>OZ020560.1:20903034-21392431 GCA_963971465.1 Lepidochitona cinerea | reverse complement strand
ATTATTTGTTACATTGAAAAATTACACGAATTTACTGCTTCAAAGAAGTAACAATTGCCAGGCGATTTAAGTGTAGTCGCCTTCAACCTTTTCAAGTACTTTTGGAAGACGAAAAATGGTATCACAACAGTTTGCTGTAGGACTTCTATAAATATTCGAATATCTTCTTTGGTTAAAATGACTGATTTTAACGTTAGGATCATGGCAATGCTACTGATAAAAGGTAAGCCTTTGGTGACTTTACAGTATTTCAAGTATGTATTTTGTTGTACTAGTAATTTTACCACTAGACACCTAAATCAAGAAGTAGGATATGGCTTTACTACATGTAACTGGGTAAATTTAAGATGCTTACAGTTTTTTTAGATATTTTCAGTTAAACCAAATACACCTAAATGGACTTCATAGCATGGGCACTTTTATTTACTTTATATCACCATACTGATATAAAGTATAAGATCCCAAACTATATGTAATTTTATATCTGATAAACTCTATATGATTTATAAATCTAATTAGTTGTTTTTAGTATTTATTTATTCACCATTTTAAGACTATAGACCAGAAAGAAGATATTTGACAAGATAATTTGGTATACATGTATATATGGTAAGCTCATGCTTTTGTATCTAGTACATACCTGTTTTTGTATTGATTTATGAACACAAATAATATGTACTGTATTACTGTATCTAATCCAGGGTAGCTATTTTCTCATATTTGACCAATGATGCATTACACGGTTCAAACTCAACAGAATAATCCATTTCTAAACCTTATCACTGGTTACATAAAATGATTCACTTTATTATGATTTGTATGTATTAAAAATCAAAATACATGTATTGTAAAAAAATCCAGTAATCACAGAAGGCAGAAACAACAATCCAAACTAATACAATTACTATTGGTATTTTCAATACGTTTTGTTAGCAAATTGCAGCTGTGTATTTGTGCCAGGAGTAATGCTTCAATTATCTGATTCCATTTACCTTTGTATCTGTATTGCAGAGAAAAAGACCTGTGGTGTAAGAATATGAGAAGAGAACCAGGTGAAATACCACATCACGGAGCTCTAATATACAGAATGATCCAGAATATGGAGATAGAAAAGCAGTGACACACGCGAGGTTAGTTCACCTGAGAGATTGTAACCAACCAATCGACATTTAACACTTATAAGCTATAATATGACTTAACCCTTGTATTCAACCATAAGACCAGATAGATTCTGTAAAAATTATAAAGTAGTATGGAGGTTTTCTTGAAAAAAGTTGTATAATCTATTATTTATATTAAACAACTTCTCAAAATGTTTTTTTCAGGTGAAAATGTGGTTGTTGAGGTGAGAACCATTTAATACTGCCCTATATGTGAAGATGTCAATTCAAATAACCAGTGAAGTGATGCTAACAAATACCCCATGTTTGTATTGAGAAACAATACCTTTTTGGTACTAACACTAGGCATCTATATAAACAGGTGGGTAAACATGAACGTCCCAAATTAGCCATGACACATATGTAATAATTAAACCGCTAATTGACCCGTTATCGCATCTATTTGATTTACCCAATAACTTTGTAACTGTGTCACATCTCTTGAATAACTTAATCTCAGATCTTCCCAACAAACCACGCTATATGAAATAAATCAATAATGAGTAGGCTGTTGATATGTCAGTTGAATATTTGGCATTATAATGTTTTAATATATGTAACAGAGGATTATTGACAAAGCTGAGATGTGGAATCTTTTAAGTTATTAAAATGTATATTTGTGAGGCATCTTTGTCAGTCTACAATTAAAATGGCATGAGGTGCCAAAATTCACGCTTTATCATAATTCCTGATCATCACGACAGTAAGAGGCTTTGAAGGCCATTGAAAAACTAAATGATTGGCGTTGGAATGAGGAAAATCCATATAGAATGTGGCCTGTACGAACCGAAAACGTGTACGAAAAGTAACAAAATTTAAATAATCGGGACGACCATTCATTCATTCTAAATCAAAGTTTGTTCAAAGCAATACTTTATCGTACATTTTCGAGACTAGAAGCACTACAAAAGCTTCTGAATTATACGTCTTGAGAAAAATAGCCAAGAATTTCAACATTCTGTTTTAACATCAAAATATCAACATTTTGGCAGATCAAGCCACTTTAAATGTTGGTATTAATTGTGTACTATTATAAACGTACTATATTTGTATTTTAGGGAGAAAACCTTCCACTCTCACTGATAGTGATTGTGTAATTCATATCCTGTTCAAATGAAGACCCATTGAGTTTTAGTAGACAGAATCATCAGGGCTATGAAGTTAGAATATGAGAGGAAGTAAGTGAACTTGAGATCGTTACTTTTTCATATCATTTCAGCATACAACACCTAAATACTGGTTAGACTCATCATTGTTACATTTTGTTAAACAGTCTAAATATTATTTGTGTTGTTCTTTCTGTTCATAATAACAACAAAATTTTGCAAAATAGTCAAAGTTAAAGTTATTTCCCCTTGATTTTGATTGGGTAGACAAAACCTCTATGTTGATTATTTCAGACAAAAATTCTTACCATTCTGAATTTATTTGGCAGCAACCTAACAGTCTGGATTATCATTATGTGTTCTCAGCTGGAAAAGCTGGCAGCTATTCCAAAAAAGTCAATCGAGTGGAAACACCTTATATAATTTTAACAATTGTATTCATTGGAAATTGAACCCACGACCAATTCATTGAAGCCGACTGACCCAATAACGGCTTATTATCATTAGACCTTTAAATTATCTTACACATAACCCATATCAAATCATTAAAACACACCTAGGCATTTTAGATGTGGCAACTGAATATCCATTTTGATTTTGCGATATCACATGAAAATGAAAGAAATAAATCTATTCATGCATTGTAGTTCAATATGGCGATAGGTGGTAGCTTATATATCGAAGATAATTATATACCCACTAAGATTGACGGACTGTTTGTAATAGACCAAGTTTTTCAACTAGTTATTGAAATGATATGGGAGTGATTATAAAGCTATTGTATTATATTCTTAACTCATTTGTATTTCATCCTATCATTATTATATTTCAGGTTTGACGAGTTGAATATCTGCCAAGCTGGAACCAAAGAATACGGCTCTTTTTGGTATACAAAATTGCTTAAAAAAAACTTGTATAAAAGCATCAGCTTTTTTAATAACAAATCCATTGTAATTTGTAATTCAACATCAATATGGCACAATTCAATGTTGATCCTATACCTCTTCAATTGTTACAGAAAAATTAAGAATATCACACTATTATACTTTAAAAAATTTATGTAAACTCTTTCTGTCATCAATAAACAACCGTGTTGAATTCTGTAATAAGATTACTCATTCGATTTTACCCCCTATTTTGAAGTTAGGTTCCTACCTTGTTAATTTCTTTTGTTGAATGTATATACTATGCCCACAAAACCAAATAACCAATGATACAATTTAAAACTGAAGTCACCACGTGTTACATAATATGACAGCCGAATAAAAAATTATGTAATGTCTGAATTTCGCAGATTGTATACCATATGACCAGAATGTATGTCAAGAATTTTGTCACTGCCTGTTACACAATATACCTGAGGTATAGAATAATGTTGAATAAACATATACTATCCATAACTTAGTTATCTTTTATTTTCATTTGTGATAAAATACATTGTAATTCAAGCCACTTAATGTCCAATTTATCCGGGCATGATTTTTATATGAATAGCTTTCCTACCTAAACATGATGCACCTAATTACATGTAGGCCTACATTGTTGTTGAACAATCTTCATGTAAATGACCATGTGTGTGCCATTAAGTAATGACACACATAAATTATACAAACTCAAAAATCTTACATATTGTTATTTCACCCCAGTCTGATAAAGTTAAGTTACCTTTTCGTAACCAGCATTTTGAAGTTATGGGTCATTAAGGAAGAAATCAGACTTTCTATCAATTACTTGATCTGTTTTTATTAACACTAAAACACATAGGCACATATAAAATACAAATGCATGGCAATACACTTAGTAGCTTGATCAAAAGCGTTTTATAAACGGAAAAGTATTAATCACTGAAAGCTGTTTTTTCTTCTTTTGGGATTAAATTTGAATCAAACCTCGCAACTATTTGTACCTTTTTATACGCCCGACTTAAAAAAAGTCGGTCGTATTATGATATCACCAGCGCCGTCCGTCCGCCCGGCCGTCCGGCCCGGATTCCCTTCCGCTCCATAACTTTCGAGTTTCGATCAAATCTTTACAATTCTTTCACATCATATACCTTGTGGGTAGAAGGTGTGTCATGGACCATTTATGACATCTTCGGTTGCATAATGTGGTTTTTATATTGGATTATGTAGTATTCTGTCTTAGTCTATATCGTCGCTCCATATCTTAAAGAGTTTTGATCCGATCTTGACAATTCTTTCAGAGTATATACCTTATGGGCAGACGGTGTGTCGTGTGCAATTTCTGACTTCACCCGTTGCAAAATATGGCAGCCATATAGGATTATGTAATATTCCCTTCCGCTCCATAACTTCTAAAGTTTCGATCCGCTCTTGACGATTCTTTTAGAGTATACACCTTATGAGCAGACAGTGTTTCACGTACCATTTCTGACATCACCTGTTGCATAATATGGCATCCCTATTGGATTATGTAATATTCTCTTTTGGCTAAAGAACTTCTTTCGTTTTGATATAATCTCTCCAATTCTTTTAGAATATATATACCTTATAGGTAGATGATGTGCTGCATACCAAATTTGATTTGGGTACACATATTTTTTGTCTGTTTTCAAGAGGTTTTTTTTATCAGAAATGTGTACCTAATGTTTAATATATATATATATTATTATATATCAATGCTTTTTTGAGCACACTTGGTCCAGAGTAATACTGGAAGGCAATTAGTGTATACAATCTGAGATTGTTTTCTTGGATAGTTTAATGTGCGCTATGATAACAAAAAAGACCATTTTCCCACTTTATTACCCATATGGTATTTATTAGAGTTTTAATTAGAGATAAGGGGACAATGACATTCACTGAAGTGGGCACACCAGGTTTGTATATTTACTCACCATCATATCAGTGGTCAGCCTGAAGATTGTTTGCTTTGTAATAAAACTATTACAGTCAGCCAAGTCTAATAGAAAAGTTTCCCAGTCAAAACTGTTAAAATTCAAGAATTGTAAGCTATTGTATTGATTGCTCCTTCCCAATTATGGAACATGACAGCAATGTCAAAACAGCCACAATATGTCAGTTTTTGCAATTAAAATGTTATTGAAATTACTTGAACAGATAATATATGTGTACTATACCGTACTGGTATTTAGTTGCAGCTTCATCAAATTCAAAAAAGAAAAACTTTTAATGTGAACTAGAAATTTGAATTGATGAAATTAAAACAAATGTTATATTAAATGTAAAGTTGTTAATCGTAGCGGTTCGACTTTGCCACGGCGGGCGTATGTTGAGTTTACTAAAACTCTTGTTAAGATAACATTCAAAGAACGTAAAGCACGATTCATGAAAGGACGTGCATTTTCTTTTATACGCCTGCCCTTAAATGTGCGTACATATTAGTAAACCGATGTCCGTCAGTCTTTTAATTTTCTAACAGCTATTAGTGGCTTATAAGTAGATGATTTTTTACCAGTAGCAAATGTTATTGTGGTCTCGCTATTTATAGAGACCCACAGTCACCTGTGCTTATGGCATTCAGTAACTCAGGAAATATTGAGTGGATTTGACATTTTTATACGCAGGCTTTTAAAGCCGGCATTTATTGGTATACTGTTGTCTGTCTGCCCGTCCCGGCATCTTGTACGCACCTTAACTGTAAATTTATAGTCTGAATTTATTTTTCTACTCTAATATATGCAGCTTATGAGCAGGCGGTGTGTCGCATACCCCAGACAAATTGGAGTCTTAATATTTGTGGCGACCAAAACAGCCATCTAGACTTTTGGCAGTCAGTAACTCGGGAACTATCGCATGGAATTATTTTCTATTAGGAACTTAATAAATAAGAGAATGTACATAAAACATGTGAATTGTACAGTAGATAGGTGAGGGATTTTATCTCAAAAACATTTCAGCAGACAATTGTTTTTTATAGAATCAATAGAAAGTTAGTCGTCAGGAATTACTTGACAAGATTTATCAGTGTTCGACTGTATTATTCTGTGAGTAATGTCACCCGCCCTAGCAGCCATTTTGGATTATTTTTTACCAGCATTTCCCTTTACAAATTATTACAAGCGTGTGATATCGCTGGATTGTGGAATTTAGTTTTTAATTTTGTGTCAAATTTTTGATCGGTATCAGAGACACCTTGTGGCAAGACAAAGTATGTATATTGAGGAGATAAGCTTCCTGAGAAACTGGAGCTGTTTATTGTGTATTGAACCCATTGAACTGACTAAAATACCCAACCTATCCGTATCACACCAACAAGTCTCCCATTGGCCCACCTGTAAACTATGACTTGTGGAGTGGGAACGAGATCGGCACTTTGACCAAGCAGAGAAATCAGGGCTGTGCCAGATTTTTCATTTCTTTCTTACGGTGCAAACGTCGGTGGGTGTATGTTTGATTCTCCTCACCAGAGATTGGTCCAGTAGACTGTAGTGTATGTTGGGTTCTCAACTTCATAGAGAACGGGGGTCTTGGTTACAGTGATTGTCCCTAAGCCCCACATAGACCTTCCCTCGATGAGGCGCGGGTTCGAATCACACTCAGACCAAATGAAATGGAAAAACTTCTGAGTGGATTTTTCACTCAGTCGTCGTATGTGGAAGAGAAGCCAGGTCCTCTTTGAAGATCGGTGGTTTACTCCGAACAATGATCCCTTATATCTACCCCACTAAACCTGGCAATGCCACCATATATGTTAGATATTCTTGTGTGAGGCGTAAAAAATCAATCACTCAACCATACAGAACGATAAAACCTGCTTAACTAATTGGTCAAAGTGCGCATTACTGTACATCCTGTTGCCAATGTATAGATGTATAGAGGGCAGTGTTTTTCTCAGTCTGACATCGACCTTCAAATAATGAATGATATATGGGCGGATAGATCGCCCTATAATGAAGGACTGCTAGAACGGTGTTGAATAACATTATGACATATCTATTGATTGAAACGTTACCAAAAAAAAGCCTTTACCTTGCAACCTACGACCAATCACATACACTCTTATTTTTTTAAATAATATAATCAACACGCTTACAAATACATGTAACACCGTTTAGTCCGTATAAATGTCCATTATGAAGATATAATCCTAATGTGTGAACACATTTTGTCGAAAAACAAAACAATGAAACGCAGTTATGTATATAACCAAATTCCAGACTTTATTAATTCTAACTAAACATATATAGCATACATGTATATATATAACAAAAATTAAAAAAACTCCTAATACGTTCACATGGGATATATATAAAAAAAATAAAAAAACATATAGAGAGATATAGATTATGACAAAACAAAAGTTTTAGTAAACTCAACATACGGACTCCGTTATGACGCATTGGTCTACATTATAGAACCTATTTGTTTAATTTTTTTTTTGAAATCGTATGTTCATATGAAATATTTTCATTTCTCTATTCCATGAGCAGACATGCCGTATCATGTAACTAACGAAATCCTAAATTGTTGCAGACACACCATTTACCCCTTAGGTATGTATACTCAGGATCAGATCAGCTCAAAGTAGATACATGGACTAAAGGAGAATATTACATAATCTAATATAGATGTCATATTATGCAACCAAAATTGTAATTAATGGTTGACAACACACCATGTATCCATAAGGTAAATGCTGTGAAAGGATTGTAAAGATCAAACCCCTTCAAATTGTGGAGCGCAAGCAACCAAGACATAAACTAAACGAAAATAGTACATAATCTAATATGGATGCTGTATTATGAAACCTGGGATGTCTTAAATGGTTTCAGACAAACCATCTAGCCATAAGTGTAATATTTACACTGACAAAAGTATAAAGATATGGAGCGGTAGTGAACAAAGGTATAGACTAAAAATAAATTACATAATCCAATATAGATGACATAGTATGCAACCGATAATGTCAAAAATGATTAATGACACACCAGCTACCCATAAAGTGTGTGTTTTGACAAAATTATATAATTAGATCAAAACTCTATAAATGGCATTTAGAAGTTGAAAGGTATACAATAAGGTGAAGAATTACTTATAAATAACAACTTCTTGGTTTATTGGGTGACGACGTTTCGATGTAGTTCTTACATCGTTATCAAAGTCAATGACTTGACTTTAATAACGATGTAAGAACTACATCGAAACTTCGTCACCCAATAAACCAAGAAGTTGTTATCCATAAGTAATTCTTCACCTTATTAGATCAAAACTCTTTAAGTTATGGAGCGGAAGGGAATGATGATATAGACTAAAACAGAATGATACATAATCCAATATAGATGCCATATAATGCAACCGTAGATGTCAAAAATAATTCATGACACACCTTCTACCCATAAGGTAAATGATGTGAAAAAAATTGTAAAGATCCGATCAAAACTCTTCAAGAAATGGAGCGGAAGGGAATCCGGAACGGACGGACGGCGCTGGTGATACCATAAAACGACCTGTACAGGGAAGGTAATTGTCACTCATGTTCGATTTTCGATTCTTCAAACCTTTGTCTGCAAAAAATATATTTAATAATGAAGTTAGTGTTTTGAAAGCAAGCTGCAATCATTATCAAGGGAATTACTTAACAAACTTATTAAATGTACTCCGAGAAAACACAACGTGAGCCTATAATACATGGCTAATTCACGATATCTGTATATAATTTTCATATCAGTAAATGTATATGTTCAGAGCAGATGCTCTTCTCGTGTGGTGACGAAATATGTATGTTACTCAATGACACGGTACGAGAAATAGTATTACCGTATAAAACATAGGGAACGTAAATCTATACTCATGAAAAACTCTCGATCTAATTTTCTGTAATTGGCCTTGACGAATAAGACCGCGAATTGGTCGCCACTTGATTGGTGTTTTACGCCGCACTCAAGATTATTTCACTTATTTAGCGGCGTTGCCAAGTTTAGTGGAAGACGAAACCAGACTCATTGCCTTCGGGGAGTACCTGTCAACTGTTCCACATACGGCGACCGAGTGAAAAATCCACCCAGAAATTGTTCAATTGTATTTGATCTCAGTGGGATTCGAACCTGCGCCGTATCGATTGAAGGTCTGTGTGGGCCTGAGGGACGATCCCACTGGACCACCGAGGCCTTTCGCCGATTGAGGTATAATTGTATTGATAACACTTACACAGACAAGATTCTTCTACCAAGTCGAACTCCCTTCACATATACATTTTCCAGAAATGTTTCGGTTGGAAAAATTTCTAATATTGACGTGAGGTCGGTAGTCAATACATCATCCTCTCCTTTCATTAGAAGGGATGGGTTGTCTCTGTAAAAAGATATGTGCATTAAAATAACAGTACAATGTAAGCGTACATGACAAGATAGCTTGTATGACACTGGAATTAAAAAAACGTTTTTTTTTACTTGCATTTTTCAAATATGCACAAAGAAAAAAGTTAAGCACCCCCTTAGAAAGTCTGCACCGACCGATACAATCATTGGGATAGGGAGATCGTTGGTAAACTGATGTTACAGAAACGATTGTGATCATAAAGGGCAACATCTTGGCGATAAGAAATCACAATTAATAACAATAAGCTATACAATTTATTCAGGATATCGTTAGTTAAATCAAAAGTGTATTTTAACAAAATAAAAAGATGGTGTGTAATATGAAACATCAGAGTAAATCCGGCTTCACGGTCACTTTGAGTGTGTAAAACACATCCCTAGAGCAGAAGGTCAATAGCGCTATAGCCTCAATTAGCTTCCAACCTGCGTGTCGGGTCTGAAGTGGTAACTGCCGCTAATACCGATGTAATGCAGCTTCCAATTTCTGTACAATTTGTACAGGGGGCTCTAGGGCTTGACTGATTTTGCCCATCCCATCTCAAATGTGCTCTAAAAGGGCGCAAATCCGCGCCGCTACCCTTTCAACAGATCCGACGTCTCACTGGAGGGGTGAAACTCAGGTTGGAATCTAATGAAGACTTTGTCTTTGTGTATATAACGATATTCCAGCAGAGTTACATGATTGAATTTAACTGAACTGCCAAAGGTTAAATTGATAAAAAATAAATATGAACTGACATGGGCAAGAAAACAATTAAATGATATACATTGAACAAATGCGTAGGGTATGCAAAATAGTACCCCTTGGCTTTGAATTCTGAAAAATGATATCAAAGTGGGATAAATTGCGTTTGCTGAAATCTATTGGGACATATTTTCATTTCGATATTCATGATGAGAAAATGGAAAAGTTAATATACTGCCGACTGGATATATAGCTACATTTTATAAACCGTCTAGTCTACCAAACCGATGTGTACCTTTTCAACCCACAGTTACATGCTTCAATTGTTCTCAATGTAGGATGGTATATACAATCGGTACTTACACGTCAAAACTGACAGCTTCAACCTCGCCTTCAAAATTCTGTCTTTCAGTAAGTTCCTATGGATTGAAATTATTAATCTAAATTATACTCTTTGTGGTTGAATATAATCGCACTGTCGTTTTGTGCCAACATTAGGATTTAAAATAAGGATTGTCGACATCAAAAGGAGTTTTGTCATTCCAATTGATTTCTTCGAAGTTTTAAATAAAACTCGAGTTCGTAAGGTGGTCAAAAGAGTTGCCATGTTTGGAGGAAATAAAAGTTTAATCTTAAAACACAATGTTATTTATGTAATCGGATCAAAACTATCTAAATAGTAACAACCCCACTTCACTTCTAAACAGCAGATTTTAAAATACAGTATCAAACTACATGTTTACTTTCTGTTGTTCATGTATCAAATAACTAATTAATCAATATGTAAGTAATGTAGATATTCGAAGTTGATAATATGAAACATAATCAAATACCTCTATGGCTGTTAGCTCCGTCGCATTTGCGCTTATCACTCCACCATATTCACTAGTTTGAACACAGGTTACTCGAACCTGTGTTCCAACTGCTGGTACAGTTTCGTTACTCTTTTCCCCCCATAATTTAATTTCTATGCTGTCATCGTCACTTGAGAGTCGCAATATTTTCCGGGGGGATTTTCCCTTTACAATTACGCCGGAAACCTAAACATAAATACAAATTATTAGGCAACAATGCATTTTAAAAGGACCACTCAGTCCCCCAAAAAAATCGAAAAGTTTTCACTAGAACGACCTATGTGGGATGGTTGCCAAGTACCACGGGTAGGTCTAAGTTTCCTCCCACAATAAAACTGACAACACCACCATTTAAGTGAAATATTCTTGTGCGGTGTTAAACCCAAATCAATCAATCTATTAATCAATTAATCTGCAAAGTAAAATGACACTCACGTTTGTGAGATGTCCTGTTATCGACATTCGTCGTTTTGCTGGGCTTCTCAACGCCGTTGGAACAGAAACCACTGTTGGATTATAGTAGTTCTCTTCAATTTGGTTTGGAAATATAAAACTTCCACATTCCATAATCTGCGAACATAAAATTATGAATGATTGCTTTATTGTTATATTATTGCCTAAAATGGATAGCGCAGAGAAAGTGAACGAAGATAAAGTAAGTAAACCGAGCATAAATTAACTTGAATATATCCACTGAGCCTCAGTCTATATTTGTTAGGCTCAAAATACCTATGGTATGTAACGTTCAATTTTACTATGGGCCCGAGGGTGGTTCGTAAAAGAATTGTTTAATGTAATTAGCACAAAAAGTGCTGCTATTGTGTGAATAACAAACATAACTAAGCACTTAAAAGAGAACTCCCGTTGCTGAATGCATGATGTTTCAGATGTCTGAGAGTGAAGTTAATAAAAGATTACAATACTGTTAGGCAAAGCAAATTGGTCAAATTTCAAAATCTCCCATTTAAGCCTAGGTTAAATTCTTACTCATAAAGGCTTTCGTAACTCATCAATATGGCGAGCAGACAAGTTCTTTGCCGGCCACATTTTCTACAAAGCTACTTTTGCAATTCAATGGAAGTTTAGAGAAACTGAAAGCAATTTTCTGGAGTTAGCAATACTTTGAAGAGATTGAAATTAATCTGAATTTATATGGGATATTTTGAAAGTTGACCAGTTTGTTTGGCCCATGAAAAAATCGCGACAATATGTGTTTGGTACCGTCCGAAAGAAAACATACGCGCGCTTCATCTGAATAAAATATTTTTTATTTTCTTCTCCTTTTAAAATTGGGCAAAACAAATACCGACATTTTCGGGAAACTCCATTTAGAAACCCATTAAAAGTCAATACAAAAAAGTATACTCATACGGAAAATACAATACATGACTTAGTTGGAAATATCCAAACTCTTTGGTCAAAGTATGATGGTGTTATGCTGGCTAGTAAAGATTAAAAGCCTTGAAAATGTTACTTGAGTATCATATCGCAATATCTATTACATGTCAGATAACTGAATTATACCTACCTTTGAAGATGGTGACAGTTTTATGTAGAGTCCAAGGGATACATTTTTTAAAAGGTACCACCTTTGTTTTTTGAATTTATTGGTATATTGTTCTGGTATGTACATGGTCTTTACAGTTTTTGTAATTGAATCAATCACCTCAAAACTGTAGGAGGAACCCATTCTCGTATCCCATGTTCTGCAATTCGACAGAACTCTTATCTTCAAAGACACCTGTAAATGGATAAATAACGGGCCGTCAATGAGGCAGATTAAAGTAGAACGATATAGACACAGAAGCAATTCAAAAAATAAATTGTGTGATTGAATAATATTTCGCGTCGCAACCGAGTCTATTAAAATTCTGTGGCGTTGATACCAGGTTTGTGGAGAAAACCAAGTGCTAAAAAGGAGACCTTCAATGTTGTAACCTACAGGTTCCAATACAATTAATTTCATTAACCATTATAAAAGATTGTTTTATTTTAGAAAACGTTCTAAAGAATAAAGTTCCAAGGAACTTGTTCTGTCCCATAACTTAATATATAAGTAAGTACAATTCGTTTGAAAATTTGGCCTACGTAATTAGAAAAAAAAATAGTTGGATTTTGAATAACTGTGTCCAATTTAAAACGTTTTCTGTAATGTCAGTAAATGTCTTTTTATATCAGATTTAAAACATGTAGTACATACAACTGTTCTGAGTGTTGTGTGAAATTTTTAACGCAATCTATTAGCGATCCCGCGACCCAACGATGAAAAGCTTGTGTCGACATGGTCGGTGTATCAAAAATAATCCTTAAACCCATATGCGGCTATACAAAAAAAAATAGATTATAGATATTTCCATAACAATCTAGTCAAAAATTTGAGATTATGTCACTCCCACCAGTCGGATACCCTTGTAATACTGTCGTTTACATAGTTTCTTTTAACATCTATCCTATATAAACAACCCGGCGATTACTCATACCCATGTTCCTAATATATTAAGATATATATATATAATTATATACACATAATAACCATAATGAATATACACAGCTAGCCAATCAGCGTCTCAACCATAAAGTAAGTGTTTTGTGAGCCCACGTTTTACGACAGTTTCAACATTTCTTACAATGACAATTAGTTAAGAAGATTTTTCACGTGCCCGTGTTTTTTAAAATTATTCTAGACAAGAAGATTTTCTCTGTGCCCATGTGTTTTAGTGATCATATATAAACATATATAACACAAAAGAAGAGATTTCTGGATAACAACTTCTTATTTATTGATGTTGGTACGTTTCGGTATAGATACTAATACCGTTTTCAACCAAATGTGACTAATCAACAAAATAGCAGAGAATTTATATGCATATTAATGAAGGGTTTGGCTTGTTAAACATACAGGTGAGCCGTTTGAACAGGTGATGCCCATGGGGGGGGGGGGGGTGTAAAGCCAGATAGCAAAATAAACATTTGATGTGGTAAGATAATCAGAGAGGTGTTACAAAAATATTGGCTGTGAACCTGTTCAAACGGCTCACCTGTATGTTTAACAAGCCAAACCCTTTATTAATATCCATATAAATTCTCTGCTATTTTGTTGATTAGTCACATTTGGTTGAAAACGGTATTAGTATATATACCGAAACGTACCAACATTAATAAATAAGAAGTTAACATTAAACAAACTCTTTCTGGATTTACAACTTCTGTTATTTTTAGGCGCAACGTTTCAATGTGTATTCAGACATCGTTTTCAAGCATATGATCAACATAGAAGGAACAGAGAATATATATACAGGTGAATGAGTATGTAAATAAACATTAAGTTAAGCAGTGTACTGAATATGGAAACTTCATTAAGTTATGAAAACATCACTATGTAAAGTGATAACAGCTTAGTAAACAGATTACTAATGATGGACAGAAAATTACATAACGTTTGACAACAGAACCTGACTGAATAATTACAGGAAAAACATAAAGTTTTAAGTCGGATTACAAATATAGTGAGAAAAACAAAAGACGCAGGCAACGTGATAAAGTATTGGATATGATTAATTAATTAACAAATGCACAATTAGTTAATCATATCCAATACTTTATCACGTTGCCTGCGTCTTTTGTTTTTCTCACTATATTTGTAATCCTATTTAAAACTTAACGTTTTCCTGTAATTATTCAGTCAGGTTCTGTTGTCAAACGTTATGTAATTTTCTGTCCTTCATTAGTAATCTGTTTACTAAGCTGTTATCACTTTACATAGTGATGTTTTCATAACTTAATGAAGTTTTCAAAAACCTTAAAAGTGTCCATATACAGTACACTGCTTAACTTAATGTTTATTTACATACCCATTCACCTGTATATATATTCTCTGTTCCTTCTATGTTGGTTTAAACAATATTTTATTTCGTAATGACGAAAATGGATAGGCGAACAGGCAAACTGCCTATATCAACGCCGCTCCATATGTACAATGAAATAAATTCCTTCTATGTTGATCATATGCTTGAAAACGATATCCGAATAAACATTGAAACGTTGCGCCTAAATATAACAGAAGTTGTAAATCCAGAAAGAGTTTGTTTAATGTTATACTTCCAACTTCTATATGCCCCTCAAACAAGAAATAAGAATGATAAAAAATTAAAGACATCACCACGTCCTCAGTTGTTTTTAACTGTGCATTTTCTCACTATATTTGTAATACTATTTAAAACTTAACGTTTTAGGCGCAACGAGGACGTGATGATGTCTTTAATTTTTTATCATTAGTATGGAACCCACGTTTAAAGAGAGTTTCAAACATTTCTTAAGAAATAAGAAGTTGTTATCCAGAAATCTCTTCTTTTGTGTTACTATTACCGACTTCTAAATGCCTATATCTATATATATATATATATATATTATAACAAGGATTGGGACAGCTGTGATTTATACGTTATATTCCAGGAAACCCGTTTTCTAACTTGGCATAGTCAGTATAATTTTCTAAAAATCACAATAAAATGGCTTACCTTAGAATCAGAAATCTGCTGTGAAGGAGACGTTGACTGGCTACTTGTCGCCATCTTAATCAAAATAAGCTGTAGTGAAGAAAAATCTAATACCAGCGGTTTTTATATTACGGGTGGCATTAGTGTTGATCATAAATCTTAATGCCAGACATACCCAATCGCTAACAACGGCGCTCGTTTTGTATTCTCTGTCAGATCTTGGAATTGTTATCATCTTAGCGGAATAAGAGTACAAAGTGTGTTGATATATAGACTTTATATAAGACTGTAATCAGTTATCTATAAACATAAGATACATTCTAAATCCGGATATTTTGAGTTTATGGACTACACAAAGGTAATCTCTTAACTTTGTCAAACGACTCTGGCCATCTCAAAGAGCAAGGTCATTGAAGATACCCTATCTTTCTTTACCTCATTGTCAATGAAAGGTATTATAAACTGACTTCCGTCAATATTTACCGCTCTCATAAAATATTTTGACCGATATGTGATGGGTGCTAATACTGAGACACGACTTCCTTTGTATTAATTGAACAGTGTATATGCTTATACTACAACAAAAGAGAATAATTTTGGTCAACTTTATAATATTACCTCTATCCTTAGAAATTAAATGGAAAAAAATAAGTCACTGACTTGAAACGAATGTCAGTATGTAATAACCTGATTGTCCGTTACCCCATTCTTTTATCCGTCCAAACCCCAAAATCTTAAGCAAAGTAACAAATGGTGGGAATAAAACAAAAAACTTATATACATTTGTAAGTAGAAGTGTATTCTCCATATCTGAGCTTTATGCAATGCTATTTAAGGTTCAAAATACTAATCGGTTGCCGGTAGTTAAATGTAAAGTTGGCTGAATGGATAAGGTAGCCGTCATTTAGTGCTGGCGATAGTTGCCAAACTGTGTGGCCCGGGTTCGATTCCCGTTTCAGGATCCCCCAAAAATCCGTAGAAGAAATTCTACCATATTTTCAAAAAAGTGTAATCCCAAAATAACGAGAATACTTACGCTCTACTTCCTTTTCAGTTGATAATCGAAGTAATCATTACTTCATTGCAAATCATGTCACTTTAAAACAAAACAACAAAATTGTTCTCTAATTAAGTGAAGATATCTAGGAGGACATCTTCGTTGATATAATTAACAGTGTGGAAGTGTAATGCTAAAGACAACTTTCTTGTTAGATTAGCACAGTTCAAGCAGATATACATTTTAAAATGTATTTCTAAATTGTCATATGTAATGAATTTAGTTTTTTGAAATCAAATAATGATCTTTATTAGGAGAATTTGAGAATAACTCATAAAATATATATTCATTTCGTAATTAGAAAAAAAACTTATCAAAGTGGCCCCATTTAACAACACGATTTATGGATTTGGATTTTGAATGTAGACAATATAGTATACTAAATTATTTGACATAATCAATTAAATACCATTTCAGACATTAGCTTGAAATGAGTATGACGTATGAGTATGAGTATGACGTCGTGGATGCTTTTCAAAATGTTCGTAAGCAGTCAGTAGCCAACTCAGGTTAAATTATTTTGAAGTTGTCAAAATGCTGATATTTTATAAGCTAGAAGAAAATTTATAAACCCTCTCTTTGGCTCACAGAATGCCGCTGCCATCCGCAGTAAAAAAATTGCTTAGCTCTCAAAAAAGTCGCTACTGTTGGTTGTACTTAAAATAGTACCGTTAAACCTATCTAGTCGGACCATTGGTAATTAATTACACTCAATATATCATTTTACGTTGAGATACAAAGTGGGCAGATACGGTTATGACACCTGCTATATTTATCATTGGTATAAATTCCACTCAAACAATAGTTTGTTGTTTTGTTCTGAATTTATTCTGTCGCTCTCACGGTTGACAGAAAGCTAGAGATTAAATAAACTAAAAATACTAAAGAAAAATGATTACGACATCACCACGAAGTAATTTGTTTGAAAACAACACGAACCTTCGTGTCTTTATCAGGTTTAACTGATTTAAATATGTCAAAATATTGATAGTATCAATGCTTGTGTTGTTCACAAACAACTTACTTCGAGATGATACCTTAATCATTTCTCTTCATGTCTAAGATTCAAACAGTTTGGGGCTGACAAAGTAAACTTTCATGATCACAAAAGCACATCTTTCTTAGCCAAATTCACTTAATAAACAACCTTTGCTGCAAAACTTGTCTCTACACATCTTTACAATGGGTAGGATGACATTCAATTATATTTTCCTTTTAGGTTAACAGAATTCTAGCCTCAATGCGTATCGTGTACATTATTAAAATGTTATATCATTGCATGTTACTTTGTTCATTTTCTTTCTTTGTACGTTCTTTGTTTTCTTACTTCATAATCTAAAGTGTGCTAAGAAATTTACATAGGTTAGTTAGAGTCATCTTATTTTAGAAGAAGATGCTCAGTTTCATATTCATATTTTATTGATTGACTCGATTGTAAGGGCCTCCTTCCAAAGCGAGCAACCTATTTAATACCAAAAGACTATATTCAAAGACTTTTGTTCACACTTATTATGCTGTAATTCGTAGAAGAAATAGTTTCTATACTTTCTATTGGAATTTCAAATGATTAATCATAGTTTAAATATTTCGTCTTAATCGTTTACAGGAATATTTCAGATAAATAATATGAATTCGATTCTGCTTTATCGATTCTTTCAAAATATGATGTATTCAAATTGCTTTACTTGTGACATTTAATGTCTCTCAACCCGACACAGGCTTTCCATTATCATTACTAGAAAATTGAAAAAAAAAAAACACAACTCTCAGTAAATTTTGCGATCGAACACCATCTATGAGGGCATATTTCAGATAAACAATGTGAATTCGCTTCTTATTGACAGTTTGTTTTTAAAAAAATTCTTTCAAACTGCAATAATGCTTTTAAATTGTTTAAAACAAGTCTAAAATCACTAAATGTCGTTATGACCAATATAAAAACATATTTTAAGAAATCTAGTCTTATCTACTTACAAGGGGATAAGGCTTGGCTGTTTTCTAAGCAATTACACTAAACCCATTGACATAAGCTTTGTTGCTTTTGTTAACATATTCTGTCACTTCTCTTTATTCAAAACCAAAACACACAGGACAACTTGTATTACTTTGTACATGGTGATTTTAAATATGAGCTTTCGAGAGCAACTACTCTCATCAACGTCAATTACACACAACGCCGGCATGGTAAAAGTAAAAAACAGGCATCATATACACAGCAAGAATGTAACAAACAAATACAAAAGTTAATCACTGATAAGTTGTGATTCCTACAATGCAGTTAACATCAGCACAATCTAAGGTGGGGGGGGGGGGGCAATCCTATTACAGGTCAAGAATTTATTAAGATATGAAGTACATGGAATCAGCAGGTGTGCCCTTACAGCGCGATATTACACAGAGGATAAGACAACCTTATCTATAGGGAGTGGAGACAGTTAGTTACACATTGAATAAGCGGAGAGGAACGGATGAACTTTGAACGTAGTATAAGATTGAAATATGAAGGGACTCTTTGTGTGCTAAATTAAGCTTATTATGCACCATAACAATGGATCCTCGGCAATCGCAAGTCACTGTTACAACGACAATCACACCCCCAACACATTGGCATGTGAGGGGATTGACCAGGTTAACAACGTGATGCTCGAAAACCACTGGCTAATATGTATGGATCTAAATCCTACATAAGATTCAGGGCAATCACCACATGTAACCTTGTAAATAACATTACTTCGAAAGTTTTCATCTTCGCGATCTTTGTTATTAAAAATAAGAACTGATTGTGAAAGGTCCACTTAAAGATACAAACTGAACGGTTCGGACAAGGTTTTCAAGTAATTTTATTTTTTTAGAAGAATCTATTCTCTTTGTGTCAGGGATAAACAGAACCCATGAGAAGGTATCACTCAAAATTTCCTTTTAATATTCAATCTGCCAACGCGGCTTAGTAGAATAGAAGTTACAATGTAATTCATAATAGAGCAAATTTTCTTCTTAACCAAACAAGGTATTTGAAAACATATCTGTTCGGAAAAACTTTGCTGATCAACTTCAATTTAAATTTAACTGCATATAATCTCTCTGTGAAATCACAATACTTGCACATTATCAGGTAAGAAAATTTTAAGGAATTCATGAATGTAAACATTAACGGCAGAATCAATTAGTCGGAAGATCCCTAAAAACATCTGTCTCTTAATTGAACGGGCGAAGAGGTTTGCTCGCTCAATCAGGGAAGTGATAGGATCTCAGTCCGACACAAACCTTCCGCCAATGAGACGCACGTTCCCATACAATTTTAAGAAGAAAAAAAAAAACCTCAGTATAAAGAATAAGGTTTCCTCAGCCGTGAACATGCGCACATAAGTCAAATAATCCAAATTGAAGATTAAACACCTAAAATTATATTCGTAATATATTGTAGTTTGCTATTTAAGTAAATGGATTCTATAGCTCCATACAATGCTAATGCCCAACAAAATAGTTTATTTAATGCTCGTAAAGCTTTTCTGTACAAACTGACATCTAGGTGATTATATCAAACCCAAAAACAAATCTTTGAATGATTTCTCGTGAACCTATCGACTTCAACTTTTAGATAGTGAAACGGTGTAGACAGTAAATCTACATTTACACAACAAGGGATATCTTATTATATCAGCCCTTGTATTTCTAAAAGTGTTTTTTCTTTAGATATTTCCAAACTTTTCTTTCTTGGACTTCGCCATTTGTAGGTCTTTTAAAACACATCCTCGCTAACGTTTTTGTAATATTTTATAAAATCGTCTCTCTTCTAATATTGTATAAAATCGTCTCTCTTGGATATATGCCAATGACAGCGTGGGAGATATAGTAGCTAAAGTTAAACTAATGTAAGTGGTAAAACAAAATACATTTAGGACACTGACTTAACCATTTAATCTGTTGTGATCTGTGTATTCTATTTTTCTTTAAGGGCACGGCTAACGGGCGTTCAGAGGCACTTCAAAAACTCCATGACATTATCCCCCACGCTAGCATTGGCACATATCCAAGAGAGACGATTTCATACAATATTAGAAGGAGCAATGACAGCGTGGGCAATAATGTCGACTCCATGACATTATCCCCAGTGACATTTTCACCCACGACATTTCCCCCTACGACATTTTCCTCCGGAGACATTCCGCCCGGCGACAATTTAACTTAATGTCTGTAGACGAAAGTACGACAGTCAACCTTACTTTTCTTTCTGCAAAACATCGCGGCCAATAAACAGTGGAGCCTCAATCACTTTCGATTTGAAAATACGAGTTTGCTGGGCTGTTTTGTGGTTACGTATCAGGCATCCGTCCTCTAAATGAGAAAAACTACTAAAGTGAGGGCGGGGGATAAGCCATCATTTCAGCGAAAAAATCTTGATAGCATGGTGTAAAACCACAATCAAACAGTCTACGTACTGCATACTAAATGTTAACTTGGAATGTCCAGTTGGAAGACCTACCATTAAGAATTCCTCTGTTATCGCTCACTTACATTCAAATCGAAATACGCTGGGACACAAAAAATCTGGTTAAAAAAGTCGAAATTGATTGTAAATCAAAAGTGATTGAGGCTCCACTGTTTATTAGACGCGCGGTTTAGCCGAAAATAAAAAGTAAAGCAGGTTGTCATACTGCCCGAGTACACTCATAAAGTAAGTGAGGTAAAATGTCGTCAAGGGAAACTGATGCCGGGGGAAAATGTCGTGGGGGGGAAGTCGTGGGGAAATGTCGCTGGGGAATGATGTAGACACACCCTTCAACAATGCAGTCAGTGAAATCCAGTGAAAAGACCGAAGGCCTGTAAAGGAGATATTTGTGACAGAGACAAATGTCATTTTGGCATTAAGTTTAAACCTTGAAAATGAAAAGACCATCGCTATGCTGGTATGAAATGAAAAACAAACGAATAATCGAAGCCTGATTACAACAACAACACATCAATCAGTGTCGGTTAACTTAAACGCACACTTGCCGCGAAAATCCAGAATACTGTTTACATAAAAGACAGTGGGCGGTATTCTGTATTTTTCCTAGACAGAGGAAGTTAGGAACTATCAAAAATAGAAAGTTTTGGCATCATTTAGTATTTTTAATTTGAAATTGAAAATTAGATTTATCTAGTACCCGCAATGTAAACAAACCCCGAACCTGAACATGTACACCAGCGCCCTAATGTTGGAGTCTTGTAAGTGATCTAACGGCACGGTATAATCACTCGGAACACACTTCGGCTATCTTCGCTCGCTACCGGTCGGCTTTGACACGCCTCGGACAGTATGCGCTTTTTAAACGGTTAATCACCGTATTTTTAGGCTGATTAAAAATGGCGCCGAGAATAAATATCAAAATGTTTTACTACAGACGAAAAAAGAAAATAAAAGTAATTATAAATTTCGGTCCTTTACATTATCACGAACACACTTTCAATGGGCCCTGAAGAGAATATGGAAATTGTACGTTACACGGCTACCGTTTTGGTCGCCACATTCAAACTGACCTGCAGTCTATCAGAGGGTATTTCACGCACGTAAATCCCCGAAGTTATCAGGCTGACGGTATAATTTGACTACTCAATCGGAGAAATACAGACTGACGATCGGGTAAGAGTGACTCGAAAACCTGCCAATGGATGTTTGTGTGTAAACCACAGATAAAAAAAATAACCACGAAGTTAACCGACACTGATCGCTGTTGTTGTAATCAGGCTTCGATTCTTCGTTTGTTTTCAACCCTCATTTCTACGTTCTAAACCTAACTGCACATGTTTTATGTGCCCTATGTTTAATTATAGTGGTTTTAGTCGTAGTAAGCTCATGTTAATTGGTTTTCTTAACAAATGTTCAACAGGCTACGGCGGCAAGTGGGCCTTTAAGTATTGAATTACCCTCATTTCAGGGCTTTTTATACTAAGTGATGCCAAAACTTTCAATTTTTGGTACAAATAGAAAGTTCTTAAGTTCTTCTGTCTGGGAAAAATACAAGAAACCGCCCACAGCTTTTAGTGTAAACAGTATTCTGGATTTTCGCAGCAAGTGTGTCTTTAACAAATGTGACAAGGTCAACCATTTGTATTCATATCACTGAACAGATAAGTTTGTAACATTTGCCAAATACTTTTTTTCATTCTTCGGACTTTCCCAAATTGAAAACGCAATATGAAAACTTCTTCTAGCAATTTACTTTAGATATAGAGAGGATATGATGTTGTAGTGTCGATATTTGATAGCAAGATTTGACAAATTAATTGATTTGATTCTATAACATGTTAGAAGTCAAATGACAATCCTCGCATTTAGAAAGATACATTAACAACACACTCATTCTTTTCTATGTCAATTTCTACTTTGAATCTCGCAATTGCTTGAGCAATTTCTAGTTATTATTATTTTTTTTTTTTTTTTTCTTCCGCCAAGTTGAAACCTTATTTCTCAAAAACTACAAATCTCAACGCAAAAAAAATTCGGATTCATCGACAAAACTTGAATAAATCATGCATGCGCATACTTTTATTGTTTCACTAGGGCTACGTTCGCGGCCATCTTGGCAACGCACTAAACCTTCAAAGGTCTTCTTCTCCAAAACCACTAAATGGATTCTCTTCAAATTTAATACATAGGTAGGACTTACTTAAGCGCATCTCGATTGCAACTTTCAAGTACCTCAGTTGAAAACTCTAGAAGCTCGCTATTGGTCGAAATTTTAACGTCATCACTTAAATTTTCAAAAGTCAATAACTAAAAAACTATTTAATTTAAAGTAACTAAACTTTCTACATCTAGAGATTGCATCAATCTGGCTAATATCCTAAAGTTTAAAAATCCAAATCAAAGTCACGTGACCATGACGTCATTTTAAATTTTTTAAATCTATAAAAATGCTAATTTCGCTAATAATATAGATAGAGAAAAACTGATTTCAAATTCAGAGAGACAAGGAAATTTGTTAGTCACAAAATGTCAACGGTTTTTTGATTGGACGAATGGTTTGGTCGCCATATTGGATCGTGTCGAAAATACGTAAAGCTTTTCTTCTCCCTAAAAACAGACGTATTTGCTCTGATTTTGTAACATTCGATAGTTCAAAGCATAATCTATTATGAATGCAAATTTGAGGTTTATTGTAAAAAAACCTTAGGAGATATTTGGTATTTAAAATTGATGACGTCATCAAATATAGTGTGAATTTTTCTAAAACTGATTTTTGTTACTTTTATTATAGATGATCTCAAAGCCCTTGAAAAGACGAAGAAAAACATACCACCAAATGCTTTGTATCATTTCCATAAGTACTTTTAATCTTTGTTCCAAATTTTAAATTGTTGGACTTAGTCGTTTTCAGGTGTACTATAGGACTTTCTCACATATGCCGAGGAAAATTGACATGATATAGGGCAAAACTGATATCATATTTCAGTGTAAACACATAATATGCATAAATAAAACTAGTTTCAACGATCAACAAATTGAAAACACTGGCTCTATAAGTAATAAACGAACATTTAGATTTGATGACGTCACACATATTTAAAAGCCTTATAACTTAAAAACTGTTTACCCGAATGAATCCAAATTTAACAGCTAAAATGTACTTGATACAGTTTATCAGTCAACGTCTTCCGTAAATTAAACCTTAAAAAAATAGAAAATGTTTTCTTTAAGGTCCGCGCTTTTTCCTTTGATGATTATAGAAAATCCTGTATTCAGAACGCAATAGCTTAAAAACTAATTAGCCAAATGAATCGAAATTCCACAGCTGAGATGTACTAGTTACAGTTTATCAGTCAACGTCTTCCGTAAATTAAATCTTTAAAATTTAACAAATGTTTTCTTTGAGGTCCGCGCTTTTTCTTTTGGTTATTATAGGAAATGTTGCATTCAAAACGTAATAACTTAAAAACTACGATGCATAATAAAACAAAAATATAAATCTTAGAAGGGCCTGTAAGAGAATATTTGCCGGCATCTCTTGTAAATTCAATCTTTTGAAGAAAAAAATGTTTTCTTTGACGTCCGCGCTTTTTCATGGTTCGCGCCTACTGTAAACATACAGGTCTAAGCACACACAATTCTCGAAATCTCCTTCCACCAGCCTAGCCTGGTATCAAATCACATCCAAAATTGTTTCCAGCCATAAATTCAACCAATTTCCTTTCAAGAAAAACCATAGAAACGCCCAGAAAATCAATCCAATGGAGTGCAGGAAAAAAAGAAAAGAAGATACACGGAATACTTATGGCACTACTTATGGCACTTCTTGTGTCCCAAGGAAAAACCGGGGTTGATGAATCTGTGTAGAGAGTCCTTCCTTATCGGAAAACAAGTTTAAGCTTTGAATATATTGCTTTCGTAGTGTTTTTGTTTTTTTATTATTATTAGATTCAAAGTGTAAACTTTGAATCTATTGTTTTCGTTGTGTTTATTATTATTAGATTCAAAGTGTAAACTTTGAATCTATTGTTTTCGTTGTGTTTATTATTATTATTTTTTTTTTTTTTTTTCTTCCGCCAAGTTGAAACCTTATTTCTCAAAAACTACAAATCTCAACGCAAAAAAAATTCGGATTCATCGACAAAACTTGAATAAATCATGCATGCGCATACTTTTATTGTTTCACTAGGGCTACGTTCGCGGCCATCTTGGCAACGCACTAAACCTTCAAAGGTCTTCTTCTCCAAAACCACTAAATGGATTCTCTTCAAATTTAATACATAGGTAGGACTTACTTAAGCGCATCTCGATTGCAACTTTCAAGTACCTCAGTTGAAAACTCTAGAAGCTCGCTATTGGTCGAAATTTTAACGTCATCACTTAAATTTTCAAAAGTCAATAACTAAAAAACTATTTAATTTAAAGTAACTAAACTTTCTACATCTAGAGATTGCATCAATCTGGCTAATATCCTAAAGTTTAAAAATCCAAATCAAAGTCACGTGACCATGACGTCATTTTAAATTTTTTAAATCTATAAAAATGCTAATTTCGCTAATAATATAGATAGAGAAAAACTGATTTCAAATTCAGAGAGACAAGGAAATTTGTTAGTCACAAAATGTCAACGGTTTTTTGATTGGACGAATGGTTTGGTCGCCATATTGGATCGTGTCGAAAATACGTAAAGCTTTTCTTCTCCCTAAAAACAGACGTATTTGCTCTGATTTTGTAACATTCGATAGTTCAAAGCATAATCTATTATGAATGCAAATTTGAGGTTTATTGTAAAAAAACCTTAGGAGATATTTGGTATTTAAAATTGATGACGTCATCAAATATAGTGTGAATTTTTCTAAAACTGATTTTTGTTACTTTTATTATAGATGATCTCAAAGCCCTTGAAAAGACGAAGAAAAACATACCACCAAATGCTTTGTATCATTTCCATAAGTACTTTTAATCTTTGTTCCAAATTTTAAATTGTTGGACTTAGTCGTTTTCAGGTGTACTATAGGACTTTCTCACATATGCCGAGGAAAATTGACATGATATAGGGCAAAACTGATATCATATTTCAGTGTAAACACATAATATGCATAAATAAAACTAGTTTCAACGATCAACAAATTGAAAACACTGGCTCTATAAGTAATAAACGAACATTTAGATTTGATGACGTCACACATATTTAAAAGCCTTATAACTTAAAAACTGTTTACCCGAATGAATCCAAATTTAACAGCTAAAATGTACTTGATACAGTTTATCAGTCAACGTCTTCCGTAAATTAAACCTTAAAAAAATAGAAAATGTTTTCTTTAAGGTCCGCGCTTTTTCCTTTGATGATTATAGAAAATCCTGTATTCAGAACGCAATAGCTTAAAAACTAATTAGCCAAATGAATCGAAATTCCACAGCTGAGATGTACTAGTTACAGTTTATCAGTCAACGTCTTCCGTAAATTAAATCTTTAAAATTTAACAAATGTTTTCTTTGAGGTCCGCGCTTTTTCTTTTGGTTATTATAGGAAATGTTGCATTCAAAACGTAATAACTTAAAAACTACGATGCATAATAAAACAAAAATATAAATCTTAGAAGGGCCTGTAAGAGAATATTTGCCGGCATCTCTTGTAAATTCAATCTTTTGAAGAAAAAAATGTTTTCTTTGACGTCCGCGCTTTTTCATGGTTCGCGCCTACTGTAAACATACAGGTCTAAGCACACACAATTCTCGAAATCTCCTTCCACCAGCCTAGCCTGGTATCAAATCACATCCAAAATTGTTTCCAGCCATAAATTCAACCAATTTCCTTTCAAGAAAAACCATAGAAACGCCCAGAAAATCAATCCAATGGAGTGCAGGAAAAAAAGAAAAGAAGATACACGGAATACTTATGGCACTACTTATGGCACTTCTTGTGTCCCAAGGAAAAACCGGGGTTGATGAATCTGTGTAGAGAGTCCTTCCTTATCGGAAAACAAGTTTAAGCTTTGAATATATTGCTTTCGTAGTGTTTTTGTTTTTTTATTATTATTAGATTCAAAGTGTAAACTTTGAATCTATTGTTTTCGTTGTGTTTATTATTATTAGATTCAAAGTGTAAACTTTGAATCTATTGTTTTCGTTGTGTTTATTATTATTATTTTTTTTTTTTTTTTCTTCCGCCAAGTTGAAACCTTATTTCTCAAAAACTACAAATCTCAACGCAAAAAAAATTCGGATTCATCGACAAAACTTGAATAAATCATGCATGCGCATACTTTTATTGTTTCACTAGGGCTACGTTCGCGGCCATCTTGGCAACGCACTAAACCTTCAAAGGTCTTCTTCTCCAAAACCACTAAATGGATTCTCTTCAAATTTAATACATAGGTAGGACTTACTTAAGCGCATCTCGATTGCAACTTTCAAGTACCTCAGTTGAAAACTCTAGAAGCTCGCTATTGGTCGAAATTTTAACGTCATCACTTAAATTTTCAAAAGTCAATAACTAAAAAACTATTTAATTTAAAGTAACTAAACTTTCTACATCTAGAGATTGCATCAATCTGGCTAATATCCTAAAGTTTAAAAATCCAAATCAAAGTCACGTGACCATGACGTCATTTTAAATTTTTTAAATCTATAAAAATGCTAATTTCGCTAATAATATAGATAGAGAAAAACTGATTTCAAATTCAGAGAGACAAGGAAATTTGTTAGTCACAAAATGTCAACGGTTTTTTGATTGGACGAATGGTTTGGTCGCCATATTGGATCGTGTCGAAAATACGTAAAGCTTTTCTTCTCCCTAAAAACAGACGTATTTGCTCTGATTTTGTAACATTCGATAGTTCAAAGCATAATCTATTATGAATGCAAATTTGAGGTTTATTGTAAAAAAACCTTAGGAGATATTTGGTATTTAAAATTGATGACGTCATCAAATATAGTGTGAATTTTTCTAAAACTGATTTTTGTTACTTTTATTATAGATGATCTCAAAGCCCTTGAAAAGACGAAGAAAAACATACCACCAAATGCTTTGTATCATTTCCATAAGTACTTTTAATCTTTGTTCCAAATTTTAAATTGTTGGACTTAGTCGTTTTCAGGTGTACTATAGGACTTTCTCACATATGCCGAGGAAAATTGACATGATATAGGGCAAAACTGATATCATATTTCAGTGTAAACACATAATATGCATAAATAAAACTAGTTTCAACGATCAACAAATTGAAAACACTGGCTCTATAAGTAATAAACGAACATTTAGATTTGATGACGTCACACATATTTAAAAGCCTTATAACTTAAAAACTGTTTACCCGAATGAATCCAAATTTAACAGCTAAAATGTACTTGATACAGTTTATCAGTCAACGTCTTCCGTAAATTAAACCTTAAAAAAATAGAAAATGTTTTCTTTAAGGTCCGCGCTTTTTCCTTTGATGATTATAGAAAATCCTGTATTCAGAACGCAATAGCTTAAAAACTAATTAGCCAAATGAATCGAAATTCCACAGCTGAGATGTACTAGTTACAGTTTATCAGTCAACGTCTTCCGTAAATTAAATCTTTAAAATTTAACAAATGTTTTCTTTGAGGTCCGCGCTTTTTCTTTTGGTTATTATAGGAAATGTTGCATTCAAAACGTAATAACTTAAAAACTACGATGCATAATAAAACAAAAATATAAATCTTAGAAGGGCCTGTAAGAGAATATTTGCCGGCATCTCTTGTAAATTCAATCTTTTGAAGAAAAAAATGTTTTCTTTGACGTCCGCGCTTTTTCATGGTTCGCGCCTACTGTAAACATACAGGTCTAAGCACACACAATTCTCGAAATCTCCTTCCACCAGCCTAGCCTGGTATCAAATCACATCCAAAATTGTTTCCAGCCATAAATTCAACCAATTTCCTTTCAAGAAAAACCATAGAAACGCCCAGAAAATCAATCCAATGGAGTGCAGGAAAAAAAGAAAAGAAGATACACGGAATACTTATGGCACTACTTATGGCACTTCTTGTGTCCCAAGGAAAAACCGGGGTTGATGAATCTGTGTAGAGAGTCCTTCCTTATCGGAAAACAAGTTTAAGCTTTGAATATATTGCTTTCGTAGTGTTTTTGTTTTTTTATTATTATTAGATTCAAAGTGTAAACTTTGAATCTATTGTTTTCGTTGTGTTTATTATTATTAGATTCAAAGTGTAAACTTTGAATCTATTGTTTTCGTTGTGTTTATTAGATTCAAAGTGTTAACTTTGAATCTATTGTTTTTCTACTGTTTATTATTCTTCTTCTGTATTCTTTTTGTTTTTCTTGCGTCGATGTTGTGAGCCTATTTCTCGGAAACTAAGAATCTCAGCATTATGAAACTTCAGATTTGTCGACAGAATTTCAATCAATTATGCACCAGGGTATTTTCGACTTTGTTCTTGCGCCACTTTGGCGGCCATCTTAGAACCTTGCTAAACCTTCAAAGGTCTTCTTCTCAAAAACTGCTTTATGGAATTACTTCAAATTTAGTACATAGGTAGGGCTTACTTCAGCGCACCTGCGGTGCAAATTTGAAGTACGTCTGTTGAAAACTCTAGAAGCTCGCCATTGGTCGAAATTTTGACGTCATTCAAATTTTAAAAAGCTAATAACTCAAAAACTGTTCAATTTAAAGTGGCAAAACTTCTTATTCATATAGTTTCTATCAATGTCATTCATGTGTAAACATTTTGAAAGTTTGTTAAAAGTCACGTGACCTTGACGTCATTTCAAAATTTTAATTATTCAAAATTTCATTTTTGTTATTATTTTAGATAGAACAAAACGGATTTCAAATTTGGATAGACAAGCAAATTTCAAAATGTTATAAATCAGTCATTGTTCGATTGGACGCATGGTTATGACGCAATATTGGGTCAGGCGCAAAACACTTAATCAACTTCTTGTCCTATACAGATAAAGTATATGCCCTGTAACTTTTTATTTGAACAATCTGACACAATATCTACAATGCTTGTTCTTTTAAGCAGTATTAATCAAAGAGTTTTGAAGATATATGCTATTTAAAAAATTTTGACGTCATCAATAATTTGTAAATATTTTAGAAATTAAATTATCAACATCAAATTTATATTTTCTGAAAGCCTTTGAGAAGAGGAGAAGAAATATATCAACATATGTTTTCTATCATTTCAATAAGTACTTCAAATATTTAATCAAAAGTTTCAATTTTTGGACTTAGTCGTTTTCAGCAACATTTCTGGTATATAATATACAATCGGTTCTACTTGACCGATTCTTGAAAAAAAAGATGTTTTCAGACTGAAATAGTGCTTCCAAATTGATTGAAAATGGTTTGAAATGCCTCGGTGACGTTATAAGGAAAATAAAAAAAAACACATTTAAAGAAATCCGGTCTTATCTATTTGCAAAGAGATAAGGCTAGGAGACCAGATGGGCTAATGTAAACACAGTGAGGGAAGCTTGCTTTAATAGCGGTGACCTGTATTTACTCCAGGGCAAGGCAAAACCCTGCATGGTCTAACAGAAATTACTCCTAAATAGAGTAAGCCATCCAAGCAGCTTCATTTAAAATAGGTGCATATGAAATCTCTCAGTAATTAAACAACTCTGGCTATATCCAGTAAAATATTGAACAAATCCATGTATCTTAACTGTAGTATTAAGAGTAATTAGAAGCTAAATAGTGGACACAAATCTGTCTCTAATTTGCGTTGATGGGCCTTAGTGGTTGAATCGGTAGAGTGGTAATCTCCTACTCCCACATAGGCCTTCCATTGATGAAGCACGGGTTCGAATCTCAGTAGATGTAAAGACAATGGTGAGTGTTTTCAATAATTTCTAAATGTTTTAGAAATTAGTTTATCAACATTAAATTTATAATTTCTGAAAGCCCTTGAGGAGAGGAGAACAAATATATCAACATATTTCTCCTACCATCTCTAGAAGTTTTTGAAATATTTTATCAAAAGTTTCAATTTTTGTAGGTATATTTTTGGTAAATGACATAAAATCGGTTTCACTTGTCTGTTTTTTTCCAAAAAAAGATGTTTTCAAACCGCAATAGTGCTTCAAAATTTATTAGAACTGGTTTGGAATGCCTAAATGACTTATAACTAAAGTAAAAAACACATTTAAAGAAATCCAGTCAACTATTTACAATGAGATAAGGACCAGATGATTTATTTATACAGACGGAGATCAGTTTACATAGCCAGTGACTTGCATTCACTGCAGCGAAAGGCAGAGCCCTGGTCTAACTTCTCCTACATAAAGTAAGCCATCCACGCAGCTAATATAATTTACATGCATCTCCCAGAATACTAATATTTGGTAAAAAATATTGAAGAAATTCATGAATCTTAATTATGGTATGAAGGCTAATAAAAGGTAGGTAGCGGACAAATATATTTAGGTGTCTCTCAGTCTAACACAGGCCTTCCACCGATGAAGCACGGGTTCGAATCTCACTGAATCTAATCTTTCTTTTTATCGTCCCGATGTTGTGAGCCTATTTCTCGGACACTAAGAATTTCATCAGTTTGACACTTCAGATTCCTTGACAGATTTTCAATCAATTAGACGTCTGGGTATTTTTGACTTTTTTCTAGCGCCACTTTAGCCCCAGCTAAACATTCCATGACCTTTCTCTTCAGAACAACTTAATGGATTCGGGTCGAATCTTGCCTACATAACTAAGTCACTCAAGCGCATCATCAGACCAGATTTGGGAATCTTTAAATGACGATGTAACCGAATTAAATACATATTTAAGAAGTCCAGTCTTATGTACTCACAAGATGATAAGACCAGCTGATAGCAGCTGGCCTCTCTCATTTTTCTGGCTTTTGCTAACATAGTCTGCCACTTCTATTTATCTAGGGATAAACATAGCCTATGAAGAGGTATCACTCTGAATCTCTTAGTATTAAGCATTCTACGAAAAGGGCTTAGTGGAATACAAGTTACAATGTTTTTCATATCAGAGACAATTTCCCCCTTAACCAAACATGTTATTTGAACCCATGTCTGTTCTGTTTGGAAAACCTTTGCTGGTTAGCTTCAATTTCAACTACAGGTACAGATAAACTCCCCGTGAAAACGAAATACTCTGTCACTACCAGGTTAGAACATATGAAGGAATTCGTGAGTCTAAACTTTTAACTTCAAGATTATTTAGATGGAAGATCCCTGACAAACATCTGTCTCTTAATTAAACGAATTTAGCTGGAGAGTGATGGACTCTCAGTCCGACACAAACCTTCCGTCAATTACACAATGGTTCGGATTCAATGTAAAGAAAAATTCTAATTTTTTTCCAGATAAAGAGTCCGTTTTTCGAACCGTTAACATAGTAACGCAGCACATAGGTGAAATAATCTAAATTTAAGATAGAATACCTAAAACTGTATTCGTAAAATATTGTATTGTGTTAATAAGTAAATGGATGCTAGCTCCATCAATTGATAAACATCAGCAAATCGCAAGTTTTTATTTCACTGAAACAGTGTAGGCAGTAAAACTACATTTATACAACACAGGGAAATCTTATTATATCAGCACTTAATTTCTAAGATTTCTGAAAGTGTTATTTGAATATTTTCAAATTTTCATTTTTAGGCATTTTAAAGACATTCTTACTATTGGTTTTGTAATACAGACTTCAGGCAGTAAGTGAAAAGATTGAAGGCCTATAAGGCCGATGTTTGTTTCAGAGACATATGTCACTTTTATTTCAGTTGCCAAAAAATACAGGGCTACACCACCACATAAGTGAAATAACTTTGAGTTTGGCAGAAATTTGTTACATGCCAAGATATAAGCTACTAGAACATATTACATTCATGACACTCGCTTAACTATTTAATCTGTTATGATCTGAGTATGTTATTCTGTTTTTCTAAGGGGACGGGTAACGAGCGTTCACACTCAAGTCTGCCTAACAGGTAGACTTTAGGCAGTCAGTGAACAGATTGAAGGCCTATAAAGCCGAGTTGCTTCAGAGACCAATCCAATATCACTTTCATTTCGATTGCCTCTCGAGAAAAAATACCGGGCCACATAAGTGAAATAATTTTGAGTTTAGCATAAACCATTAATAAACAATCTAAATTGAAGTGTCCATACCCAAATATCTATAGTATAAGCTCGGAAACTAAGAAACTCTTTGATGATCCGGATCAAATTTTGCATACATAACCAAGTCTCTCCAGCAAATACATGTAATGAGGCTAGATTTGAGCAATATCTAACTAAAACTTCTAAGGATTTCCATTGGTCAAAATTATGGCGTAACAAGTTACAATTTATTTTTCAAATGCTTATGATACAAGAAATAATTAGTCAAATATCACGAAACTTCACATTTATGTGGTTTTTAGCAATCCAAAACTAAACCTTCTTTTGCATTTGTGTGTATGGAATCCAGCGCCCTTAAGGCCATATTGAAATTTTGAATTTTTTTCAAAAACCTGTTTTAGCTAATATTACAGATAGGACAAAACCGAGTTCAGCCGTCATATCGGACGCGGTTCCAAACATTTGAATAAATCTCCTAACAAAATAACGCATTTGCTTTGTCCTATTGGATTTAAATAAACTCACACATGGTCGTATAGATTTGAACATTTTGGGCAACATGGTCAAACCTTTTTGAAGATAAATGCTGTTTAAAAAATCATGACGTTATCTATAGTTACTAAATGTTTTAAAAGCTATTTTATCAACATTAAATCAATACATTCTGAAAGCCCTTGATAAGAGGAGAAGAAAAATATCAACATATTGTTTTCTACCATATAAACTACTTAAAAAAGAAATTAATCAAGCATTTCAATTATTTCAGGTTTATTATAGGGCTTTTTCCTAAATGCCGAGGAAAATTGACATAATATAGGCCAACTGATGTATTTCAGTACAAACACATAATGCACATAAATAAAACCAGTTTCAAGGATCAACAAATTGAAAACACTGGTTCTATAAGCAATAAACTAACATTTACATTTACAATGTCACACATTTTGAAAAGCCTTTTAACTTAAAAATTGTTTAGCTGAATGAATCGAATTTCTCAGGAAAGATGTACTAGATGCAAATTTTTCAGTCAACGTCTTCCGTAATTTAAATCTATAAAAAAAATTAAAGAATGTTTTCTTTCACGTCCACGCTTTTTCCTTTGGGGAGTATAGAAAATCCTGTATTCAGTGGCATGAGCTGCCAAAATGTTGATATTTTGACGTTAAAACAGAATGTTGAAATTATTGGCTATTTTTCTCAAGACGTATAATTCAGAAGCTTTTTAGTGGTCCTAGTCTCGATACTGTACGATAAAGCATTGTTTAGAACTAACTTTGGCTTGGAATAAATGAATGAATGGTCGTCCCGGTTATTTAAATTTTGTTTACTTTCCGAACACATTTTCGGTTCGTGCAGGCCACATACTGTATGGATTTTCCTCATTCCAACGCCAATCATTTAGTTTTTCGATAGCCTTCCAAGCCTCTTAATGTCGTGACGATCAGCAACTATAAATTTTGGCAGCTCATGCCACTTAAAAACTGTTTAGCTGAATAAATACAAATTTCACAGCGAAGATGTACTAGGTAGAGTTTATCAGTTAACGTCTTCCGTATATTGAATCATTTAAACCCCAACATGTTTTCTTTCACTTCCTCGTCCTTTCTTCTCGGCGATTTGCAGAAAACATGTATTGTTTTTGGCTCTTAAATTACTTTACGGAAAATTTTCAATGTGTGATCCGCGCTTTTTCTTTAGGTGATTATAGGCAAAAATTGTCTTCAAAACGTAATAACTTAAAAACTACTCAGCAGAATGAAACGAAACTATACAGATAAGAAGTACTTGTTACAGTGTATAAGTCAACCTCTTCCGAAAACTTAATCTTCAAAAAAATGTTTTCTTTCTTGTCCGCGTTTCTTCCTTAAGGCCTTTATATTAAAACATGTACTGTTTTTGTCTCTTAAATTACTTCAAAAAATCGTGATCTATTCGACTTCACACTTTGAATCGCAATTGCTTTAGCAATTTCTAGTTATTATTATTTTTTTTTTTTTTTTTTCTTCCGCCAAGTTGAAACCTTATTTCTCAAAAACTACAAATCTCAACGCAAAAAAAATTCGGATTCATCGACAAAACTTGAATAAATCATGCATGCGCATACTTTTATTGTTTCACTAGGGCTACGTTCGCGGCCATCTTGGCAACGCACTAAACCTTCAAAGGTCTTCTTCTCCAAAACCACTAAATGGATTCTCTTCAAATTTAATACATAGGTAGGACTTACTTAAGCGCATCTCGATTGCAACTTTCAAGTACCTCAGTTGAAAACTCTAGAAGCTCGCTATTGGTCGAAATTTTAACGTCATCACTTAAATTTTCAAAAGTCAATAACTAAAAAACTATTTAATTTAAAGTAACTAAACTTTCTACATCTAGAGATTGCATCAATCTGGCTAATATCCTAAAGTTTAAAAATCCAAATCAAAGTCACGTGACCATGACGTCATTTTAAATTTTTTAAATCTATAAAAATGCTAATTTCGCTAATAATATAGATAGAGAAAAACTGATTTCAAATTCAGAGAGACAAGGAAATTTGTTAGTCACAAAATGTCAACGGTTTTTTGATTGGACGAATGGTTTGGTCGCCATATTGGATCGTGTCGAAAATACGTAAAGCTTTTCTTCTCCCTAAAAACAGACGTATTTGCTCTGATTTTGTAACATTCGATAGTTCAAAGCATAATCTATTATGAATGCAAATTTGAGGTTTATTGTAAAAAAACCTTAGGAGATATTTGGTATTTAAAATTGATGACGTCATCAAATATAGTGTGAATTTTTCTAAAACTGATTTTTGTTACTTTTATTATAGATGATCTCAAAGCCCTTGAAAAGACGAAGAAAAACATACCACCAAATGCTTTGTATCATTTCCATAAGTACTTTTAATCTTTGTTCCAAATTTTAAATTGTTGGACTTAGTCGTTTTCAGGTGTACTATAGGACTTTCTCACATATGCCGAGGAAAATTGACATGATATAGGGCAAAACTGATATCATATTTCAGTGTAAACACATAATATGCATAAATAAAACTAGTTTCAACGATCAACAAATTGAAAACACTGGCTCTATAAGTAATAAACGAACATTTAGATTTGATGACGTCACACATATTTAAAAGCCTTATAACTTAAAAACTGTTTACCCGAATGAATCCAAATTTAACAGCTAAAATGTACTTGATACAGTTTATCAGTCAACGTCTTCCGTAAATTAAACCTTAAAAAAATAGAAAATGTTTTCTTTAAGGTCCGCGCTTTTTCCTTTGATGATTATAGAAAATCCTGTATTCAGAACGCAATAGCTTAAAAACTAATTAGCCAAATGAATCGAAATTCCACAGCTGAGATGTACTAGTTACAGTTTATCAGTCAACGTCTTCCGTAAATTAAATCTTTAAAATTTAACAAATGTTTTCTTTGAGGTCCGCGCTTTTTCTTTTGGTTATTATAGGAAATGTTGCATTCAAAACGTAATAACTTAAAAACTACGATGCATAATAAAACAAAAATATAAATCTTAGAAGGGCCTGTAAGAGAATATTTGCCGGCATCTCTTGTAAATTCAATCTTTTGAAGAAAAAAATGTTTTCTTTGACGTCCGCGCTTTTTCATGGTTCGCGCCTACTGTAAACATACAGGTCTAAGCACACACAATTCTCGAAATCTCCTTCCACCAGCCTAGCCTGGTATCAAATCACATCCAAAATTGTTTCCAGCCATAAATTCAACCAATTTCCTTTCAAGAAAAACCATAGAAACGCCCAGAAAATCAATGCAGGAAAAAGAGAAAAGAAGATACACGGAATACTTATGGCACTACTTATGGCACTTCTTGTGTCCCAAGGAAAAACCGGGGTTGATGAATCTGTGTAGAGAGTCCTTCCTTATCGGAAAACAAGTTTAAGCTTTGAATATATTGCTTTCGTAGTGTTTTTGTTTTTTTATTATTATTAGATTCAAAGTGTAAACTTTGAATCTATTGTTTTCGTTGTGTTTATTATTATTAGATTCAAAGTGTAAACTTTGAATCTATTGTTTTCGTTGTGTTTATTAGATTCAAAGTGTAAACTTTGAATCTATTGTTTTTCTACTGTTTATTATTCTTCTTCTGTATTCTTTTTGTTTTTCTTGCGTCGATGTTGTGAGCCTATTTCTCGGAAACTAAGAATCTCAGCATTATGAAACTTCAGATTTGTCGACAGAATTTCAATCAATTATGCACCAGGGTATTTTCAACTTTGTTCTTGCGCCACTTTGGCGGCCATCTTAGAACCTTGCTAAACCTTCAAAGGTCTTCTTCTCAAAAACTACTTGATGGAATTACTTCAAATTTAGTACATATGTAGGACTTACTTCAGCGCACCTACGGTGCAAATTTGATGTACGTCTGTTGAAAACTCTAGAAGCTCGCCATTGGTCGAAATTTTGGCGTCATTCAAATTTTAAAAAGCCAATAACTCAAAAACTGTTCAATTTAAAGTGACAAAACTTCATATTCATATAGTTTCTGTCAATGGCATTCATGTGTAAACATTTTGAAAGTTTGGTAAAAGTCACGTGACCTTGACGTCATTTCAAATTTTTAATTATTCAAAATTTTATTTTTGTTATTATTATAGATAGAACAAAACGGATTTCAAATTTAGATAGACAAGCAAATTTCAAAATGTAACAAATCAGTCATTTTTCGATTGGGCGCATGGTTTTGGCGCAATATTGGGTCAGGCGCAAAACACTTAATCAACTTCTTGTCCTATACAGATAAAGTATATGCCCTGTAACTTTTTATTTGAACAATCTGACACAATATCTAGAATGCTTGTTCTTTTAAGCAGTATTAGGCAAAGAGTTTTGAAGATATATGCTGTTTAAAAAATTATGACGTCATCAATAATTTGTAAATATTTTAGAAATTAAATTATCAACATTAAATTTATATTTTCTGAAAGCCCTTGAGGAGAGGAGAAGAAATATCGCAACATATTTTTTCTATCATTTCTATAAGTAGTTCAAATATTTAATCAAAAGTTTCAGTTTTTGGACTTAGTCGTTTTCAGCAACATTTCTGGTAAATAACATAAAATCCGTTCTACTTGACCGATTCTTTCAAGAAAAAGGTGTTTTCAGACTGAAATAGTGCTTCCAAATTGATTTAAAATGGTTTGAAATGCCTTAGTGACGTAATGATGAAAATATAAAAATACATTTAAAGAAATCCGGTCTTATCTATTTACAAAGAGATAAGGCTAGGAGACCAGATGGGGTAATGTAAACACAGTGAGGGAGGCTTGCTTACATAGCCCGTGAGTTACTGCGGGGAGAGGCAAAGCCCTGCATGGTCTAACAGAAATAGAGTAAGCCATCCAAACAGCTTCAAATAATATACTTACATATGGAATCTCTCAGAAATTCAAATACTGGGATTATTTCCGGTAAGAACTGAACAAATACATGTATCTAAACTGTTGTATGAAGTTTAATTCAAAGGTAAACAGTGGACAAACATCTGTCTCTTATTTGCCGTGGTGGGCCTAGATGGCTCAGTCTTTAGAGAGGTAATCTCCCATTTAAACACAAGCCTTCCATTCAGGAACCATGGGTTCGAATCTCACTGGGTCTAGTAAAAACTGTCAGCATTATTTTCCCATCACCCTTTGTAGAAAAGAAGACAGATACTTTTCCTGACCAAGGGCTGTTTTCATCCCCCACTTAACCTGGCGACTTGGTAAACGAAATAATTGTAAGTGCCACAAAATCATGAATCGACCAATCAACAGATTCTAATTATTTTGCTGAAGAAATCTTCAAGCATATCTGTCCATCATTTCCATGAGTATTTCAATAAATCAAAAGTCAATTTAAAGACTTTTAATCATTTTCAGACAAATGCTATTCCTAATAAATACTGTTAAGTTGGCTCTACTTAATGGATTTTTTCCTGCATTTCAACAAAGCCGTTTTCAAATTGTAAAATTGCTTTCAAACTGATTATCAATCTCTAATTGATGTTACATGTAAATAAAATATTTAAAGAAAGCCAGTCTTATTTATCACAAAAAGCCCTGCATGGTCTAACAGAAATTTCTCCTAAATAGAGTTAGCCATCCAAACAGCTTCAATTAATATATACAATTACATATGGAATCTTTCATAAATTTAAATACTGAGATTATAGCCGGTAAGAACTAAACAAATACATGTATCTAAACTGTTGTATGAAGTTTAATTCGAAGGTAAACAGTGGACAAACATCTGTCTCTTATTTGCCGTGGTGGGCCTAGATGGCTCAGTCTTTAGAGAGGTAATCTCCCATTTCGACACAAGCCTTCCATTCATGAACCAGGGGTTCGAATCTCACTAGGTCTAAGAAAAATATTATTGTTCAATCACCCTATGTAGAAAAGAAGACAGATACTTTTCCTGAACTTCTTGAAACTTATAATCTGTCGACAGAATTCCAATCAGTTACACACCTGGGTATTTTTATGGTTCCAACAGGGCTACGTTCGCGGCCATCTTGGCAACGCACTAAACCTTCTTCTCCAAACCCGCTCAATGGATTTACTTGAAATTTAATACATAGGTAGGACTTACTTCAGCGCATTCTCATTGCATCTTCAAGTACCTCAGTTGAAAACTCTAGAAGCTCGCTAATGGTCGAAATTTTGAGGTAACATTTCAATTTTCAAAAGTCAATAACTCGAAAACTATTCAAGTTAAAGTGACAAAACTTCATACACATACAGTTTGTGTCAATCTTTTGAATCCCAAAGTCTTAAAATCCAACTCAAAGTCACGTGACCACGACGTCGTTTTGAATTTTTAAAAACTGTAAAAATGCTAATTTCTTAAAAAATATAGCTAGAGAGAAATCGATTTCAAATTTGGATAGACAAGAAAATTTGTTAGTCACAAAATGTCGACCGTTTTTTGATTGGACCAGCCGTTCGGCCGCCATGTTGGTTCGGGTTCCAAATATTCAAAGAAATTATTCTCCAAAACGTAGTAAGTAATTGCTTTCATTTTGCAAATTAAGATAGTACAACATATTGTCTAATATGCATGCAAGTTTGAAGTTTATCGTATGTAAATCTTAGGAGATATTTGGTATTAAAAAGTTAATGACGTCATCAATAACAGTGTGATTTTTAAAAAAAATGATTTTAATTACTTTTATTACATATCATCTGAAAGTCCATGAAAAGACGATGAAAAATATACCGCCAAATCCTATTCTATCATTATCAAAAGTACTTTTTATCTTTGTTCAAAAATTTAAATTATTGGACTTAGTCGTTTCCAGGCATATTTCAGGGCTTTCTTCTATATGCTGAGGAAAAGTGACATAATATAGGACAAATCCTATTCTATCATTATCAAAAGTACTTTTTATCTTTGTTCAAAAATTTAAATTATTGGACTTAGTCGTTTTCAGGCATATTTCAGGGCTTTCTCCTATATACTGAGGAAAAGTGACACAATATAGGACAAAACTGATAACTTATTTCAGTGCAAAAGTATAATATGCATTAATAAAACTAGTTTTAACGATCAACTAATTGAAAACCATGGATCTAAAAGCAATAAACTAGCATAAGGATGTAATGACGTCACACATTTTAAAAAGCCTTATAACTTAAAAACTGTTCAGCCGAATGAATCGAAATTTCACAGCTAAGATGTACTAGATACAGTTTATCAGTCAACGCCTTCCGGAAATTAAATTTTAAAATTAAAAAAAAATGTTTTCTTTCAGGTCCGCGCTTTTTCTTTCGGTGAGTATAGGAAATGTTGTCTTCAAAACGTACTAACTTAAAAACTACTCCGCAGAATGAAACAAAACTTTACAGCTAATAAGTACTTGTTACAGTGTATCAGTCAACCTCTTACGAAAACTCAATCTAAAAAAAATGTTTTCATTCACGTCCGGCCTTTATATTAAACATATGCTGTTTTTTTCTCTTAAATTACTTCAAGGTGTTTAAGAAATGGTGATCTATTCGAGTTCACACTTTGAATCGCAATTGCTTTAGCAATTTCTAGTTATTATTATTTTTTTTTTTTTTTTTTCTTCCGCCAAGTTGAAACCTTATTTCTCAAAAACTACAAATCTCAACGCAAAAAAAATTCGGATTCATCGACAAAACTTGAATAAATCATGCATGCGCATACTTTTATTGTTTCACTAGGGCTACGTTCGCGGCCATCTTGGCAACGCACTAAACCTTCAAAGGTCTTCTTCTCCAAAACCACTAAATGGATTCTCTTCAAATTTAATACATAGGTAGGACTTACTTAAGCGCATCTCGATTGCAACTTTCAAGTACCTCAGTTGAAAACTCTAGAAGCTCGCTATTGGTCGAAATTTTAACGTCATCACTTAAATTTTCAAAAGTCAATAACTAAAAAACTATTTAATTTAAAGTAACTAAACTTTCTACATCTAGAGATTGCATCAATCTGGCTAATATCCTAAAGTTTAAAAATCCAAATCAAAGTCACGTGACCATGACGTCATTTTAAATTTTTTAAATCTATAAAAATGCTAATTTCGCTAATAATATAGATAGAGAAAAACTGATTTCAAATTCAGAGAGACAAGGAAATTTGTTAGTCACAAAATGTCAACGGTTTTTTGATTGGACGAATGGTTTGGTCGCCATATTGGATCGTGTCGAAAATACGTAAAGCTTTTCTTCTCCCTAAAAACAGACGTATTTGCTCTGATTTTGTAACATTCGATAGTTCAAAGCATAATCTATTATGAATGCAAATTTGAGGTTTATTGTAAAAAAACCTTAGGAGATATTTGGTATTTAAAATTGATGACGTCATCAAATATAGTGTGAATTTTTCTAAAACTGATTTTTGTTACTTTTATTATAGATGATCTCAAAGCCCTTGAAAAGACGAAGAAAAACATACCACCAAATGCTTTGTATCATTTCCATAAGTACTTTTAATCTTTGTTCCAAATTTTAAATTGTTGGACTTAGTCGTTTTCAGGTGTACTATAGGACTTTCTCACATATGCCGAGGAAAATTGACATGATATAGGGCAAAACTGATATCATATTTCAGTGTAAACACATAATATGCATAAATAAAACTAGTTTCAACGATCAACAAATTGAAAACACTGGCTCTATAAGTAATAAACGAACATTTAGATTTGATGACGTCACACATATTTAAAAGCCTTATAACTTAAAAACTGTTTACCCGAATGAATCCAAATTTAACAGCTAAAATGTACTTGATACAGTTTATCAGTCAACGTCTTCCGTAAATTAAACCTTAAAAAAATAGAAAATGTTTTCTTTAGGGTCCGCGCTTTTTCCTTTGATGATTATAGAAAATCCTGTATTCAGAACGCAATAGCTTAAAAACTAATTAGCCAAATGAATCGAAATTCCACAGCTGAGATGTACTAGTTACAGTTTATCAGTCAACGTCTTCCGTAAATTAAATCTTTAAAATTTAACAAATGTTTTCTTTGAGGTCCGCGCTTTTTCTTTTGGTTATTATAGGAAATGTTGCATTCAAAACGTAATAACTTAAAAACTACGATGCATAATAAAACAAAAATATAAATCTTAGAAGGGCCTGTAAGAGAATATTTGCCGGCATCTCTTGTAAATTCAATCTTTTGAAGAAAAAAATGTTTTCTTTGACGTCCGCGCTTTTTCATGGTTCGCGCCTACTGTAAACATACAGGTCTAAGCACACACAATTCTCGAAATCTCCTTCCACCAGCCTAGCCTGGTATCAAATCACATCCAAAATTGTTTCCAGCCATAAATTCAACCAATTTCCTTTCAAGAAAAACCATAGAAACGCCCAGAAAATCAATGCAGGAAAAAGAGAAAAGAAGATACACGGAATACTTATGGCACTACTTATGGCACTTCTTGTGTCCCTAGGAAAAACCGGATGTTATCATGAAGCTGTGTAGGAAAATAAGCGTAACCTTTCAATCCCTGTATTTCAGTATGAAAGGCTCCATGTGATATATACAAAGTACAGCTTGAGAGATATACAAGGTAAAGTTAAACCATAATAGGTATGGTAGCACAAAATACACTAAGGACACATAATTTGATATTAGCTTAAAACAAATTATTTAATCTGTTCTGATCTGCGTATTTTATCATATTGTTCTTAATGGGCGCGGCTAGCGAACGTTCACACACGCGCCCGCATGCCAGGCCTTCAGCCAGGGTGAGAAATTCAAGGGAAACACCGGTAAGCCGATGTTTGTTCAGAGCCAAATATCCATTTTGGAAAAAGCGCTGGGATACCGCTATAAAGTTTATAAATTTGAGAAACAATTAATAAAAATCACCCTCATAATTGTATAAAATGTTTGATATCGATACTGACTAATTCACCTGTATTTTGTTTAAATAGGCAAAGTAGCCTTAAAGTGGCATATGGGCTTTCTCATAAATTTCGATTGTCAAGATAAAAGGGGAATTTGCATCTTATCAAAATACTAAACCAACCACACTGAATCAAACTTATTAAATTAGTGTATATTTTGGATTAACTCGAATATACCGCTGTTTATTTTGAAACTGAATGTAAGCAGGCCATTTTGAGTCGTAAGTACTACGCTATATGACTGATCTTTCCCATTCAGCTTCGCCCGTCGGTCCCTTTTCTGCCCCCGGGAGCGCACCAAGACTACTTTGTTATGTCCTTGGTCATTTCCCCGGTATTTCTTATTGATTCTTAAACCTTATTTTCGTCGAATGACTGAACTTGACTTGAATAAGCCGGCGCTGCTGTTGTATTCCCAGTTTAGCCATATATCGATATCGGCACGCCCCCCGAGAATGACTACCTTAGCCGGGATACAGGAGTTTGTTTTGGGGTCTTTGGTATTTCTAAGGAATTACTTAAAATGCCATAAGCTGCCAAAATTCACATTTTTTTTCATAATTTTTTATCGTCACGACAGTTATAGGCTTTGAAGACCACCGAAAAAATAAATGATTGGTGTTGGAATGAGGAAAATCCATACAGTAAGTGGCATGTACGAACCGAAAACGTGTTCGAAAAGTAAACAAAAATTTAAATAACCGGGACGACCATTCATTCATTCTAATCCAAAGTTCAAAACAATACTTTATCGTACATTTTCGAGACTAGAAGCACTAAAAAGCTTCTGAATTATACGTCTTGAGAAAAATAGACAATAATTTCAACATTCTGTTTTTACGTCAAAATATCAGCATTTTGGCAATCATGCCACTTTAACGTGCAATTCAGAGGGTGGTGTTAACGAAAAACTCTTTATTTGCACTGTTTGCAAAAGTAGCCATTAGTTTTGAAATTTTGTTTTAAAGGAAAAATATAAAAAAGTTGGCAGCTTTTGCCACTTTAAACCCAACTCGTCCTTTAGTGAAATTTCGAGCGCAGTTGAATATTCAGTCCAAAGATATAAACATGATATCATATTCCAGTACAACAACATAATATGCAATAAAGAAACTAGTTTCAAATATCAAGAAATTGAAAATATTGGTTCTATTAGTAATAAACTTATGATTAGATTTCATAATTTCACATATTTTTTCAAAACCGTATAACCTGAAATCTACTGAGCAGAATGATAGAAACTTTGCAGTTAAGAAGTACTTGTTACAGTGTATTTGTCAACGTGTTTCGAAAAATCTATCTTTAATACGAGAGTATGCTTTCTTTCACGTCCGCGCTTTTTTTGGTGTTTATATTAAAACATGTACTTTTTCGTCGCTTAAATTACTTTTCGTAAAAACTTCAAGTAATGTACGGATCTATTCGACTTCACACTTTGAATCGCAATTGCTTCAGCAATTTCTAGTTATTATTATTTTTTTTTTTTCTTGCGTCGATGTTGAGACCTTATTCCTCGAAAACCAGAAATCGCAACTTTATCAAACTACAGATTCGTCGACAAAACTTCCATGGATTAGGCATGCGCATATTTCTATTGTTTCTCTAGGGCTACGTTCGCGGCCATCTTGGCACCGCACTAAACCTTCAAAGGTCTTCTTCTCCAAAACCACTCAATGGATTGACTTTAAATTTAATACATAGGTCGGAATTACTTCAGCGCATCTCGGTTGCAAATTTCAAGTACTTCAGTTGAAAACTCTAGAAGCTCGCTATTGGTCGAAATTTTGACGTCATCACTTCAATATTCAAAAGTCAATAACTAAAAAACTATTGAAGTTAACGTAACAAAACTTTCTACATCTATAGATTGTATCCATCTGATTAATATCCTAAATTTGTCAAATCCAAATCAAGGTCACGTGACCATGACATCATTTTAAATTTTTAAAATCTATAAAAATGCTAATTTCGCCAATAATATAGATAGAGAGAAACGGTTTTCAAATTTAAAGAGACAAGGAAATTTGTTAATCACAAAATGGCAACGGTTTTTTGATTGGACAAATAGTTTGGCCGCCATATTGGATCGTGTTTCAAAGACGTAAAGCTTTACTTCTCCCTAAAAAAAGAAGTATTTGCTCTTATTTGGTAACATCAGACAGTTCAATGCATAATCTATTATGAATGCAAATTTGAAGTTTATTGTATAAAAAGCATAGGAGATATTTGGTATTTAAAATTGATGACGTCATCAATAATAGTGTGAATTTTTCTAAAACTGATTTTTGTTACTTTTATTATATGTGATCTGAAAGCCCTTGAAAAGACGAAGAAAAACATACCGCCAAATGCTTTCTATCATTTTCATAAGTACTTTTAATCTTTGTTCCAAAATTTAAATTGTTGGACTTGGTCGTTTTCAGGTGTACTATTGGACTTTCTCACATATGCCGAGGAAAAATGACGCATTATAGAGCAAAACCGATAACATATATCAGTGTAAACACATAATATGCATAAATAAAACTAGTTTCAACGATCAACAAACTGAAAACACTGGCTCAATAAGTAATAAACGAAGATTTGGATTTTATGACGTCACACATATTTAAAAGCCTTATAACTTAAAAACCGTTTACCCGAATGAATTCAAACTTAACAGCTAAGATGTACTTGATACAGTTTATCAGTCAACGTCTTCCGTAAATAAAATCTTAAAAATTTAGAGAATGTTTTCTATCAGGTCCGCGCTTTTTCCTTTGATGATTATAGAAAATCCTGTATTCAGAACGCAATAACTTAACAACTGTTTTGCCGATTGAATCAAAATTTCTCAGGTAAGATGTAATAGATACAATTTATCTGTCAACGTTTTCCGTAAATTGAATCTTTAAAATTTAGAAAATGTTTTCTTTCACGTCCGCGCTTTTTCGTTTGGTGATTAACGAAAATCCTGTATTCAAAACGGTATAAATTAAACACTAAATAGCCAATTGAATCGAAATTTCACAGCGATGATGCAGTAGATACAGTTCATCAGCCAACGTCTTCCGTTAATTTAATCTTTAAAATTTAAGGAATTTTTCTTTCACTTCCGCGCTTTTTCTTTTGGCGATTACCGAAAAACATGTACATCTTTCCGGCGCTTTAATTACTTTTCGGAAAAAAAGTCAAGGAGTATGTGAAACTCTTATCTGTTCGGATTCACACTTTGAATCGCAATTGCTTCAGCAATTTCTAGTTATTATTAGGGATCCCCAACTTGGTGGGGATACCTATTGAAATCGTTCTGCTTTTTCTTTATTATTATTTTTATTATTATTATTCTTATTTGTTTTCCACGGTTTTTGTAGGTGATATAACTCAAACAGTTTTCTAGACACGACTCTCATCTTTCACATACATTTTCTTAAACAAATTATCTAGGTCCATTTTTTCTGAATTGTCGCTACGCTACGCCGTTTGTCCGCCATTTTGAAAAAGGCGTATTTGCCTAAAATGTTTCTTCTCTAAAACCGTTCATCCGATTTAGCTCAAATTTCACATACACATAGTAGAAGTCGGGGGACTAATAAGTTGTCCAAATCAAGAATCTCCGCGAAAATTCATAGCAGACTTTTATTCGTCAAAGTTTTGATCTTTTTAACTTTTCAAAAAAATGCAATATCTAGAAAACCATTTATTGGAACTTATCGAAAATTCTTATGCTTGTAGACCTATTATAGATCTATGAAATTCCAAAGTTTTATGAACTTGCAACAAATCACGTGACCAGGACGCCATTTTGAATTTTTGAAATCTTTAATGAGTCATATCTCAGATAATTTTTCAAATAAAGCAATCGGCTTTTTAAATTTAGATAGACAACATCTTTCTTCATCTTTGAACCGCTTGGTAATTTTTGATTGGATCAACGGTTTTGTCGCCATATTGGATTTTATAAAAAAATTAAAAACTTGAGTTTTTCCAAATTGCTTTCAGATATCAACTTTAAATTTGACATACCAATAGTGTTGATCAACGTCTATGCGTTGTGTGAAAATCAACCTGTTTCAATAAAAACTCAATAATATATGACTGTTTGAAAATAGGATGTTAATAAATTATGTTCAAATATTTGTAAGAAAGATCTTCGACCCCACAGACATAAACCCATATCAAGTAAAGGACAAAAACCTAGGATGTTAATGAAAGATGTGCATTTTATTGATAGAATCTTGGTAAGTAACATGATAAACAGATATTTTCACGATCAAGAATACAAATACGCCCAATATTTTAGGAAAAGAAATAGCACGCAAGGTCTCAATCAATCGCTCATTAGTTTAAGACCATAATAGAACTTTTGCGCAATTATTCCCGTATAGAGATTAAATGTTCCAGAAAACCACAACTGGCTTAATGACAAATTTCTATGTCATTTGGCGCTCGCAAGCACACTGTAAGTTATTTTAGCGACTAACATCAATTATGGTTTTCACACCGAGAGCGACATTGATTTAGTGACAAATGCCATAACTGCTATGTTCAAGAAGACAGACCTAATCTGGTACAATTTGATGTGACATTATATAAATAATACATAGTATGTTACCAAACTGAAAATATCAGAGACAGTGCTAAACATGTTTAACGCAAATTATGATTAATTATGATTGAGCAAATAGATATTTAATTTCCCGGATTTAGTTTTTTTCGGAGATTTCTGTCTTGATGTGGTGAATAATTACGATACCGAGAAACAAACTGATAAAAACTTAACTGGGGATCCCGGACCTTGAAGTCGCCCCGCTGCAACTTCATCAGCCTCTAGTTATTATTTGTTTTCCACGGTTTTTGTAGGTGATATAACTCAAACAGTTTTCTAGGCATGACTCTCATCTTTCACATACATGTTCTTAAACAAATTATCTAGGTCCATTTCTTCTGAATTGTCGCTACGCTACGCCGCTTGTCCGCCATTTTTAAAAAGGCGTATTTGCCCGAAAATTTTCTTCTTCGAAACCGTTCATCCGATTTAGCTCAAATTTCACATACACTTAGTAGAAGTCGGGGGACTACTAAGTTGTCCAAATCAAGAATCTCCGCGAAAATTCATAGCAGACTTTTATTCGTCAAAGTTATGATGTTTTAAACTTTAAAAAAAAATGCAATATCTAGAAAACCATTTACTGGAACTTAACGATAATTGTCATGCTTGTAGGCCTATTATAGATCTATGAAATTCCCAAGTTTTATGAACGTGCAACAAGTCACGTGACCAGGACGCCATTTTGAATTTTTGAAAACTTTAATGAGTCATATCTCAGATAATTTTTTTAATACAGCAATCGGCTTTTTAAATTTAGATAGACAATATCTTTCTTCATGTTTGAACCGCTTGGTAATTTTTGATTGGCTCAATGGTTTTGCCGCCATATTGAATTTTATTTAAAAATTAAAAACTTAAGTTTTTCAAAATTGCTTAAAGGTATCAACTTTAAATTCAACATACCAATAGTGTTGATCCAGGTCTATGCCTTGTGTGAAAATCAACCCGTTTCAATAAAAACTCAATAAAATATGACTGTTTAAAAATAGGATGTTAATAAACTATGTTCAAATATTTATAAGAAAGATCTTCGACCACACAGACATTAACCCATATCAAGTAAAGGACAAAAACCTAGGATGTTAATGAAAGATGTGTATTTTATTGATAGAATCTTGGTAAGTAACATGAAAAACGGATATTTTCACCATCGAGGATACAGATACGCCCAATTTTTTAGGAAAAGAAATAGCACGCAAGCTCTCAATCAATCGCTCATTAGTTTAAGACCATAATATAACTTTTGCGCAATTATTCAAGTATAGAGATTAGATGTTTCAGAAAACCACGACTGGCTTAATGACACATTTCATTGTCATTTGGCGCTCGCAAGCAAAATTACAGCAACCTGTAAGTTATTTTAGCGACTAACACCAAATATGGTTTTCACAACGACAGCGACATTGATTTAGTGACCAGCGCCATAACTGTTATGTTCAAGAAGACAGACCTAATCTTGTACAATTTGATGTGACATTATATAAATAATATATAGCCCGTTACCAAAGTGAAAATATCAGAGACAGTGCTAAACATATTTAAGGCAAATTATGATTGAAAAATATAACCAAATAGATATTCAATTTCCCGGTTTTAGGTTTTATTTCAGAGATTTCTGTCTCAATGTGGCGAATAATTACGATATAACGAAAAACAAACTGATAAAAACTTAACTGGGGATCCCGGACCTTGAAGTTGCCTCGCTGCAACTTCATCAGCCTCTAGTTATTATTCTTATTTGTTTTCCACGGTTTTTGTAGGTGATATAACTCAAACAGTTTTCTAGACACGACTCTCATCTTTCACATACATATTCTTAAACAAATTATCTAGGTCCATTTTTTCTGAATTGTCGCTACGCTACGCCGTTTGTCCGCCATTTTGAAAAAGGCGTATTTGCCCAAATTTTTTCTTCTCTGAAACCATTCATCCGATTTAGCTCAAATTTCACATACACTTAGTAGAAGTCGGGGGACTAATAAGTTGTCCAAATCAAGAATCTCCTCGAAAATTCATAGCAGACTTTTATTCGTCAAAGTTATGATGTTTTTAACTTTTCAAAAAAATGCAATATCTAGAAAACCATTTATTGGAACTTATCGAAAATTCTCATGCTTGTAGACCTATTATAGATCTATAAAATTCCAAAGTTTTTTGAACGTGCAACAAGTCACGTGACCAGGACGCCATTTTGAATTTTTGAAAACTTTAATGAGTCATATCTCAGCTAATTTTTCAAATAAAGCAATCGGCTTTTTTAATTTAGATAGACAATATTTTTTTTCATCTTTGAACCGCTTGGTAATTTTTGATTGGATCAACGGTTTTGTCGCCATATTGAATTTTATTTAAAAATTAAAAACTTAAGTTTTTCAAAATTGCTTTCAGATATCGACCATAAATTTAACATACCAAGAGTGTTGATCAAGGTCTATGTTTTGTGAGAAAATCAACCAGTTTCAATAAAAACTCAATAAAATATGACTGTTTAAAAATATGATGTTAATAAAACTATGTTCAAATATTTATAAGAAAGATCTTCGACCACACAGACATAAACCCATATCAAGTAAAGGACAAAAACCTAGGATGTTAATGAAAGATGTGCATTTTATTGATAGAATCTTGGTAAGTAACATGATAAACGGATATTTTCACCATCGAGGAAACAAATACGCCCAATATTTTAGGAAAAGAAATAGTACGCAAGGTCTCAATCAATCGCTCATTAGTTTAAGACCATAATGGAACTTTTGCGCAATTATTCCCGTATACAGATTAAATGTTCCAGAAAACCACGACTGGCTTAATGACAAATTTCAATGTCATTTGGCGTTCGCAAGCAAACTTAAAGCAAACTGCAAGTTATTTAAGCGACTAACAGCAATTATGGTTTTCACACCGAGAGCTACAATGATTTAGTGACAAGCGCCATAACTGCTATGTTCAAAGACAGAAATAATCTTGTACAATTTGATGTGACATTATATAAATAATATATAGTATGTTACCAAACTGAAAATATCAGAGACAGTGCTAAACATGTTTAAGGCAAATTATGATTGAAAAATATAACCAAATAGATATTCAATTTCCTTGTTTTAGGTTTTATTTCAGAGATTTCTGTCTCAATGTGGCGAATAATTACGATATAACGAAAAACAAACTGATAAAAACTTAACAGGGGATCCCGGACCTTGAAGTTGCCCCGCTGCAACTTCATCAGCCTCTAGTTATTATTAGGGATCCCCAACTTGGTGGGGATACCTATTGAAATCGTTCTGCTTTTTCCGTATTATTATTATTCTTATTTGTTTTCCACGGTTTTTGTAGGTGATATAACTCAAACAGTTTTCTAGACACGACTCTCATCTTTCATATACATAGTCTTAAACAAATTATCTAGGTCCATTTTTTCTGAATTGTCGCTACGCTACGCCGCTTGTCCGCCATTTTGAAAATGGCGTATTTGCCCAAAATTTTTCTTCTCTGAAACCGTTCATCCGATTTAGCTCAAATTTCAGATACACTTAGTAGAAGTCGAGGGACTAATAAGTTGTCCAAATCAAGAATCTCCGCGAAAATTCACAGCAGACTTTTATTCGTCAAAATTTTGATCTTTTTAACTTTTCAAAAAAATGCAATATCTAGAAAACCATTTATTGGAACTTTTCGAAAATTCTTATGCTTGTAGACCTATTATAGATCTATAAAATTCCAAAGTTTTATGAACGTGCAACAAGTCACGTGACCAGGACGCCATTTTGATTTTTTGAAAACTTTAATGAGTCATATCTCAGATAATTTTTCTAATAAAGCAATCGGCTTTTTAAATTTAGATAGACAATATTTTTCTTTATCTTTGAACTGCCAGGTAATTTTTGATTTGATCAACGGTTTCGCCGCCATATTGAATTTTATTAAAAAATTAAAAACTTAAGTTTTTCCAAATTGCTTTCAGATATCAACTTTAAATTCAAGATAACAATAGTGTTGATCAAGGTCTATGTCTTGTGTGAAAATTAACCAGTTTCAATAAAAACTCAATAAAATATGACTGTTTAAAAATATGATGTTAATAAAACTATGTTCAAATATTTATAAGAAAGATCTTCGATCACACAGACACAAACCCTTATCAAGGAAAGGACAAAAACATAGGATGTTAATGAAAGATGTGCATTTTATTGATAGAATCTTGGCAAGTAACATGATAGACGGGTATTTTCACAATCGAGGATAAGAATATGTGCAAAATTTTAGGAAAAGGAATAACACGCAATCACTCACTCATTAGTTAAGAACGCTATAATTCTTTTATATAGATTAATTGGTCAACAAAAGCACAACAAGCATAGTGACAAATTCATTGTGATCTGGCGCTAGCAATCAAACAGACCGCTAACTGTAAGTGCAACTGTCCACTGAGACCAACCATGCCTTTCGTTCAACGGGTGACATTGATTTAGTGACCAGCGCCATAACTACTATGTCTAAGAAGTCAGGCCTAATGTGGTACAATTTGATGTGACATTATATAAATAACACATAGTACGTTGCCAAACTTATAATATCATAGATAGTGCAAAACATTTTAACGCAAATTATGATTGAAAAATATAAGCTAAAAACCAACTGATAAAAACTTGACGGGGGATCCCGGACCTTGAAGTAGCTGCAACTTCATCAACCTCTAGTTATTATTAGGGATCCCCTACTTGGAGGGGATACCTTTTGAAATCGTTCTGCTTTTTCCGTATTATTAGGGATCCCCAACTTGGTGGGGATACCTATTGAAATCGTTCTGCTTTTTCCGTATTATTAGGGATCCCCTACTTGGAGGGGATACCTTTTGAAATCGTTCTGCTTTTTCTTTATTATTATTATTATTATTAGATTCAAAGTGTAAACTTTGAATCTATTGTTTTCGTTGTGTTTATTAGATTCAAAGTGTAAACTTTGAATCTATTGTTTTCGTTGTGTTTATTATTATTATTATTATTTTTCTTCTTACGTAGAAGTTGAAAGCTTATTTCTCAAAAACCACAAATCGCAACTTTATCAAACTTCAGATTCGTCGACAAAAAGTCCATGGATTATGCATGCGCATATTTCTATTGTTTCTCTAGGGCTACGTTGGCGGCCATCTTGGCAACGCACTAAACCTTCAAAGGTCTTCTGCTCCAAAACCACTCAATGGATTCTCTTCAAATTTAGTACATAGGTAGGACTTACTTCAGCGCATCTAGATTGCAACTTTCAAGTACCTCAGTTGAAAAGTCTAAAAGCTCGCTATTGGTCGAAATTTTGACGTCATCACTTAAATTTTCAAAAGTCCATAGATTGCATCAATCTGACTAATATCCTAAAGTTGTAAAATCCAAATCAAAGTCACGTGACCATGACGTCATTTTAAATTTTTAAAATCTATAAAAATGCTAATTTCGCTAATAATATAGATAGAGAAAAACTGATTTCAAATTCAGAGAGACAAGGAAATTTGTTGATCACAAAATGTCAACGTTTTTTTGATTGGACGAATGGTTTGGCCGCCATATTGGATCGTGTTCCAAATACGTAAAGCTTTTCTTCTTCCTAAAAAAACAAGTATTTGCTCTGATTTCGTAAAATTTAATAGTTCCATGCATAATCTATTATGAATGCAAATTTGAAGTTTATTGTATAAAAACCCTAGGAGATATTTGGTATTTAAAATTGATGACGTCATCAATAATAGTGTGATTTTTTCTAAAACTAATTTTTGTTACTTTTATTATCAATCATCTCAAAGCCCTTGAAATGACGAAGAAAAACATACCGCCAAATGCGTTCTATCATTTTGACAAGTACTTTTAATCTTTGTTTTAAAATTTAAATTGTTGGACTTAGTCGTTTTTAGGTGTACTATTGGACTTTCTCACATATGCCGAGGAAATATGACGCATTATAGAGCAAAACCGATAACATATATCAGTGTAAACACATAATATGCATAAATAAAACTAGTTTTAACGATCAACAAATTGAAAACACTGGCTCTATAAGTAATAAACGAACATTTAGATTTGATGACGTCACACATATTTAAAAGCCTTATAACTTAAAAACTTTTTACCCGAATGAATTCAAATTTAACAGCTAAGATGTACTTCATACAGTTTATCAGTCAACGTCTTCCGTAAATAAATCTTTAAAATTTAGTAAATGTTTTCTCTCAGGTCCGCGCTTTTTCCTTTGATGATTATAGAAAATCCTGTATTCAGAACGCAATAACTTAAAAACTCTTTAGCCGAATGAATCAAAATTTCTCAGGTAAGATGTAATAGATACAATTTATCTGTCAACGTCTTCCGTAAATTAAATTTTCAAAATTTAAAGAATGTCTTCTTTCACGTCCGCGCTTTTTCGTTTGGAGATTATAGGAAATATTGTATTCAGAACGCAATAACTTAAAAACTGATTACCCAAATGAATAGAAATTTCACAGCAAAGATGCAGTGGATACAGTTTAACAGTCAACGTCTTCCGTGAATTATACCTTTAAAAAATAGAAAATGTTTTCTTTAAGGTCCGCGCTTTTTCCTTTGATGATTATAGAAAATATTGTATTCAGAACGCAATAACTTAAAAACCAATTAGCCAAATGAATCGAAATTTCACCGGGATGATGCACTAGATACAGTTTATCAGCCAACGTCTTCCGTGAATTGATTCTTCAAAATGTAAAGAATTTTTCTTTCACATCCACGCTTTTTCTTTTGGCGATTAACGAAAAACATGTATATCTTTTCGGCGCTTTCAATTACTTTTCGGGAAAAAGTCAAGGAGTATGTGGAACTCTTATCTGTTCGGATTCACACTTTGAATCGCAATTGCTTCAGCAATTTCTAGTTATTAGATTCAAAGTGTAAACTTTGAATCTATTGTTTTCGTTGTGTTTATTATTATTATTATTATTATTATTATTATTTTTTTTTTTTCTTGCGTCGATGTTGAGACCTTATTCCTCGAAAACCAGAAATCGCAACTTTATCAAACTACAGATTCGTCGACAAAACTTCCATGGATTAGGCATGCGCATATTTCTATTGTTTCTCTAGGGCTACGTTCGCGGCCATCTTGGCACCGCACTAAACCTTCAAAGGTCTTCTTCTCCAAAACCACTCAATGGATTGACTTTAAATTTAATACATAGGTCGGAATTACTTCAGCGCATCTCGGTTGCAACTTTCTAGTACTTCAGTTGAAAACTCTAGAAGCTCGCTATTGGTCGAAATTTTGACGTCATCACTTCAATATTCAAAAGTCAATAACTAAAAAACTATTGAAGTTAACGTAACAAAACTTTCTACATCTATAGATTGTATCCATCTGATTAATATCCTAAATTTGTCAAATCCAAATCAAGGTCACGTGACCATGACATCATTTTAAATTTTTAAAATCTATAAAAATGCTAATTTCGCCAATAATATAGATAGAGAGAAACGGTTTTCAAATTTAAAGAGACAAGGAAATTTGTTGATCACAAAATGGCAACGGTTTTTTGATTGGACAAATAGTTTGGCCGCCATATTGGATCGTGTTTCAAAGACGTAAAGCTTTACTTCTCCCTAAAAAAAGAAGTATTTGCTCTTATTTGGTAACATCAGACAGTTCAATGCATAATCTATTATGAATGCAAATTTGAAGTTTATTGTATAAAAACCATAGGAGATATTTGGTATTTAAAATTGATGACGTCATCAATAATAGTGTGAATTTTTCTAAAACTGATTTTTGTTACTTTTATTATATGTGATCTGAAAGCCCTTGAAAAGACGAAGAAAAACATACCGCCAAATGCTTTCTATCATTTTCATAAGTACTTTTAATCTTTGTTCCAAAATTTAAATTGTTGGACTTGGTCGTTTTCAGGTGTACTATTGGACTTTCTCACATATGCCGAGGAAAAATGACGCATTATAGAGCAAAACCGATAACATATATCAGTGTAAACACATAATATGCATAAATAAAACTAGTTTCAACGATCAACAAACTGAAAACACTGGCTCAATAAGTAATAAACGAAGATTTGGATTTTATGACGTCACACATATTTAAAAGCCTTATAACTTAAAAACCGTTTACCCGAATGAATTCAAACTTAACAGCTAAGATGTACTTGATACAGTTTATCAGTCAACGTCTTCCGTAAATAAAATCTTAAAAATTTAGAGAATGTTTTCTATCAGGTCCGCGCTTTTTCCTTTGATGATTATAGAAAATCCTGTATTCAGAACGCAATAACTTAACAACTGTTTAGCCGATTGAATCAAAATTTCTCAGGTAAGATGTAATAGATACAATTTATCTGTCAACGTTTTCCGTAAATTGAATCTTTAAAATTTAGAAAATGTTTTCTTTCACGTCCGCGCTTTTTCGTTTGGTGATTAACGAAAATCCTGTATTCAAAACGGTATAAATTAAACACTAAATAGCCAATTGAATCGAAATTTCACAGCGATGATGCAGTAGATACAGTTCATCAGCCAACGTCTTCCGTTAATTTAATCTTTAAAATTTAAGGAATTTTTCTTTCACTTCCGCGCTTTTTCTTTTGGCGATTAACGAAAAACATGTACATCTTTCCGGCGCTTTAATTACTTTTCGGAAAAAAAGTCAAGGAGTATGTGAAACTCTTATCTGTTCGGATTCACACTTTGAATCGCAATTGCTTCAGCAATTTCTAGTTATTATTATTTTTTTTTTTTCTTGCGTCGATGTTGAGACCTTATTCCTCGAAAACCAGAAATCGCAACTTTATCAAACTACAGATTCGTCGACAAAACTTCCATGGATTAGGCATGCGCATATTTCTATTGTTTCTCTAGGGCTACGTTCGCGGCCATCTTGGCACCGCACTAAACCTTCAAAGGTCTTCTTCTCCAAAACCACTCAATGGATTGACTTTAAATTTAATACATAGGTCGGAATTACTTCAGCGCATCTCGGTTGCAACTTTCAAGTACTTCAGTTGAAAACTCTAGAAGCTCGCTATTGGTCGAAATTTTGACGTCATCACTTCAATATTCAAAAGTCAATAACTAAAAAACTATTGAAGTTAACGTAACAAAACTTTCTACATCTATAGATTGTATCCATCTGATTAATATCCTAAATTTGTCAAATCCAAATCAAGGTCACGTGACCATGACATCATTTTAAATTTTTAAAATCTATAAAAATGCTAATTTCGCCAATAATATAGATAGAGAGAAACGGTTTTCAAATTTAAAGAGACAAGGAAATTTGTTAATCACAAAATGGCAACGGTTTTTTGATTGGACAAATAATTTGGCCGCCATATTGGATCGTGTTTCAAAGACGTAAAGCTTTACTTCTCCCTAAAAAAAGAAGTATTTGCTCTTATTTGGTAACATCAGACAGTTCAATGCATAATCTATTATGAATGCAAATTTGAAGTTTATTGTATAAAAACCATAGGAGATATTTGGTATTTAAAATTGATGACGTCATCAATAATAGTGTGAATTTTTCTAAAACTGATTTTTGTTACTTTTATCATATGTGATCTGAAAGCCCTTGAAAAGACGAAGAAAAACATACCGCCAAATGCTTTCTATCATTTTCATAAGTACTTTTAATCTTTGTTCCAAAATTTAAATTGTTGGACTTGGTCGTTTTCAGGTGTACTATTGGACTTTCTCACATATGCCGAGGAAAAATGACGCATTATAGAGCAAAACGGATAACATATATCAGTGTAAACACATAATATGCATAAATAAAACTAGTTTCAACGATCAACAAACTGAAAGCACTGGCTCAATAAGTAATAAACGAAGATTTGGATTTTATGACGTCACACATATTTAAAAGCCTTATAACTTAAAAACCGTTTACCCGAATGAATTCAAACTTAACAGCTAAGATGTACTTGATACAGTTTATCAGTCAACGTCTTCCGTAAATAAAATCTTAAAAATTTAGAGAATGTTTTCTATCAGGTCCGCGCTTTTTCCTTTGATGATTATAGAAAATCCTGTATTCAGAACGCAATAACTTAACAACTGTTTAGCCGATTGAATCAAAATTTCTCAGGTAAGATGTAATAGATACAATTTATCTGTCAACGTTTTCCGTAAATTGAATCTTTAAAATTTAGAAAATGTTTTCTTTCACGTCCGCGCTTTTTCGTTTGGTGATTAACGAAAATCCTGTATTCAAAACGGTATAAATTAAACACTAAATAGCCAATTGAATCGAAATTTCACAGCGATGATGCAGTAGATACAGTTCATCAGCCAACGTCTTCCGTTAATTTAATCTTTAAAATTTAAGGAATTTTTCTTTCACTTCCGCGCTTTTTCTTTTGGCGATTAACGAAAAACATGTACATCTTTCCGGCGCTTTAATTACTTTTCGGAAAAAAGTCAAGGAGTATGTGAAACTCTTATCTGTTCGGATTCACACTTTGAATCGCAATTGCTTCAGCAATTTCTAGTTATTATTATTATTATTATTATTTTTTTTTTTCTTGCGTCGATGTTGAGACCTTATTCCTCGAAAACCAGAAATCGCAACTTTATCAAACTACAGATTCGTCGACAAAACTTCCATGGATTAGGCATGCGCATATTTCTATTGTTTCTCTAGGGCTACGTTCGCGGCCATCTTGGCACCGCACTAAACCTTCAAAGGTCTTCTTCTCCAAAACCACTCAATGGATTGACTTTAAATTTAATACATAGGTCGGAATTACTTCAGCGCATCTCGGTTGCAAATTTCAAGTACTTCAGTTGAAAACTCTAGAAGCTCGCTATTGGTCGAAATTTTGACGTCATCACTTCAATATTCAAAAGTCAATAACTAAAAAACTATTGAAGTTAACGTAACAAAACTTTCTACATCTATAGATTGTATCCATCTGATTAATATCCTAAATTTGTCAAATCCAAATCAAGGTCACGTGACCATGACATCATTTTAAATTTTTAAAATCTATAAAAATGCTAATTTCGCCAATAATATAGATAGAGAGAAACGGTTTTCAAATTTAAAGAGACAAGGAAATTTGTTAATCACAAAATGGCAACGGTTTTTTGATTGGACAAATAGTTTGGCCGCCATATTGGATCGTGTTTCAAAGACGTAAAGCTTTACTTCTCCCTAAAAAAAGAAGTATTTGCTCTTATTTGGTAACATCAGACAGTTCAATGCATAATCTATTATGAATGCAAATTTGAAGTTTATTGTATAAAAACCATAGGAGATATTTGGTATTTAAAATTGATGACGTCATCAATAATAGTGTGAATTTTTCTAAAACTGATTTTTGTTACTTTTATTATATGTGATCTGAAAGCCCTTGAAAAGACGAAGAAAAACATACCGCCAAATGCTTTCTATCATTTTCATAAGTACTTTTAATCTTTGTTCCAAAATTTAAATTGTTGGACTTGGTCGTTTTCAGGTGTACTATTGGACTTTCTCACATATGCCGAGGAAAAATGACGCATTATAGAGCAAAACCGATAACATATATCAGTGTAAACACATAATATGCATAAATAAAACTAGTTTCAACGATCAACAAACTGAAAACACTGGCTCAATAAGTAATAAACGAAGATTTGGATTTTATGACGTCACACATATTTAAAAGCCTTATAACTTAAAAACCGTTTACCCGAATGAATTCAAACTTAACAGCTAAGATGTACTTGATACAGTTTATCAGTCAACGTCTTCCGTAAATAAAATCTTAAAAATTTAGAGAATGTTTTCTATCAGGTCCGCGCTTTTTCCTTTGATGATTATAGAAAATCCTGTATTCAGAACGCAATAACTTAACAACTGTTTTGCCGATTGAATCAAAATTTCTCAGGTAAGATGTAATAGATACAATTTATCTGTCAACGTTTTCCGTAAATTGAATCTTTAAAATTTAGAAAATGTTTTCTTTCACGTCCGCGCTTTTTCGTTTGGTGATTAACGAAAATCCTGTATTCAAAACGGTATAAATTAAACACTAAATAGCCAATTGAATCGAAATTTCACAGCGATGATGCAGTAGATACAGTTCATCAGCCAACGTCTTCCGTTAATTTAATCTTTAAAATTTAAGGAATTTTTCTTTCACTTCCGCGCTTTTTCTTTTGGCGATTAACGAAAAACATGTACATCTTTCCGGCGCTTTAATTACTTTTCGGAAAAAAAGTCAAGGAGTATGTGAAACTCTTATCTGTTCGGATTCACACTTTGAATCGCAATTGCTTCAGCAATTTCTAGTTATTATTATTATTCTTATTTGTTTTCCACGGTTTTTGTAGGTGATATAACTCAAACAGTTTTCTAGGCATGACTCTCATCTTTCACATACATGTTCTTAAACAAATTATCTAGGTCTATGTTTTCTGAATTGTCGCTACGCTACGCCGCTTGTCCGCCATTTTGAAAAAGGCGTATTTGCCCAAAAATTTTCTTCTTTGAAACCGTTCATCCGATTTAGCTCAAATTTCACATACACTTAGTAGAAGTCGGGGGACTACTAAGTTGTCCAAATCAAGAATCTCCGCGAAAATTCATAGCAGACTTTTATTCGTCAAAGTTTTGATCTTTTTCCCTTTTCAAAAAAATGGAATATCTAGAACACCGTTTATTGGAACTCATCGAAAATTCTTATGCTTGTAGACCTATTATAGATCTATAAAATTCCAAAGTTTTATGAACGTGCAACAAGTCACGTGACCAAGACGCCATTTTGAATTTTTGAAAACTTTAATGAGTCATATCTCAGATAATTTTTCTAATAAAGCAATCGGCTTTTTAAATTTAGATAGACAATATTTTTCTTCATCTTTGAATCGCTTGGTAATTTTTGAGTGGATCAACGGTTTCGCCGCCATATTGAATTTTATTAAAAAATTAAAAACTTAAGTTTTTCCGAATTGCTTTCAGATATCAACTTTTAATTTGACATACCAATAGTGTTGATCCAGGTCTATGCCTTGTGTGAAAATCAACCCGTTTCAATAAAAACTCAATAAAATATGACTGTTTGAAAATAGGATGTTAATAAACTATGTTTAAATATTTATAAGAAAGATCTTCGACCACACAGACATAAACCCACATCAAGTAAAGGACAAAAACCTAGGATGTTAATGAAAGATGAGCATTTTATTGATAGAATCTTTGCAAGTAACATGATAGACAAATATTTTCACCATCGAGGATACAAATACGCCCAATATTTTATGAAAAGAAATAGCACGCAAGGTCTCAATCAATCACTCATTAGTTTAAGACCATAATAGAACTTTTGCACAATTATTCCCGTATAGAGATTAAATGTTCCAGAAAACCACAACTGGCTTAATGACAAATTTCAATGTCATTTGGCGCTCGCAAGCAAACTGTAAGTTATTTTAGCGACTAACACCAATTCTGGTTTTCATACGGAGAGCGACATTGATTTAGTGACAAGTGCCATAACTGCTATGTTCAAGAAGACAGACCTAATCTTGTACAATTTGATGTGACATTATTTAAATAATACATAGTACGTTACCAAACTGAAAATATCAGAGACAGTGCTAAACAGGTTTAAGGCAAATTATGATTGAAAAATATAACCAAATAGATATTTAATTTCCCGGTTTTAGGTTATATTTCAGAGATTTCTGTCTCGATGTGGCGAAAAATTACGATATAACGAAAAACAAACTGATAAAAACTTAACAGGGGATCCCGGACCTTGAAGTTGCCCCGCTGCAACTTCATCAGCCTCTAGTTAGGGATCCCCAACTTGGTGGGGATACATATTGAAATCGTTCTGCTTTTTCTTTATTATTATTATTATTATTATTATTCTTATTTGTTTTCCACGGTTTTTGTAGGTGATATAACTCAAACAGTTTTCTAGACACGACTCTCATCTTTCACATACATATTCTTAAACAAATTATCTAGGTCCATTTTTTCTGAATTGTCGCTACGCTACGCCGTTTGTCCGCCATTTTGAAAAAGACGTATTTGCCCAAAATTTTTCTTCTCTGAAACCGTTCATCCGATTTAGCTCAAATTTCACATACACTTAGTAGAGGTCGGGGGACTAATAAGTTGTCCAAATCAAGAATCTCCTCGAAAATTCATAGCAGACTTTTATTCGTCAAAGTTATGATGTTTTTAACTTTTAACAAAAAATGCAATATCTAGAAAACCAATTATTGGAACTTAACGATAATTATCATGCTTGTAGACCTATTATAGATCTATGAAATTCCAAAGTTTTATGAACGTGCAACAAGTCACGTGACCAGGACGCCATTTTGAATTTTTGAAAACTTTAATGAGTCATATTTCAGATAATTTTTCTAATAAAGCAATCGGCTTTTTAAATTTAGATAGACAATATTTTTCTTCATCTTTGAACCGCCAGGTAATTTTTGATTGGATCAACGGTTTCGCCGCCATATTGAATTTTATTAAAAAATTAAAAACTTAAGTTTTTCAAAATTGCTTTCAGATATCAACTTTAAATTTGACATACAAAGAGTGTTGATCAAGGTCTATGCCTTGTGTGAAAATCATCCAGTTTCAATAAAAACTCAATAAAATATGACTGTTTAAAAATATGATGTTAATAAAACTATGTTCAAATATTTATAAGAAAGATCTTCGGCCACACAGACATAAACCCATATCAAGTAAAGGACAAAAACCTAGGATGTTAATGAAAGATGTGCATTTTATTGATAGAATCTTGGTAAGTAACATGATAAACGGATATTTTCACCATCGACGATACAAATACGCCCAATATTTTAGGAAAAGAAATAGCACGCATGGTCTCAATCAATCGCTTATTAGTTTAAGACCATAATAGAACTTTTGCGCAATTATTTCCGTATAGATATTAAGTGTTCCAGAAAACCACAACTGGCTTAATGACAAATTTCAATGTCATGTGGCGCTCGCAAGCAAACTTACAGCAAACTGTAAGTTATTTTAGCGACTAACATCAATTATGGTTTTCACACCTAGGGCGACATTGATTTAGTGACAAGGGCCGTAACTGCTATGTTCAAGAACACAGACCTAATCTTGTACAATTTGATGTGACATTATATAAATAATATATAGTACGTTACCAAACTGAAAATATCAGAGACAGTGCTAAACATGTTTAAGGCAAATTATGATTGAAAAATATAACCAAATAGATATTCAATTTCCCGGTTTTAGGTTTTATTTCAGAGATTTCTGTCTCAATGTGGCGAATAATTACGATATAACGAAAAACAAACTGATAAAAACTTAACAGGGGATCCCGGACCTTGAAGTTGCCCCGCTGCAACTTCATCAGCCTCTAGTTATTATTATTATTCTTATTTGTTTTCCACGGTTTTTGTAGGTGATATAACTCAAACAGTTTTCTAGACACGACTCTCATCTTTCACATACATATTTTTAAACAAATTATCTAGGTCCATTTTTTCTAAATTGTCGCTACGCTACGCCGTTTGTCCGCCATTTTGAAAAAGGCGTATTTGCCCAAATTTTTTCTTCTCTGAAACCGTTCATCCGATTTAGCTCAAATTTCACATACACTTAGTAGAAGTCGGGGGACTACTAAGTTGTCCAAATCAAGAATCTCCTCGAAAATTCATAGCAGACTTTTATTCGTCAAAGTTATGATGTTTTTAACTTTTTAAAAAAAATGCAATATCTAGAAAACCATTTATTGGAACTTAACGATAATTATCATGCTTGTAGACCTATTATATATCTACAAAATTCCAAAGTTTTATGAACGTGCAACAAGTCACGTGGCCAGGACGCCATTTTGATTTTTTGAAAAATTTAATGAGTCATATCTCAGATAATTTTTCTAATAAAGCAATCGGCTTTTTAAATTTAGATAGACAATATTTTTCTTCATCTTTGAACCGCCAGGTAATTTTTGATTGGATCAAAGGTTTCGCCGCCATATTGAATTTTATTAAAAAATTAAAAACTTGAGTTTTTCCAAATTGCTTTCAGATATCAACTTTAAATTTGACATACCAATAGTGTTGATCAAGGTCTATGCCTTGTGCGAAAATCAACCCGTTTCAATTAAAACTCAATAAAATATGACTGATTGAAAATATGATGTTAATAAACTATGTTCAAATATCTATAAGAAAGGTCTTCGACCACACAGACATAAACCCATATCAAGTAAAGGACAAAAACCTAGGATGTTAATGAAAAATGTGCATTGTATTGATAGAATCTTGGTAAGTAACATGATAAACGGATATTTTCACCATCTAGGATACAAATACGCCCAATATTTTAGGAAAAGAAATAGCACGCAAGGGCTCAATCAATCACTCGTTAGTTTAAGACCATAATAGAAGAGTTGCGCAATTATTCCCGTATAGAGATTAAATGTTCCAGAAAACCACGACTGGCTTAATGACAAATTCCAATGTCATTTGGCGCTCGCAAGCAAACTGTAAGTTAATTTAGCGACTAACACCAATTATGGTTTTCACACCTAGAGCGACATTGATTTAGTGACAAGCGCCATAACTGCTATGTTCAAGAAGACAGACCTAATCTTGTACAATTTGATGTGACATTATATAAATAATACATAGTACGTTACCAAAGTGAAAATATCAGAGACAGTGCTAAACATGTTTATGGCAAATTATGATTGGAAAATATAACCAAATAGATATTCAATTTCCCGGTTTTAGGTTTTATTTCAGAGATTTCTGTCTCAATGTGGCGAATAATTACGATATAACGAAAAACAAACTGATCAAAACTTAACGGGGGATCCCGGACCTTGAAGTTGCCTCGCTGCAACTTCATCAGCCTCTAGTTAGATTCAAAGTGTAAACTTTGAATCTATTGTTTTCGTTGTGTTTATTATTAGAATCAAAGTGTAAACTTTGAATCTATTGTTTTCGTTGTGTTTATTATTATTAGATTCAAAGTGTAAACTTTGAATCTATTGTTTTCGTTGTGTTTATTATTAGATTCAAAGTGTAAACTTTGAATCTATTGTTTTCGTTGTGTTTATTATTATTATTATTATTTTTTTTTTTCTTCCGCCAAGTTGAAACCTTATTTCTCAAAAACTACGAATCTCAACTCACTAAAACTTCGGATCTGTCGACAAAACTTGAATGAATCATGCACGCGCATACTTTTATTGTTTCTCGAGGGCTACTTTCGCGGCCATCTTGGCAACGCACTAAACCTTCAAAGGTCTTCTTCTCCAAAACCACTCAATGGATTCACTTCAAATTAAATACATAGGTTGGACTTACTTCAGCGCATCTTGATTGCAACTTTCAAGTATCTCACTTGAAAACTCCAGAAGCTCGCTATTGGTCGAAATGTTGACAAAATCACTTAAATTTTCCAAAGTCAATAACTAAAAAACTATTTAAGTTAGCGTAACAAAACTTTCTACAACTATAGATTGCATCAATCTGCCTAATATCCTAAAGTTGTAACATCCAAATCAAAGTCACGTGACCATGACGTCATTTTAAATATTTAAAATCTATGAAAATGCTAATTTCGCTAATAATATAGATAGAAAGAAACCGATTTAAAATTTAGAGAGACAAGACAATCTGTTGTTCACAAAATGCCAACGGTTTTTTGATTGGACCAATGGTTTGGCCGCCATATTGGATCGTGTTTCAAATACGTAAATCTTTTCTTCTCCCTAAAAAAAAAAAATATTTGCTCTGATTTTGTAACAATAGATAGTTCAAAGCATAATCTATTATGAATGCAAATTTGAGGTTTATTGTAAAAAAACCTTAGGAGATATTTGGTATTTAAAATTGATGACGTCATCAAATATAGTGGGAATTTTTCTAAAACTGATTTTTGTTACTTTTATTATAGATGATCTCAAAGCCCTTGAAAAGACGAAGAAAAACATACCGCCAAATGCTTTGTATCATTTCCATAAGTACTTTTAATCTTTGTTCCAAATTTTAAATTGTTGGACTTAGTCGTTTTCAGCCATATTATAAGGCTTTCTGGTATATGCCGAGGAAAATTGACATGATATAGGGCAAAACTGATATCATATTTCATTGTAAACACATAATATGCACAAATAAAACTAGTTTCAACGATCACCAAATTAAAAATACTAATTTTATAAACAATAAACTAACTTTTAGATTTGATGACGTCACCTATTTTTAAAAGCCCTATAACTTTAAAACTATTAAGTGGAATGAAACGAAATTCCACAGCTGAGATGTACTAGTTACAGTTTATCAGTCAACGTCTTCCGTAAATTAAATCTTCAAAATTTAACAAATGTTTTCTTTGAGGTCCGCGCTTTTTCTTTTGGTTATTATAGGAAATCTTGCATTCAAAACGTAATAACTTAAAACTACTTTGCAAAATAAAACGAAAATATAAATCTAAGAAGGGCCTGTAAGAGAATATTTGCCGGCATCTTCCGTAAATTCAATTTTTAAAAGAAAAAAATGTTTTCTTTGACGTCCGCGCTTTTTCATGTTGCGCGCCTACTGTAAGCATACAGGTCTAAGCACACACAATACTCAAAATCTCCTTCCACCTAACCTGGTGTCATATCACATTCAAAATTGTTTCCAGCCTTAAATTCAACCAATTTCCTTTCAAGAAAACCATACAAATGCCCAGAAAATCAATCCGACGGTGGGCAGGAAAAAAGAGAAAAGAAGATACACGGAATATTTATGGCACTTCTTTTGTCCATAGGAAAAACCGGATGTGGTGATTCAGTGTAGTGATCATTTATCGGAAAACAAGCGTAAGCCTTCAATCCACTTTTTTCTGTATAAAAGGCTCCACATGCTCTATACAAAGTACAGCTGGCAGAGTTGAAAACGCCACTCAAACCAAACCAACCAACCAACTACAAAGTACAGCTTAGGAGATATACTAGCTAAAGTTAAACCATAATAGGTTGGTAGCACAAAATACACTGACACTGAATTTCATTTTAGCTTGAAACGAATTTCTTCATCTGTTCTGATCAGCGTATTTCATCTTATTTTTCTTAAAGGGCGCGGTTAACGAACGTTCACACACACGGCCGCTTGTCAGGTCTTTAGGCAGGGTGTGATACTCAAAGGAAACAGCGTAAAGCTGATGTTTGGTCAGAGCCAGATGTCCATTTTGGCAATAAGTGTTGGGATGCCGATATAAAGTTTATACTTTTGAGAAACAATTAATAAAAATCACCTTCATAATTGTATAAAATGTTTGATATCGATACTGACTAATTCACCTGTATTTTGTTTAAATAGGCTAAGTAGCCTTACAGTGGCATAAGGGCTTCTCATCAATTTCGATTGTCAAGATAAAAAGGGAATTTGCATCTTATCGAAATACTAAACCAGCCACTCCGAATAAAACTTATTAAATGAGTGTATACTTTGGATTAACTCAAAGTTACCGCTGTTTGTTTTGAAATTGAATTTAGGCGGGCAATTTTGCGTCTTAAGTACTAGGCTATATGGCTGATCTCTTCCCATTCAGCTAGCCTGCGGTCCCTTGTCTGCCCCCGCGACCGCACAGAGACTACTTTATTGTCTTTGGTCATTTCCCCGGTATTTCTTATTGATTCTTGAGTCTTATTTTCTTCGAATGACTGGCTTTGAATTGAATAAGCCGGCGCTGCTGTTGTATTCCCTGTTGAGCGTTGGTCTATATATGGAGATCGGCACGCCCGCTGATTTTTTAATGCCTACCTCATTCGGGACACATGAGTTTGTTTTTGTATCTTTGATATTTCTAAACAATTACTTAACTTGTAATTCAGAGGGTGGTGTTAAGGAAATACTCTGTATTTGTACTGTTTGCAAAAATAGCCATTAATTTTGAAATTTTGTTCTAACGGAAAAATATAAAAAAGTCGGCAGTTCTTGCCACTTTAAACCCAACTCGTCCTTAAGTGAAATTTCGAGCGCAGTTCAATATTCAGTCCAAAGATATAAAATCATATAACAACATAATATGCAATAAATAAACTAGTTTCAAATATCAAGTAATTGAAAATATTGGTTCTATTACTAATAAACTAACGATTAGATTTGATAATTTCACACATTTTTTAAAAACCTTATAACCTGAAATCTACTCAGCAGAATGATAGAAACTTTGCAGTTAAGAAGTATTTGTTACAGTGTATGTGTCAACGTGTTTCGAAAAGTCAATCTTTAATACGGGAAAATGCTTTCTTTCAGGTCCGCGCTTTTTCTTTTCTGGTATTTCCTGGTAAAAAATGTACTTATTCGTCGCTTAATTTACTTTTCGTAAAAACTTCAAGTAATGTACGGATCTATTCGACTTCACACTTTGAATCGCAATTGCTTCAGCAATTTCTAGTTATTAGATTCAAAGTGTAAACTTTGAATCTATTGTTTTCGTTGTGTTTATTATTATTATTATTATTTTTTTTTTTCTTCCGCCAAGTTGAAACCTTATTTCTCAAAAACTACGAATCTCAACTCACTAAAACTTCGGATCTGTCGACAAAACTTGAATGAATCATGCACGCGCATACTTTTATTGTTTCTCGAGGGCTACGTTCGCGGCCATCTTGGCAACGCACTAAACCGTCAAAGGTCTTCTTCTCCAAAACCACTCAATGGATTCACTTCAAATTACATACATAGGTTGGACTTACTTCAGCGCATCTTGATTGCAACTTTCAAGTATCTCACTTGAAAACTCCAGAAGCTCGCTATTGGTCGAAATGTTGACAAAATCACTTAAATTTTCCAAAGTCAATAACTAAAAAACTATTTAAGTTAGCGTAACAAAACTTTCTACAACTATAGATTTCATCAATCTGCCTAATATCCTAAAGTTGTAACATCCAAATCAAAGTCACGTGACCATGACGTCATTTTAAATATTTAAAATCTATGAAAATGCTTATTTCGCTAATAATATAGATAGAAAGAAACCGATTTAAAATTTAGAGAGACAAGACAATTTGTTGTTCACAAAATGCCAACGGTTTTTTGATTGGACCAATGGTTTGGCCGCCATATTGGATCGTGTTTCAAATACGTAAATCTTTTCTTCTCCCTAAAAAAAGAAGTATTTGCTCTGATTTTGTAACAATAGATAGTTCAAAGCATAATCTAATATGAATGCAAATTTGAGGTTTATTGTAAAAAAAACCTTAGGAGATATTTGGTATTTAAAATTGATGACGTCATCAAATATAGTGTGAATTTTTCTAAAACTGATTTTTGTCACTTTTATTATAGATGATCTCAAAGCCCTTGAAGAGACGAAGAAAAACATACCGCCAAATGCTTTGTATCATTTCCATAAGTACTTTTAATCTTTGTTCCAAATTTTAAATTGTTGGACTTTGTCGTTTTCAGGTGTACTATAGGACTTTCTCACATATGCCGAGGAAAATTGACATGATATAGGGCAAAACTGATATCATATGTCAGTGTAAACACATAATATGCATAAATAAAACTAGTTTCAACGATCAACAAATTGAAAACACTGGCTCTATAAGTAATAAACGAACATTTAGATTTGATGACGTCACACATATTTAAAAGCCTTATAACTTAAAAACTGTTTACCCGAATGAATCCAAATTTAACAGCTAAAATGTACTTGATACAGTTTATCAGTCAACGTTTTCCGTAACTTAAACCTTAAAAAAATAGAAAATGTTTTCTTTAAGGTCCGCGCTTTTTCCTTTGATGATTATAGAAAATCCTGTATTCAGAACGCAATAGCTTAAAAACTAATTAGCCAAATGAATCGAAATTCCACAGCTGAGATGTACTAGTTACAGTTTATCAGTCAACGTCTTCCGTAAATTAAATCTTTAAAATTTAACAAATGTTTTCTTTGTGGTCCGCGCTTTTTCTTTTGGTTATTATAGGAAATCTTGCATTCAAAACGTAATAACTTAAAAACTACGATGCATAATAAAACAAAAATATAAATCTAAGAAGGGCCTGTAAGAGAATATTTGCCGGCATCTCTTGTAAATTCAATCTTTTGAAGAAAAAAATGTTTTCTTTGACGTCCGCGCTTTTTCATGGTTCGCGCCTACTGTAAACATACAGGTCTAAGCACACACAATTCTCCAATTCTCCTTCCACCAGCCTAGCCTGGTCTCATATCACATCCAAAATTGTTTCCAGCCATAAATTCATTCAATTTCCTTTCAAGAAAAACCATAGAAACGCCCAGAAAATCAATGCAGGAAAAAGAGAAAAGAAGATACACGGAATACTTATGGCACTACTTATGGCACTTCTTGTGTCCCTAGGAAAAAACGGATGTTATCATGAAGCTGTGTAGGAAAATAAGCGTAACCTTTCAATCCCTGTATTTCAGTATGAAAGGCTCCATGTGATATATACAAAGTACAGCTTGAGAGATATACAAGGTAAAGTTAAACCATAATAGGTATGGTAGCACAAAATACACTAAGGACACATAATTTGATATTAGCTTAAAACAAATGATTTAATCTGTTCTGATCTGCGTATTTTATCATATTGTTCTTAATGGGCGCGGTTAGCGAACGTTCAAACACGCGCCCGCATGCCAGGCCTTCAGCCAGGGTGAGAAATTCAAGGGAAACACCGGTAAGCCGATGTTTGTTCAGAGCCAAATGTCCATTTTGGAAAAAGCGCTGGGATGCCGCTATAAAGTTTATAAATTTGAGAAACAATTAATAAAAATCACCCTCATAATTGTATAAAATGTTTGATATCGATACTGACTAATTCACCTGTATTTTGTTTAAATAGGCAAAGTAGCCTTAAAGTGGCATATGGGCTTTCTCATAAATTTCGATTGTCAAGATAAAAGGGGAATTTGCATCTTATCGAAATACTAAACCAACCACACTGAATCAAACTTATTAAATTAGTGTATATTTTGGATTAACTCGAATATACCGCTGTTTATTTTGAAACTGAATGTAAGCCGGCCATTTTGAGTCGTAAGTACTACGCTATATGACTGATCTTTCCCATTCAGTTTCGCCCGTCGGTCCCTTTTCTGCCCCCGGGAGCGCACCAAGACTACTTTGTTATGTCCTTGGTCATTTCCCCGGTATTTCTTATTGATTCTTAAACCTTATTTTCGTCGAATGACTGAACTTGACTTGAATAAGCCGGCGCTGCTGTTGTATTCCCAGTTTAGCCATATATCGATATCGGCACGCCCCCTGAGATGACTACCTTAGCCGGGATACAGGAGTTTGTTTTGGGGTCTTTGGTATTTCTAAGCAATTACTTAAAATGCCATAAGCTGCCAAAATTCACATTTTTTTTCATAATTTTTGATCGTCACGACAGTTATAGGCTTTGAAGACCACCGAAAAAATAAATGATTGGGGTTGGAATGAGGAAAATCCATACAGTAAGTGGCATGTACGAACCGAAAACGTGTTCGAAAAGTAAACAAAAATTTAAATAACCGGGACGACCATTCATTCATTCTAATCCAAAGTTCAAAACAATACTTTATCGTACATTTTCGAGACTAGAAGCACTAAAAAGCTTCTGAATTATACGTCTTGAGAAAAATAGACAATAATTTCAACATTCTGTTTTTACGTCAAAATATCAGCATTTTGGCAATCATGCCACTTTAACGTGCAATTCAGCGGGTGGTGTTAACGAAAAACTCTTTATTTGTACTGTTTGCAAAAATAGCCATTAATTTTGAAATTTTGTTTTAACTGAAAAATATTTTTAAAAAGTCGGCAGTTCTTGCCACTTTAAACCCAACTCGTCCTTAAGTGAAATTTCGAGCGCAGTTGAATATTCAGTCCAAAGATACAAAACTCATATCATATTCCAGCACAACAACATAATATGCATTAAAGAAACTAGTTTAAAATATCAAGAAATTGAAAATATTGGTTCTATTAGTAATAAACTAACGATTAGATTTGATAATTTCACACATTTTTTAAAAACCTTATAACCTGAAATCTACTCAGCAGAATGATAGAAACTTTGCAGTTAAGAAGTACTTGTTACAGTGTATTTGTCAACGTGTTTCGAAAAATCAATCTTTAATACGAGAGTATGCTTTCTTTCACGTCCGCGCTTTTTTTGGTGTTTATATTAAAACATGTACTTTTTCGTCGCTTAAATTACTTTTCGTAAAAACTTCAAGTAATGTACGGATCTATTCGACTTCACACTTTGAATCGCAATTGCTTCAGCAATTTCTAGTTATTATTATTATTTTTTTTTTTCTTGCGTCGATGTTGAGACCTTATTCCTCGAAAACCAGAAATCGCAACTTTATCAAACTACAGATTCGTCGACAAAACTTCCATGGATTAGGCATGCGCATATTTCTATTGTTTCTCTAGGGCTACGTTCGCGGCCATCTTGGCACCGCACTAAACCTTCAAAGGTCTTCTTCTCCAAAACCACTCAATGGATTGACTTTAAATTTAATACATAGGTCGGAATTACTTCAGCGCATCTCGGTTGCAACTTTCAAGTACTTCAGTTGAAAACTCTAGAAGCTCGCTATTGGTCGAAATTTTGACGTCATCACTTCAATTTTCAAAAGTCAATAACTAAAAAACTATTGAAGTTAACGTAACAAAACTTTCTACATCTATAGATTGTATCCATCTGATTAATATCCTAAATTTGTCAAATCCAAATCAAGGTCACGTGACCATGACATCATTTTAAATTTTTAAAATCTATAAAAATGCTAATTTCGCCAATAATATAGATAGAGAGAAACGGTTTTCAAATTTAAAGAGACAAGGAAATTTGTTGATCACAAAATGTCAACGGTTTTTTGATTGGACAAATAGTTTGGCCGCCATATTGGATCGTGTTTCAAAGACGTAAAGCTTTACTTCTCCCTAAAAAAAGAAGTATTTGCTCTTATTTGGTAACATCAGACAGTTCAATGCATAATCTATTATGAATGCAAATTTGAAGTTTATTGTATAAAAACCATAGGAGATATTTGGTATTTAAAATTGATGACGTCATCAATAATAGTGTGAATTTTTCTAAAACTGATTTTTGTTACTTTTATTATATGTGATCTGAAAGCCCTTGAAAAGACGAAGAAAAACATACCGCCAAATGCTTTCTATCATTTTCATAAGTACTTTTAATCTTTGTTCCAAAATTTAAATTGTTGGACTTGGTCGTTTTCAGGTGTACTATTGGACTTTCTCACATATGCCGAGAAAAAATGACGCATTATAGAGCAAAACCGATAACATATATCAGTGTAAACACATAATATGCATAAATAAAACTAGTTTCAACGATCAACAAACTGAAAACACTGGCTCAATAAGTAATAAACGAAGATTTGGATTTGATGACGTCACACATATTTAAAAGCCTTATAACTTAAAAACCGTTTACCCGAATGAATTCAAACTTAACAGCTAAGATGTACTTGATACAGTTTATCAGTCAACGTCTTCCGTAAATAAAATCTTAAAAATTTAGAGAATGTTTTCTATCAGGTCCGCGCTTTTTCCTTTGATGATTATAGAAAATCCTGTATTCAGAACGCAATAACTTAACAACTGTTTAGCCGATTGAATCAAAATTTCTCAGGTAAGATGTAATAGATACAATTTATCTGTCAACGTTTTCCGTAAATTGAATCTTTAAAATTTAGAAAATGTTTTCTTTCACGTCCGCGCTTTTTCGTTTGGTGATTAACGAAAATCCTGTATTCAAAACGGTATAAATTAAACACTAAATAGCCAATTGAATCGAAATTTCACAGCGATGATGCAGTAGATACAGTTCATCAGCCAACGTCTTCCGTTAATTTAATCTTTAAAATTTAAGGAATTTTTCTTTCACTTCCGCGCTTTTTCTTTTGGCGATTAACGAAAAACATGTATATCTTTCCGGCGCTTTAACTACTTTTCGGAAAAAAAGTCAAGGAGTATGTGAAACTCTTATCTGTTCGGATTCACACTTTGAATCGCAATTGCTTCAGCAATTTCTAGTTAGATTCAAAGTGTCAACTTTGAATCTATTGTTTTCGTTGTGTTTATTATTATTATTATTATTATTATTAGATTCAAAGTGTAAACTTTGAATCTATTGTTTTCGTTGTGTTTATTCTTATTATTAGTTTTTTTTCTTCCGCGAAGTTGAAACCTTATTTCTCGATAACTACAAATCGCGACGTTATCGAATTTCGGATTTGTCGACAAAACTTCAATAGATTATGCATGCGCCTATTTTCATTGTGTCTCTACGGATACGTTGGCGGCCATCTTGGCACCGCACCAAACCTTCAAAGGCCTTCTTCTCAAAAAGTACTCAATGGAATTACTTCAAATTAGATACATAGGTAGGACTTACTCCAGCGCATTTAATTTGTGTTTTTCAAGTATCTCAGTTGAAAACTCTAAAAGCTCGCTATTGGTCGAAATTTTGACGTCATCACTTAAATTTTCAAAAGTCAATAACTAAAAAACTATTTAACTTAAAGTAACAAAACTTTCTATATCTATAGATTGCATCAATCTGAGTAATATTCTAAAGTTGTAAAATCCAAATCAAAGTCACGTGACCATGACGTCATTTTTAAAATCTGTAAATATGCTAATTTCGCCAATAATATAGATAGAGAGGAACAGATTTCAAATTTAAACAGACAAGGAAATTTGTTGATCACAAAAAGCCAACGGTTTTTTGATTGGACGAATAGTTTGGCCGCCATATTGGATCGTGTTCCAAATACGTAAAACCCTTTTTCTTCCTAAAAAGAGAAGTATTTTCTCTGATTTTGTAACATTAGATAGTTCAGTGTATAATCTATTATGAAAGCAAATTTAAAGTTTATATTATAAAAACCTTAGGAGATATTTGGTATTTAAAATTGATGACGTCATCAATAATAGTGTGAATTTTTCTAAAACTGGTTTTAATTACTTTTATTATATATCACCTCAAAGCCCTTGAAATGACGAAGAAAAACATACCGCCAAATGCGTTCTATCATTTTGATAAGTACTTTTAATCTTTGTTCCAAAATTTAAATTGTTGGACTTAGTCGTTTTCAGCTGTACTATTGGACTTTCTCACATATGCCGAGGAAAAATGACGCATTATAGAGTAAAACCGTTAACATATATCAGTGTAAACACATAATATGCATAAATAAAACTAGTTTCAACGATCAAGAAATTAAAAACACTGGCTCTATAAGTAATAAACGAACATTTAGATTTGATGACGTCACACATATTTAAAAGCCTTATAACTTAAAAACTGTTTATCCGAATGAATCCAAATTTAACAGCTAAGATGTACTTCATACAGTTTATCAGTAAACGTCTTCCGTAAATTAAATCTTTAAAATTTAGAAAATGTTTTCTTTCAGGTCCGCGCCTTTTCCTTTAATGATAATAGAAAATCCTGTATTCAGAACGCAATAACTTAAAAACTCTTTAGCCGAATGAATCAAAATTTCTCAGGTAAGATGTAATAGATACAATTTATCTGTCAACGTCTTCCGTAAATTAAATTTTCAAAATTTAAAGAATGTCTTCTTTCACGTCCGCGCTTTTTCGTTTGGTGATTAACGAGAATCCTGTATTCAAAACGTTATAACTTAAAAACTGATTAGCCAAATGAATCGAAACTTCACAGCAAAGATGCAGTAGACACAGTTTATCAACCAACGTCTTCCGTGAATTCACACTTTGAATCGCAATTGCTTCAGCAATTTCTAGTTATTTTTTTTTTTCTTGCGTCGATGTTGAGACCTTATTCCTCGAAAACCAGAAATCGCAACTTTATTAAACTACAGATTCGTCGACAAAACTTCCATGGATTAGGCATGCGCATATTTCTATTGTTTCTCTAGGGCTACGTTCGCGGCCATCTTGGCACCGCACTAAACCTTCAAAGGTCTTCTTCTCCAAAACCACTCAATGGATTGACTTTAAATTTAATACAAAGGTCGGAATTACTTCAGCGCATCTCGGTTGCAACTTTCAAGTACTTCAGTTGAAAACTCTAGAAGCTCGCTATTGGTCGAAATTTTGACGTCATCACTTCAATATTCAAAAGTCAATAACTAAAAAACTATTGAAGTTAACGTAACAAAACTTTCTACATCTATAGATTGTATCCATCTGATTAATATCCTAAATTTGTCAAATCCAAATCAAGGTCACGTGACCATGACATCATTTTAAATTTTTAAAATCTATAAAAATGCTAATTTCGCCAATAATATAGATAGAGAGAAACGGTTTTCAAATTTAAAGAGACAAGGAAATTTGTTAATCACAAAATGGCAACGGTTTTTTGATTGGACAAATAGTTTGGCCGCCATATTGGATCGTGTTTCAAAGACGTAAAGCTTTACTTCTCCCTAAAAAAAGAAGTATTTGCTCTTATTTGGTAACATCAGACAGTTCAATGCATAATCTATTATGAATGCAAATTTGAAGTTTATTGTATAAAAACCATAGGAGATATTTGGTATTTAAAATTGATGACGTCATCAATAATAGTGTGAATTTTTCTAAAACTGATTTTTGTTACTTTTATTATATGTGATCTGAAAGCCCTTGAAAAGACGAAGAAAAACATACCACCAAATGCTTTCTATCATTTTCATAAGTACTTTTAATCTTTGTTCCAAAATTTAAATTGTTGGACTTGGACGTTTTCAGGTGTACTATTGGACTTTCTCACATATGCCGAGGAAAAATGACGCATTATAGAGCAAAACCGATAACATATATCAGTGTAAAAACATAATATGCATAAATAAAACTAGTTTCAACGATCAACAAACTGAAAACACTGGCTCAATAAGTAATAAACGAAGATTTGGATTTTATGACGTCACACATATTTAAAAGCCTTATAACTTAAAAACCGTTTACCCGAATGAATTCAAACTTAACAGCTAAGATGTACTTGATACAGTTTCTCAGTCAACGTCTTCCGTAAATAAAATCTTAAAAATTTAGAGAATGTTTTCTATCAGGTCCGCGCTTTTTCCTTTGATGATTATAGAAAATCCTGTATTCAGAACGCAATAACTTAACAACTGTTTAGCCGATTGAATCAAAATTTCTCAGGTAAGATGTAATAGATACAATTTATCTGTCAACGTTTTCCGTAAATTGAATCTTTAAAATTTAGAAAATGTTTTCTTTCACGTCCGCGCTTTTTCGTTTGGTGATTAACGAAAATCCTGTATTCAAAACGGTATAAATTAAACACTAAATAGCCAATTGAATCGAAATTTCACAGCGATGATGCAGTAGATACAGTTCATCAGCCAACGTCTTCCGTTAATTTAATCTTTAAAATTTAAGGAATTTTTCTTTCACTTCCGCGCTTTTTCTTTTGGCGATTAACGAAAAACATGTACATCTTTCCGGCGCTTTAATTACTTTTCGGAAAAAAAGTCAAGGAGTATGTGAAACTCTTATCTGTTCGGATTCACACTTTGAATCGCAATTGCTTCAGCAATTTCTAGTTATTATTATTATTTTTTTTTTTCTTGCGTCGATGTTGAGACCTTATTCCTCGAAAACCAGAAATCGCAACTTTATCAAACTACAGATTCGTCGACAAAACTTCCATGGATTAGGCATGCGCATATTTCTATTGTTTCTCTAGGGCTACGTTCGCGGCCATCTTGGCACCGCACTAAACCTTCAAAGGTCTTCTTCTCCAAAACCACTCAATGGATTGACTTTAAATTTAATACATAGGTCGGAATTACTTCAGCGCATCTCGGTTGCAACTTTCAAGTACTTCAGTTGAAAACTCTAGAAGCTCGCTATTGGTCGAAATTTTGACGTCATCACTTCAATATTCAAAAGTCAATAACTAAAAAACTATTGAAGTTAACGTAACAAAACTTTCTACATCTATAGATTGTATCCATCTGATTAATATCCTAAATTTGTCAAATCCAAATCAAGGTCACGTGACCATGACATCATTTTAAATTTTTAAAATCTATAAAAATGCTAATTTCGCCAATAATATAGATAGAGAGAAACGGTTTTCAAATTTAAAGAGACAAGGAAATTTGTTAATCACAAAATGTCAACGGTTTTTTGATTGGACAAATAGTTTGGCCGCCATATTGGATCGTGTTTCAAAGACGTAAAGCTTTACTTCTCCCTAAAAAAAGAAGTATTTGCTCTTATTTGGTAACATCAGACAGTTCAATGCATAATCTATTATGAATGCAAATTTGAAGTTTATTGTATAAAAACCATAGGAGATATTTGGTATTTAAAATTGATGACGTCATCAATAATAGTGTGAATTTTTCTAAAACTGATTTTTGTTACTTTTATTATATGTGATCTGAAAGCCCTTGAAAAGACGAAGAAAAACATACCGCCAAATGCTTTCTATCATTTTCATAAGTACTTTTAATCTTTGTTCCAAAATTTAAATTGTTGGACTTGGTCGTTTTCAGGTGTACTATTGGACTTTCTCACATATGCCGAGGAAAAATGACGCATTATAGAGCAAAACCGATAACATATATCAGTGTAAACACATAATATGCATAAATAAAACTAGTTTCAACGATCAACAAACTGAAAACACTGGCTCAATAAGTAATAAACGAAGATTTGGATTTTATGACGTCACACATATTTAAAAGCCTTATAACTTAAAAACCGTTTACCCGAATGAATTCAAACTTAACAGCTAAGATGTACTTGATACAGTTTATCAGTCAACGTCTTCCGTAAATAAAATCTTAAAAATTTAGAGAATGTTTTCTATCAGGTCCGCGCTTTTTCCTTTGATGATTATAGAAAATCCTGTATTCAGAACGCAATAACTTAACAACTGTTTAGCCGATTGAATCAAAATTTCTCAGGTAAGATGTAATAGATACAATTTATCTGTCAACGTTTTCCGTAAATTGAATCTTTAAAATTTAGAAAATGTTTTCTTTCACGTCCGCGCTTTTTCGTATGGTGATTAATGAAAATCCTGTATTCAAAACGGTATAACTTGAAAACTAAATAGCCAATTGATTTGAAATTTCACAGCGATGATGCAGTAGATACAGTTTATCAGCCAACGTCTTCCGTTAATTTAATCTTTAAAATTTAAGGAATTTTTCTTTCACTTCCGCGCTTTTTCTTTTGGCGATTAACGAAAAACATGTACATCTTTTCGGCGCTTTAATTACTTTTCGGAAAAAAGTCAAAAAGTATGTGAAACTCTTATCTGTTCGGATTCACACTTTGAATCGCAATTGCTCCAGCAATTTCTAGTTATTATTAGATTCAAAGTGTAAAGTGTAAACTTTGAATCTATTGTTTTCGTTGTGTTTATTATTATTATTATTAGATTCAAAGTGTAAACTTTGAATCTATTGTTTTCGTTGTGTTTATTAGATTCAAAGTGTAAACTTTGAATCTATTGTTTTCTTTGTGTTTATTATTATTATTATTATTATTTTTTTTCTCCTTGCACCGATGTTGAAAGCCTATTTCTTGGAAACTACAAATCACAACACTAAAAAATTTCAGATTTCTCGACAGATTTTTGATCAATTATGCATGCGCTAATTTTTTATGTTTTTCTAGGGCTACGCTCGCGGCCATCTTGGCACCGCACTAAACCTTCAAAGGTCTTCTTCTCCAAAACCACCTAATGGATTGACTTTAAATTTAATACATAGGTAGGAATTACTTTATCGCATCTCGATTGCAACTTTCAAGTTCTTCAGTTGAAAACTCTAGAAGCTCGCTATTGGTCGAAATTTTGACGTCATCACTTAAATTTTCAAAAGTCAATAACTAAAAAACTATTGAACTTAACGTAACAAAACTTTCTACATCTATAGATTGCATCAATCTGACTAATATTCTAAAGTTGTCAAATCCAAATCAAAGTCACGTGACCATGACGTCATTTAAAATTTTTAAAATCTATAAAAATGCTAATTTCGCCAATAATATAGATAGAGAGAAACGGTTTTCAAATTTAAAGAGACAAGGAAATTTGTAAGTCACAAAATGTCAACGGTTTTTTGATTGGAAGAATAGTTTGGCCGCCATATTGGATCGTGTTTCAAATACGTAAAGCTTTATTTCTCCCTAAAAAAAGAAGTATTTGCTCTTATTTGTTAACATTAGATAGTTCAAGGCATAATCTATTATGAATGCAAATTTGGAGTTTATTGTATAAAAACCTTAGCAGATATTTGGTATTTAAAATTGATGACGTCATCAATAATAGTGTGAATTTTTCTAAAACTGATTTTTGTCACTTTTACTATATATCATCTCAAAGCCCCTAAAATGATGAAGAAAAACATACCGCCAAATGCTTTCTATCATTTTCATAAGTACTTTTAATCTTTGTTCCAAAATTTAAATTGTTGGACTTAGTCGTTTTCAGGTGTACTATTGGACTTTCTCACATATGCCGATGAAAAATGACGCATTATAGAGCAAAACCGATAACATATATCAATGTAAACACATAATATGCATAAATAAAACTAGTTTCAACGATCAACAAACTGAAAACACTGGCTCTATCAGTAATAAACGAACATTTAGATTTGATGACGTCACACATATTTAAAAGCCCTATAACTTTAAAACTGTTAAGCCGAATGAAACAAAATTCCACAGCTGAGATGCACTAATTACAGTTTATCAGTCAACGTCTTCCGTAAATAAAATTTTTAAAATTTAACAAATGTTTTCTTTGAGGTCCGCGCTTTTTCTTTTGGTTATTATAGGAAATCTTGCATTCAAAACGTAATAACTTAAAACTACTTTGCAAAATAAAACGAAAATATAAATCTAAGAAGGGCCTGTAAGAGAATATTTGCCGGCATCTTCCGTAAGTTCAATCTTTGAAAGAAAAAAATGTTTTCTTTGACGTCCGCGCTTTTTCATGTTTCGCGCCTACTGTAAACATACAGGTCTAAGCACACACAATTCTCGAAATCTCCTTCCACCAGCCTAGCCTGGTATCAAATCACATCCAAAATTGTTTCCAGCCATAAATTCAACCAATTTCCTTTCAAGAAAAAACATAGAAACGCCCAGAAAATCAATAAAATGGAGTGCAGGAAAAAAAGAAAAGAAGATACACGGAATACTTATGGCACTACTTATGGCACTTCTTGTGTCCCAAGGAAAAACCGGGGTTGATAAATCTGTGTAGAGAGTCCTTCCTTATCGGAAAACAAGTTTAAGCTTTGAATATATTGCTTTCGTAGTGTTTTTGTTTTTTTATTATTATTAGATTCAAAGTGTAAACTTTGAATCTATTGTTTTCGTTGTGTTTATTATTATTAGATTCAAAGTGTAAACTTTGAATCTATTGTTTTCGTTGTGTTTATTAGATTCAAAGTGTAAACTTTGAATCTATTGTTTTCGTTGTGTTTATTATTATTATTAGATTCAAAGTGTAAACTTTGAATCTATTGTTTTCGTTGTGTTTATTATTAGATTCAAAGTTTACACTTTGAATCTATTGTTTTCGTTGTGTTTATTATTATTATTATTTTTCTTCTTACGTAGAAGTTGAAAGCTTATTTCTCAAAAACCACAAGTCGCAACTTTATCAAACTTCAGATTCGTCGACAAAAAGTCCATGGATTATGCATGCGCATATTTCTATTGTTTCTCTAGGGCTACGTTGGCGGCCATCTTGGCAACGCACTAAACCTTCAAAGGTCTTCTGCTCCAAAACCACTCAATGGATTCTCTTCAAATTTAGTACATAGGTAAAACTTACTTCAGCGCATCTAGATTGCAATTTTCAAGTACCTCAGTTGAAAAGTCTAGAAGCTCGCTATTGGTCGAAATTTTGACGTCATCACTTAAATTTTCAAAAGTCAATTACTAAAAAACTATTTAATTTAAAGCAACAAAACTTTCTACATCCATAGATTGCATCAATTTGACTAATATCCTAAAGTTGTAAAATCCAAATCAAAGTCACGTGACCATGACGTCATTTTAAATTTTTAAAATCTATAAAAATGCTAATTTCGCTAATAATATAGATAGAGAAAAACTGATTTCAAATTCAGAGAGACAAGGAAATTTGTTGATCACAAATTGTCAACGGTTTTTTGATTGGACTAATGGTTTGGCCGCCATATTGGATCGTGTTCCAAATACGTAAAGCTTTTCTTCTTCCTAAAAAAACAAGTATTTGCTCTGATTTTGTAACATTAGATAGTTCAATGCATAATCTATTATGAATGCAAATTTGAAGTTTATTGTATAAAAACCTTAGGAGATATTAGGTATTTAAAATTGATGACGTCATCAATAATCGTGTGATTTTTTCTAAAACTGATTTTTGTTACTTTTATTATAAATCGTCTCAAAGCCCTTGAAATGATGAAGAAAAACATACCGCCAAATGCGTTCTATCATTTTGATAAGTACTTTTAATCTTTGTTCCAAAATTTAAATTGTTGGACTTTGTCGTTTTTAGGTGTACTATTGGACTTTCTCACATATGCCGAGGAAATATGACGCATTATAGAGCAAAACCGATAACATATATCAGTGTAAACACATAATATGCATAAATAAAACTAGTTTCAACGATCAACAAATTGAAAACACTGGCTCTATAAGTAATAAACGAACATTTAGATTTGATGACGTCACACATATTTAAAAGCCTTATAACTTAAAAACTGTTTACCCGAATGAATCCAAATTTAACAGCTAAGATGAACTTCATACAGTTTATCAGTCAACGTCTTCCGTAAATTAAATCTTTAAAATTTAGAAAATGTTTTCTCTCAGGTTCGCGCTTTTTCCTTCGATGATTATAGAAAATCCTGTATTCAGAACGCAATAACTTAAAAACTCTTTAGCCGAATGAATTAAAATTTCTCAAGTAAGATGTAATAGATACAATTTATCTGTCAACGTCTTCCGTAAATTAAATTTTCAAAATTTAAAGAATGTCTTCTTTCACGTCCGCGCTTTTTCGTTTGGTGATTAACGAGAATCCTGTATTCAAAACATTATAACTTAAAAACTGATTAGCCAAATGAATCGAAATTTCACAGCAACGATGCAGTAGATACAGTTTATCTGTCAACGTCTTCCGTGAATTATACCTTTAAAAAATAGAAAATGTTTTTTTTTAAGGTCCGCGCTTTTTCCTTCGATGATTATAGAAAATCCTGTATTCAGAACGCAATAACTTAAAAACTAATTAGCCAAATGAATCGAAATTTCACCGCGATGATGCACTAGATACAGTTTATCAGCCAACGTCTTCTGTGAATTCAGTCTTCAAAATTTAAAGAATTTTTATTTCACGTCCGCGCTTTTTCTTTTTGCGATTTCGGCGCTTTAATTACTTTTCGGAAAAAAAATCAAGGAGTATGTGAAACTCTTATCTGTTTGGATTCACACTTTGAATCGCAATTGCTTCAGCAATTTCTAGTTATTATTATTATTATTATTTTTTTTTCTTGCGTCGATGTTGAGACCTTATTCCTCGAAAACCAGAAATCGCAACTTTATCAAACTACAGATTCGTCGACAAAACTTCCATGGATTAGGCATGCGCATATTTCTATTGTTTCTCTAGGGCTACGTTCGCGGCCATCTTGGCACCGCACTAAACCTTCAAAGGTCTTCTTCTCCAAAACCACTCAATGGATTGACTTTAAATTTAATACATAGGTCGGAATTACTTCAGCGCATCTCGGTTGCAACTTTCAAGTACTTCAGTTGAAAACTCTAGAAGCTCGCTATTGGTCGAAATTTTGACGTCATCACTTCAATATTCAAAAGTCAATAACTAAAAAACTATTGAAGTTAACGTAACAAAACTTTCTACATCTATAGATTGTATCCATCTGATTAATATCCTAAATTTGTCAAATCCAAATCAAGGTCACGTGACCATGACATCATTTTAAATTTTTAAAATCTATAAAAATGCTAATTTCGCCAATAATATAGATAGAGAGAAACGGTTTTCAAATTTAAAGAGACAAGGAAATTTGTTGATCACAAAATGGCAACGGTTTTTTGATTGGACAAATAGTTTGGCCGCCATATTGGATCGTGTTTCAAAGACGTAAAGCTTTACTTCTCCCTAAAAAAAGAAGTATTTGCTCTTATTTGGTAACATCAGACAGTTCAATGCATAATCTATTATGAATGCAAATTTAAAGTTTATTGTATAAAAACCATAGGAGATATTTGGTATTTAAAATTGATGACGTCATCAATAATAGTGTGAATTTTTCTAAAACTGATTTTTGTTACTTTTATTATATGTGATCTGAAAGCCCTTGAAAAGACGAAGAAAAACATACCGCCAAATGCTTTCTATCATTTTCATAAGTACTTTTAATCTTTGTTCCAAAATTTAAATTGTTGGACTTGGTCGTTTTCAGGTGTACTATTGGACTTTCTCACATATGCCGAGGAAAAATGACGCATTATAGAGCAAAACCGATAACATATATCAGTGTAAACACATAATATGCATAAATAAAACTAGTTTCAAAGATCAACAAACTGAAAACACTGGCTCAATAAGTAATAAACGAAGATTTCGATTTTATGACGTCACACATATTTAAAAGCCTTATAACTTAAAAACCGTTTACCCGAATGAATTCAAACTTAACAGCTAAGATGTACTTGATACAGTTTATCAGTCAACGTCTTCCGTAAATAAAATCTTAAAAATTTAGAGAATGTTTTCTATCAGGTCCGCGCTTTTTCCTTTGATGATTATAGAAAATCCTGTATTCAGAACGCAATAACTTAACAACTGTTTAGCCGATTGAATCAAAATTTCTCAGGTAAGATGTAATAGATACAATTTATCTGTCAACGTTTTCCGTAAATTGAATCTTTAAAATTTAGAAAATGTTTTCTTTCACGTCCGCGCTTTTTCGTTTGGTGATTAACGAAAATCCTGTATTCAAAACGGTATAAATTAAACACTAAATAGCCAATTGAATCGAAATTTCACAGCGATGATGCAGTAGATACAGTTCATCAGCCAACGTCTTCCGTTAATTTAATCTTTAAAATTTAAGGAATTTTTCTTTCACTTCCGCGCTTTTTCTTTTGGCGATTAACGAAAAACATGTACATCTTTCCGGCGCTTTAATTACTTTTCGGAAAAAAAGTCAAGGAGTATGTGAAACTCTTATCTGTTCGGATTCACACTTTGAATCGCAATTGCTTCAGCAATTTCTTGTTATTATTATTTTTTTTTTCTTGCGTCGATGTTGAGACCTTATTCCTCGAAAACCAGAAATCGCAACTTTATCAAACTACAGATTCGTCGACAAAACTTCCATGGATTAGGCATGCGCATATTTCTATTGTTTCTCTAGGGCTACGTTCGCGGCCATCTTGGCACCGCACTAAACCTTCAAAGGTCTTCTTCTCCAAAACCACTCAATGGATTGACTTTAAATTTAATACATAGGTCGGAATTACTTCAGCGCATCTCGGTTGCAACTTTCAAGTACTTCAGTTGAAAACTCTAGAAGCTCGCTATTGGTCGAAATTTTTACTTCATCACTTCAATTTTCCAAAGTCAATAACTAAAAAACTATTGAAGTTAACGTAACAAAACTTTCTACATCTATAGATTGTATCCATCTGATTAATATCCTAAATTTGTCAAATTCAAATCAAGGTCACGTGACCATGACATCATTTTAAATTTTTAAAATCTATAACAATGCTAATTTCGCCAATAATATAGATAGAGAGAAACGGTTTTCAAATTTAAAGAGACAAGGAAATTTGTTAATCACAAAATGTCAACGGTTTTTTGATTGGACAAATAGTTTGGCCGCCATATTGGATCGTGTTTCAAAGACGTAAAGCTTTACTTCTTCCTAAAAAAAAGAAGTATTTGCTCTTATTTGGTTACATCAGATAGTTCAATGCATAATCTATTATGAATGCAAATTTGAAGTTTATTGTATAAAAACCATAGGAGATATTTGGTATTTAAAATTGATGACGTCATCAATAATAGTGTGAATTTTTCTAAACCTGATTTTTATTATTTTTATTATATATCATCTCAAAGCCCTTGAAATGACGAAGAAAAAGATACCACCAAATGCGTTCTATCATTTTGATAAGTACTTTTAATCTTTGTTCCAAAATTTAAATTGTCGGACTTTGTCGTTTTCAGGTGTACTATTGTACTTTTTCACATATGCCGAGGAAAAATGACGCATTATAGAGCAAAACCGATAACATATATCAGTGTAAACACATGATATGCATAAATAAAACTAGTTTCAACGATCAATAAATTGAAAACACTGGCTCTATAAGTAATAAACGAACATTTAGATTTGATGACGTCACACATATTTAAAAGCCTTATAACTTGAAAACTGTTTACCCGAATGAATCTAAATTTAACAGATAAGATGTACTTCATACAGTTGATCAGTCAACGTCTTCCGTAAATTAAATCTTTAAAATTTAGAAAATGTTTTCTCTCAGGTCCGCGCTTTTTCCTTTGATGATTATAGAAAATCCTGTATTCAGAACGCAATAACTTAAAAACTCTTTAGCCGAATGAATCAAAATTTCTCAGGTAAGATGTAATAGATACAATTTATCAGTCAACGTCTTCCGTGAATTATACCTTTAAAAAATAGAAAATGTTTTCTTTAAGGTCCGCGCTTTTTCCTTTGATGATTATAGAAAATCCTGAATTTAGAACGCAATAACTTAAAAACTAATTAGCCAAATGAATCGAAATTTCACTGCGATGATGCACTAGATACAGTTTATCAGTCAACGTCTTCCGTGAATTGAATCTTCAAAATTTAAAGAATTTTTCTTTCACGTCCGCGCTTTTTCTTTTGGCGATTAACGAAAAACATGTATATCTTTTCGGCGCTTTCAATTACTTTTCGGGAAAAAGTCAAGGAGTATGTGGAACTCTTATCTGTTCGGATTCACACTTTGAATCGCAATTGCTTCAGCAATTTCTAGTTATTAGATTCAAAGTGTAAACTTTGAATCTATTGTTTTCGTTGTGTTTATTATTATTATTATTATTATTATTAGATTCAAAGTGTAAACTTTGAATCTATTGTTTTTCTACTGTTTATTATTCTTCTTCTGTATTCTTTTTGTTTTTCTTGCGTCGATGTTGTGAGCCTATTTCTCGGAAACTAAGAATCTCAGCATTATGAAACTTCAGATTTGTCGACAGAATTTCAATCAATTATGCACCAGGGTATTTTCAACTTTGTTCTTGCGCCACTTTGGCGGCCATCTTAGAACCTTGCTAAACCTTCAAAGGTCTTCTTCTCAAAAACTACTTGATGGAATTACTTCAAATTTAGTACATATGTAGGACTTACTTCAGCGCACCTACGGTGCAAATTTGATGTACGTCTGTTGAAAACTCTAGAAGCTCGCCATTGGTCGAAATTTTGGCGTCATTCAAATTTTAAAAAGCCAATAACTCAAAAACTGTTCAATTTAAAGTGACAAAACTTCATATTCATATAGTTTCTGTCAATGGCATTCATGTGTAAACATTTTGAAAGTTTGGTAAAAGTCACGTGACCTTGACGTCATTTCAAATTTTTAATTATTCAAAATTTTATTTTTGTTATTATTATAGATAGAACAAAACGGATTTCAAATTTAGATAGACAAGCAAATTTCAAAATGTAACAAATCAGTCATTTTTCGATTGGGCGCATGGTTTTGGCGCAATATTGGGTCAGGCGCAAAACACTTAATCAACTTCTTGTCCTATACAGATAAAGTATATGCCCTGTAACTTTTTATTTGAACAATCTGACACAATATCTAGAATGCTTGTTCTTTTAAGCAGTATTAGGCAAAGAGTTTTGAAGATATATGCTGTTTAAAAAATTATGACGTCATCAATAATTTGTAAATATTTTAGAAATTAAATTATCAACATTAAATTTATATTTTCTGAAAGCCCTTGAGGAGAGGAGAAGAAATATCGCAACATATTTTTTCTATCATTTCTATAAGTAGTTCAAATATTTAATCAAAAGTTTCAGTTTTTGGACTTAGTCGTTTTCAGCAACATTTCTGGTAAATAACATAAAATCCGTTCTACTTGACCGATTCTTTCAAGAAAAAGGTGTTTTCAGACTGAAATAGTGCTTCCAAATTGATTTAAAATGGTTTGAAATGCCTTAGTGACGTAATGATGAAAATATAAAAATACATTTAAAGAAATCCGGTCTTATCTATTTACAAAGAGATAAGGCTAGGAGACCAGATGGGGTAATGTAAACACAGTGAGGGAGGCTTGCTTACATAGCCCGTGAGTTACTGCGGGGAGAGGCAAAGCCCTGCATGGTCTAACAGAAATAGAGTAAGCCATCCAAACAGCTTCAAATAATATACTTACATATGGAATCTCTCAGAAATTCAAATACTGGGATTATTTCCGGTAAGAACTGAACAAATACATGTATCTAAACTGTTGTATGAAGTTTAATTCAAAGGTAAACAGTGGACAAACATCTGTCTCTTATTTGCCGTGGTGGGCCTAGATGGCTCAGTCTTTAGAGAGGTAATCTCCCATTTAAACACAAGCCTTCCATTCAGGAACCATGGGTTCGAATCTCACTGGGTCTAGTAAAAACTGTCAGCATTATTTTCCCATCACCCTTTGTAGAAAAGAAGACAGATACTTTTCCTGACCAAGGGCTGTTTTCATCCCCCACTTAACCTGGCGACTTGGTAAACGAAATAATTGTAAGTGCCACAAAATCATGAATCGACCAATCAACAGATTCTAATTATTTTGCTGAAGAAATCTTCAAGCATATCTGTCCATCATTTCCATGAGTATTTCAATAAATCAAAAGTCAATTTAAAGACTTTTAATCATTTTCAGACAAATGCTATTCCTAATAAATACTGTTAAGTTGGCTCTACTTAATGGATTTTTTCCTGCATTTCAACAAAGCCGTTTTCAAATTGTAAAATTGCTTTCAAACTGATTATCAATCTCTAATTGATGTTACATGTAAATAAAATATTTAAAGAAAGCCAGTCTTATTTATCACAAAAAGCCCTGCATGGTCTAACAGAAATTTCTCCTAAATAGAGTTAGCCATCCAAACAGCTTCAATTAATATATACAATTACATATGGAATCTTTCATAAATTTAAATACTGAGATTATAGCCGGTAAGAACTAAACAAATACATGTATCTAAACTGTTGTATGAAGTTTAATTCGAAGGTAAACAGTGGACAAACATCTGTCTCTTATTTGCCGTGGTGGGCCTAGATGGCTCAGTCTTTAGAGAGGTAATCTCCCATTTCGACACAAGCCTTCCATTCATGAACCAGGGGTTCGAATCTCACTAGGTCTAAGAAAAATATTATTGTTCAATCACCCTATGTAGAAAAGAAGACAGATACTTTTCCTGAACTTCTTGAAACTTATAATCTGTCGACAGAATTCCAATCAGTTACACACCTGGGTATTTTTATGGTTCCAACAGGGCTACGTTCGCGGCCATCTTGGCAACGCACTAAACCTTCTTCTCCAAACCCGCTCAATGGATTTACTTGAAATTTAATACATAGGTAGGACTTACTTCAGCGCATTCTCATTGCATCTTCAAGTACCTCAGTTGAAAACTCTAGAAGCTCGCTAATGGTCGAAATTTTGAGGTAACATTTCAATTTTCAAAAGTCAATAACTCGAAAACTATTCAAGTTAAAGTGACAAAACTTCATACACATACAGTTTGTGTCAATCTTTTGAATCCCAAAGTCTTAAAATCCAACTCAAAGTCACGTGACCACGACGTCGTTTTGAATTTTTAAAAACTGTAAAAATGCTAATTTCTTAAAAAATATAGCTAGAGAGAAATCGATTTCAAATTTGGATAGACAAGAAAATTTGTTAGTCACAAAATGTCGACCGTTTTTTGATTGGACCAGCCGTTCGGCCGCCATGTTGGTTCGGGTTCCAAATATTCAAAGAAATTATTCTCCAAAACGTAGTAAGTAATTGCTTTCATTTTGCAAATTAAGATAGTACAACATATTGTCTAATATGCATGCAAGTTTGAAGTTTATCGTATGTAAATCTTAGGAGATATTTGGTATTAAAAAGTTAATGACGTCATCAATAACAGTGTGATTTTTAAAAAAAATGATTTTAATTACTTTTATTACATATCATCTGAAAGTCCATGAAAAGACGATGAAAAATATACCGCCAAATCCTATTCTATCATTATCAAAAGTACTTTTTATCTTTGTTCAAAAATTTAAATTATTGGACTTAGTCGTTTCCAGGCATATTTCAGGGCTTTCTTCTATATGCTGAGGAAAAGTGACATAATATAGGACAAATCCTATTCTATCATTATCAAAAGTACTTTTTATCTTTGTTCAAAAATTTAAATTATTGGACTTAGTCGTTTTCAGGCATATTTCAGGGCTTTCTCCTATATACTGAGGAAAAGTGACATAATATAGGACAAAACTGATAACTTATTTCAGTGCAAAAGTATAATATGCATTAATAAAACTAGTTTTAACGATCAACTAATTGAAAACCATGGATCTAAAAGCAATAAACTAGCATAAGGATGTAATGACGTCACACATTTTAAAAAGCCTTATAACTTAAAAACTGTTCAGCCGAATGAATCGAAATTTCACAGCTAAGATGTACTAGATACAGTTTATCAGTCAACGCCTTCCGGAAATTAAATTTTAAAATTAAAAAAAAATGTTTTCTTTCAGGTCCGCGCTTTTTCTTTCGGTGAGTATAGGAAATGTTGTCTTCAAAACGTACTAACTTAAAAACTACTCCGCAGAATGAAACAAAACTTTACAGCTAATAAGTACTTGTTACAGTGTATCAGTCAACCTCTTACGAAAACTCAATCTAAAAAAAATGTTTTCATTCACGTCCGGCCTTTATATTAAACATATGCTGTTTTTTTCTCTTAAATTACTTCAAGGTGTTTAAGAAATGGTGATCTATTCGAGTTCACACTTTGAATCGCAATTGCTTTAGCAATTTCTAGTTATTATTATTATTATTATTATTTTTCTTCTTACGTAGAAGTTGAAAGCTTATTTCTCAAAAACCACAAATCGCAACTTTATCAAACTTCAGATTCGTCGACAAAAAGTCCATGGATTATGCATGCGCATATTTCTATTGTTTCTCTAGGGCTACGTTGGTGGCCATCTTGGCAACGCACTAAACCTTCAAAGGTCTTCTGCTCCAAAACCACTCAATGGATTCTCTTCAAATTTAGTACATAGGTAGGACTTACTTCAGCGCATCTAGATTGCAACTTTCAAGTACCTCAGTTGAAAAGTCTAGAAGCTCGCTATTGGTCGAAATTTTGACGTCATCACTTCAATTTTCAAAAGTCAATAACTAAAAAACTATTTAATTTAAAGCAACAAAACTTTCTACATTAATAGATTGCATCAATTTGACTAATATACTTAAGTTGTAAAATCCAAATCAAAGTCACGTGACCATGACGTCATTTTAGATTTTTAAAATCTATAAAAATGTTAATTTCGCTAATAATATAGATAGAGAAAAACTGATTTCAAATTCAGAGAGACAAGGAAATTTGTTAATCACAAAATGTCAACGGTTTTTTGATTGGACGAATGTTTTGGCCGCCATATTGGATCGTGTTCCAAATACGTAAAGCTTTTCTTCTTCCTAAAAAAAGAAGTATTTGCTCTGATTTTGTAAAATTCAATAGTTCCATGCATTATCTATTATGAATGCAAATTTGAAGTTTATTGTATAAAAACCTTAGGAGATATTTGTTATTTAAAATTGATGACGTCATCAATAATAGTGTGATTTTTTCTAAAACTGATTTTTGTTACTTTTATTATAAATCATCTCAAAGCCCTTGAAATGATGAAGAAAAACATACCGCCAAATACGTTCTATCATTTCGATAAGTACTTTTAATCTTTGTTCCAAAATTTAAATTGTTGGACTTAGTCGTTTTTAGGTGTACTATTGGACTTTCTCACATATGCCGAGGAAATATGACGCATTATAGAGCAAAACCGATAACATATATCAGTGTAAACACATAATATGCATAAATAAAACTAGTTTCAACGATCAACAAATTGAAAACACTGGCTCTATAAGTAATAAACGAACATTTAGATTTGATGACGTCACACATATTTAAAAGCCTTATAACTTAAAAACTGTTTACCCGAATGAATCCAAATTTAACAGCTAAGATGTACTTCATACAATTTATCAGTCAACGTCTTCCGTAAATTAAATCTTTAAAATTTAGAAAATGTTTTCTCTCAGGTTCGCGCTTTTTCCTTTGATGATTATAGAAAATCCTGTATTCAGAACGCAATAACTTAAAAACTCTTTAGCCGTTTGAATCAAAATTTCTCAGGTAAGATGTAATAGATACAATTTATCCGTCAACGTCTTCCGTGAATTATACCTTTAAAAAATAGAAAAAGTTTTCTTTAAGGTCCGCGCTTTTTCCTTTGATGATTATAGAAAATCCTGTATTCAGAACGCAATAACTTAAAAACTAATTAGCCAAATGAATCGAAATTTCACCGCGATGATGCACTAGATACAGTTTATCAGCCAACTTCTTCCGTGAATTGAATCTTCAAAATTTAAAGAATTTTTCTTTCACGTCCGCGCTTTTTCTTTTGGCGATTAACGAAAAACATGTACATCTTTTCGGCGCTTTAATTACTTTTCGGAACAAAAGTCAAGGAGTATGTGAAACTCTTATCTGTTCGGATTCACACTTTGAATCGCAATTGCTTCAGCAATTTCTAGTTATTATTATTTTTTTTTTTTCTTGCGTCGATGTTGAGACCTTATTCCTCGAAAACCAGAAATCGCAACTTTATCAAACTACAGATTCGTCGACAAAACTTCCATGGATTAGGCATGCGCATATTTCTATTGTTTCTCTAGGGCTACGTTCGCGGCCATCTTGGCACCGCACTAAACCTTCAAAGGTCTTCTTCTCCAAAACCACTCAATGGATTGACTTTAAATTTAATACATAGGTCGGAATTACTTCAGCGCATCTCGGTTGCAACTTTCAAGTACTTCAGTTGAAAACTCTAGAAGCTCGCTATTGGTCGAAATTTTGACGTCATCACTTCAATTTTCAAAAGTCAATAACTAAAAAACTATTGAAGTTAACGTAACAAAACTTTCTACATCCATAGATTGTATCCATCTGATTAATATCCTAAATTTGTCAAATCCAAATCAAGGTCACGTGACCATGACATCATTTTAAATTTTTAAAATCTATAAAAATGCTAATTTCGCCAATAATATAGATAGAGAGAAACGGTTTTCAAATTTAAAGAGACAAGGAAATTTGTTAATCACAAAATGTCAACGGTTTTTTGATTGGACAAATAGTTTGGCCGCCATATTGGATCGTGTTTCAAAGACGTAAAGCTTTACTTCTCCCTAAAAAAAGAAGTATTTGCTCTTATTTGGTAACATCAGACAGTTCAATGCATAATCTATTATGAATGCAAATTTGAAGTTTATTGTATAAAAACCATAGGAGATATTTGGTATTTAAAATTGATGACGTCATCAATAATAGTGTGAATTTTTCTAAAACTGATTTTTGTTACTTTTATTATATGTGATCTGAAAGCCCTTGAAAAGACGAAGAAAAACATACCGCCAAATGCTTTCTATCATTTTCATAAGTACTTTTAATCTTTGTTCCAAAATTTAAATTGTTGGACTTGGTCGTTTTCAGGTGTACTATTGGACTTTCTCACATATGCCGAGGAAAAATGACGCATTATAGAGCAAAACCGATAACATATTTCAGTGTAAACACATAATATGCATAAATAAAACTAGTTTCAACGATCAACAAACTGAAAACACTGGCTCAATAAGTAATAAACGAAGATTTGGATTTTATGACGTCACACATATTTAAAAGCCTTATAACTTAAAAACCGTTTACCCGAATGAATTCAAACTTAACAGCTAAGATGTACTTGATACAGTTTATCAGTCAACGTCTTCCGTAAATAAAATCTTAAAAATTTAGAGAATGTTTTCTATCAGGTCCGCGCTTTTTCCTTTGATGATTATAGAAAATCCTGTATTCAGAACGCAATAACTTAACAACTGTTTAGCCGATTGAATCAAAATTTCTCAGGTAAGATGTAATAGATACAATTTATCTGTCAACGTTTTCCGTAAATTGAATCTTTAAAATTTAGAAAATGTTTTCTTTCACGTCCGCGCTTTTTCGTTTGGTGATTAACGAAAATCCTGTATTCAAAACGGTATAAATTAAACACTAAATAGCCAATTGAATCGAAATTTCACAGCGATGATGCAGTAGATACAGTTCATCAGCCAACGTCTTCCGTTAATTTAATCTTTAAAATTTAAGGAATTTTTCTTTCACTTCCGCGCTTTTTCTTTTGGCGATTAACGAAAAACATGTACATCTTTCCGGCGCTTTAATTACTTTTCGGAAAAAAAGTCAAGGAGTATGTGAAACTCTTATCTGTTCGGATTCACACTTTGAATCGCAATTGCTTCAGCAATTTCTAGTTCTTATTTGTTTTCCACGGTTTTTGTAGGTGATATAACTCAAACAGTTTTCTAGACACGACTCTCATCTTTCACATACATATTCTTAAACAAATTATCTAGGTCCACTTTTTCTGAATTGTCGCTACGCTACGCCGTTTGTCCGCCATTTTGAAAAAGGCGTATTTGCCCAAATTTTTTCTTCTCTGAAACCGTTCATCCGATTTAGCTCAAATTTCACATACACTTAGTAGAAGTCGGGGGACTAATAAGTTGTCCAAATCAAGAATCTCCTCGAAAATTCATAGCAGACTTTTATTCGTCAAAGTTATGATGTTTTTAACTTTTTAAAAAAATGCAATATCTAGAAAACCATTTATTGGAACTTAACGAAAAGTATCATGCTTGTAGACCTATTATAGATCTATGAAATCCCAAACTTTTTTGAATGTGCGAAAAGTCACGTGACCAGGACGCCATTTTGATTTTCGAAAACTTTAATGAGTCATATCTCAGCTAATTTTTCTAATAAAGCAATCGGCTTTTTAAATTTAGATACACAACATCTTTCTTCATCTTTGAACCGCTTGGTAATTTTTGATTGGATCAACGGTTTTGTCGCCATATTGAATTTTATTTAAAAATTAAAAACTTAAGTTTTTCAAAATTGCTTTCAGATATCGACCTTAAATTTAACATACCAATAGTGTTGATCAAGGGGTATGTTTTGTGAGAAAATCATCCAGTTTCAATAAAAACTCAATAAAATATGACTGTTTTAAAATATGATGTTAATAAACTATGTTCAAATGTTTATATGAAAGATCTTCGACCACACGGACATGAACCCATATCAAGTAAAGGACAAAAACCTAGGATATTAATGAAAGATGTGCATTTTATTGATAGAATCTTGGTAAGTAACATGATAGACAAATACACCCAATATTTTAGGAAAAGAAATAGCAGGCAGGGTCTCAATCAATCGCCCATTAGTTTAAGACCATAACAGAACTTATGCGGAATTATTCCCGTATAGAGATTAAATGTTCCAGTAAACCACAACTGGCTTAATGACAAATTTCAATGTTATTTGACGCTCGCAAGCAAAATTACCGCAAACTGTAAGTTATTTTAGCGACTAACACCAATTATGGTTTTCACATCGACAGTGACATTGATTTAGTGACCAGCGCCATAACTGCTATGTTCAAGAAGACAGACCTAATCTTGTACAATTTGATGTGACATTATATAAATAATATATAGTACGTTACCAAACTGAAAATATCAGAGACAGTGCTTTACATGTTTAAGGCAAATTATGATTGAAAAATATAACCAAATAGATATTCAATTTCCCGGTTTTAGGTTTTATTTCAGAGATTTCTGTCTCAATGTGGCGAATAATGACGATATAACGAAAAACAAACTGATAAAAACTTTACAGGGGATCCCGGACCTTGAAGTTGCCCCGCTGCAACTTCATCAGCCTCTAGTTAATATTATTTTCTCTCTCGTTTACTTAGGGATAGAACAGATCGACTCGGCCTTATTCCCGCCATATATAACTCTCGTTGTATTATTTTCCATTTGTATCTTTACTCATTGTGGTGCATAAACAAACCAAACCAACCATTCAATAGTTTAAACCTAACTACTTTCTCAGGCCTGCACTCTTTAGTTAAATGTTTAAATAGCTTAATATTCCCTTGTTCACACTAGTGTCCTTTTGATAAACAATACCCTTTAATTACTTAAGCCCTTTTTATTTCCTATCTTTTGATATATAAGCGTCTGCAATTCAACATACCTTAGACTTTGTTTCTGAAGCTATTGAGAAAGGAAATCTATCCGAAAAGCTTCTAGCATTGCGTGTGTGATCCCGTTTTCTGCTAATTATGTATTGCTTACTGTAAAACGCTGTATATATTGATTTCTTTTATTTTATATTGTATACTTTTGTTTTCTGTTTTTTGCTGGTTTTGCACTTTTAATAATGATTCAACGTCATTTTTCGTTTACAGCCACTGTATTTTGTTCTTTCTAATCACGTTTATTTGTAGGATTTTACTATACTGAAGGTATTCCCTTCCCGGATTATTTAATCTTCTTTTACTAATACATCCAACCATTTTTGACATAAATTTATAACTTTCTCCCTTCTATCGACCCATCTTAAGCATCTCCAGACATATTTTTTTCATCACCGCCTTTTTTAGAATCCCCAGTTTCTTTTGTTGTTCTTTTAGTCAACACGTCCTAATACGCTCTATTATCTTTAATTTGTCCAATTCCCTTTGCCTCAAGGCATATTTTTCTTTCTTTATCGGTGCCTTATTTTCCCCACTTCACTTCCCCTTTTTATCTAGTTAGCCCTATTAGGTATATTACCATTTACTTAGAATGACAAAACAAGGACGTGGGGACAGAAGCAGGCAGTGATATCCCATCCGAGAGGTCAGCGCAACCCTCGGAATAACTTAGCTAATTCTAAATTTGGGAAATTTCGGCACACCTTTAAATGGCACATTCCTAATGTAAATAAGAAAGTACTATTACTTGGGGATTATAATGTATCTAGAAATAACCTTGACCCTCACCCTGATATGCAGGTAGAATGTTTTCCTGGCGCCAATTTCAATTCCTTTCGGACTCTAATTAAAAATATCTTGAATATTGGGATCAATAACAAGACAACTACTGAGCCAACCATTTCGTTACATCAGATGCGCAATATGATGACAGCGGTTACTGTAGAAAGACTTTTTCTAATCTCTACTTTGTAGAGATTCAGTCATCTAACTGAATTAACGGCCTGTGAAGTTTCGAACCTGAACCTATATAATTATTCTGCTTCCAAAATGAAGAGAGTTATGGTCATACCAAAAATATCTCAGTCAAAATTTAAAGTATCCACGAACAAAATTAACTGGGCCGAGGAAACAGCAAATTGCTTGTATACCCACTGACTTCAGATACTTGATTTAAACTAAATTTGTGACAGGGCATGTGTCGCCCTACTTTCGGTTTAGGGAGTAATATTTCTTATGTAACTAATGAGGAACTCACTGCCGATGATATCTCTACTGAATAGAGGTCTTTTATTTCTGCTTTACCTAAATCATTATCTGATAGTGACCTTTCTATTAGTAAATTAGTCCTTGTTGTGGACTTCTCCAAAATTATAGGTCTGTGTGATACCTACCAATACCAAAACGGCTTTCTCACATGTATCATCAAAATAAAAACGTAATTCGTGACTTTGTATTTAGGAAATTTGATGGTTTAGCTAATTCTAGAAACCAACATGACATTATTTAGTCATAACGTCTTGCCTTAAGTAAGCTAATGGGACATCAAATCATAAATCCTTATAAAAACTTGCTGATAAATGGTTGGAAATAGTTATTACATGTATGCCAAGACAGAATTATGATTGATGAGGTAGAACGGCAGCTAAACAGCCCTGTTTTACCAAAAGATTGATACGGAAATTAGGCCTGAAAATGTTGTAAATTGCAATGGAATTCTTCGTTTCCTTGAAGAAAATGGCTATATTAATAATAAAAAAGTCCTATTGCTCTTTGGAATCTGACCGTAATTCTATAAACAGGGTACACTACATTTGGAAGATACACAAACCCATTAAAAATGGCCCAAGCTTTCAATGCCCCCAGGGCATCCTATTATCTCGGATTGTGGTAGTGAATTCTTCTGACTAAGGCCAAACTCCTGTCTGTCGTCAACCTAATCAAATATCATGGGCTGTGGTTTATTATAACAAACTTAGGATTGGATATAAACGTCTAAATGATATGCCTCTTTTTAACACAATAAGAAACTTGCCTCCGTGGTTATTTTAGTCAGGAAGTTTCCCCCTGTGTCCGTGTGTTTTAGTGTTCAAAATATATGAGAAAAGTTATAAGTATAATGATAGGCGAAACATCAAGATACCTACATAATGTGAATATTGAGCAGTTTAAATCGGGTCTATTTGATCCACTGAACACAAGTAGTGATATTCCGAAAAACGAGAATGTTATACTGACTCAATATTTGATCATCATTATTGACTCCTGACGATGACTGAATAAAAGTATTGTCAGTATGAAGTTTTCGTTTTTCGGAATAACATTACATGTACTTGCGTACTACGTTAAACTTATCATTGGAACTACTGGATTCCACAGGATTTTGTGGTGAATTATGTTAGAAATATAACAATGAACAATGGGATTTGAGTAACTTTGTACGATTTCCATTTTACCTGTTATGTCATTTAAGTAATTTCCCCAATCTTGCAGTATTACAGGAGCTAATAAAATCACCCGCTCAGCGCTTGGTGGTGCGTAAAGCATTCATAAATCGAATTGGAGTGTTTTATCGACTGCGCCATCTGGGTGTTTCTCGCCATAAAACAACATCGAAATATAGCTCTTACAACCAAGATTTAAAATAAAATGTATGCCATCTGTATGCATATTAGATATTCTGGACATATCCTTGTTTTAAACGTGTTTCTAATTCCATTCTTAAAAGGTGATGCGTTATTTATTTTTAACATAAAAAACGTACACTTTTATTAACGCAATACGTACTAACTATACAGACCAAAGATGTTTCGGTTTCGAATTTCATGGCATTCCTTCGTATATTAGATATCATATAACCTTCAAATAAAACACAGTAAATGCAGGATATTTTGCCTGTTAATTCTACTTATAGTATAAATATATATATTTAGTCAACTTCATTGAGGAATGTTATACTTTTTGTAAGTGTTGTAAAAATAAAGTTGCTGATATTTAATTGCAATTTGCGATATTTCCAAAACAATCTAAGATGTAAACATTTGAGTAGGGATCAACGGAGGAAAATGAACTGCAAGGAAAGGTTCACAATAAAACACAACACGGTAGTAAAATCTAACAGGGAATAAAAAAGTAAAAACGACAAGCTATGAATCGATTATCTTTAGCTAGTGACAGTACCTTGGGCCAATCAAGCGAATATAAGTGTAATACTCCCATTTTAATCTCATGTTACAATTTGCAGACTACTTCAAGTCTTTGTAAGGAAAAAGGGAAAAATGTGAGTTGTTTTTTCCGCTGCATTCAACATTTTCGTTATTTTCCGTCATTACCGATACAAAACAATAAAGAGGCGATATGGGCAGTTGTTAAATATAGAAACGGTCAAGAAAAGTGAAATCAACTCTCTCGGAGCATTCATTTTAGCTAGCGCAAATACATATTTAAGAGATAAAATAAAATTCCACAAGACAATAAATTTGAGTTTGGATGTTTATCTCGTTTTATGCCGTTAGATTTTGGAATACTACAACAATAATTATTACATAATCTAAACTTAGTACTAGAATTTAGAACGTATAAATTTAATTACACGTTATCAGAGAGCAGTTTTGTTACATTTTGGTCCTCACATAGTTAATCCATTTAAGATTTTCGTTTTATTTTTTTAATATTTCACCACTACAGAATAGCGAATGTGAAACGTTTTCCGCAATAGGAAATACGTTAGATAAATAAACGATGCTGTGTATTTATAAAAAAAACTATTATGGGTCAAGCTACCCAAGCATAATTTTGGATTTCCACAAAAAACAACATATTTTTGAATTACACGAAATCTCCCAAATATTGTCAGATGCGTAGCTATTATTTTTTGTTTCGTTTTTACTTTGTGGATGCGAGTGTGACGGCCGAGCTACAAGGAAACGTCAGAGCTATGTGTGAGTAAGCAAAAGCGAGACGTTGTTACGATACCGAATGATAATAAAAGGAAGTAACAACAAACCAGCAGATTTTATGTACAAATTTTGATTTATATTAAAAAGCAAACGGACTAACTTATTTACAGGCAAATATTACATAAATGTTGGAAAGAAAACATATATCAAAATGACTTACTTATACAAGTTAAGTAATTACAGTTCCTAGAAATATGTATCCTTCACAAAGTTCACTGGTTTAAATCCGATGACCACGAATCGACGAAGTATAGATTCCCAGAAAGAATCTTGAAGACACAATGGTAAATCCGCAGGATAGAATATTGAAAACACACTGGTTTAGCACATTGGTAGTATATCCACAGAATAAATTCTTGACAGAATTCACAAGTCAGGTATCACTGACAAAGCAGGCCGAGAATCTTATTCAAAGATAGTAAACTGAGTTCAGATAGAAAACTGAACTGACTCTGTCATAAGTCGAATATCGTATTCAAGATAGCAGCTTACTAGCTGTATCATACAGAGTCCAGATATAAATCTGAACTATAACAAAATATAGCTTGTATAGCACCCGAGACCAGTTGGAAAACTGACTGACTCAAAACGATAAAACAACGTCTTATATACACTCTCAGTACTTCCAGAAAGATCTGAACATTTGCATACAAATAGAGTATTTCGAGAATCTTCTTGGATCTACGCATTACAACAGGTTATGAACTAAAATTATAGGCCTGAGATTATCTCACCATAGAGACTAGAACTTTCCAAGGAGTCGTCATAGTAACAGTTGGGAATATAGGTCAAAATTGAAACATTGTAAACAGACAATACGTCACAATAGAGATCGAGAAAATTCTAAGACAATCGAAATAGATACATATGTCAACAGTTCAGCTGTACCTAATACCCTCCCCCTTCAGAGAAAGAAAGTTTTCACAAAAACTTTCTTTAAAAAAAGTACAATAGAAATTTATACTGATAGTGTTATTTACAATCTAGATAAACAATCCGAGACTTATTCAAAACATTATGGGGGTAGGATCACCAAAGACAACAATAGGTTGATTACACTCTAATTTAAATGAATTAAAAAGAGTGTGGCTTTAATCTTTTCAAAAGAGGCTTGACATTTATCAGACCAAATAAATTTTACATTCTTCTTAAGCAAATTAGTCAAAGGCTTAGAAAGTTAGGAGAAATTTTGACAAAACTTCCTAAGATATCCAGCCATACCCAAGAAGCGTTTCAGTTGTCTTTTACAATCAGGCACCAGAAAATTTGAAATGACGTCAACTTTAATTTTAAGTTGCACTGGTGTGACCTGACCCTGACCGATGACACATCCTTGATAAATGTCTGTGGCACGTCGAAACTCACTTTTTACAAGACCGATAGTCAAATTGGCTTTACTGAGTCTCTGGAAGAGTTCAATTCTGTCAAGGTGGTCTTTTATATGCGAAGAGTTGTCAACACAAACATCACGAAAGTTAACAAAAGTCTTTGATGGAGCATCAGGAAATAAATGTGAAAAGTCACAGATCAATGTTTGCAGGATTTGAAATACAATTATCTTCCGATTTTTCAATAATTACAAGATTGTTAGATAAGCATTCTTGCTTTCCATATGAACAATCAGTGATTAAATCACAAAATGAATTGGCTTTAAACAAATCAGCCAAAAACGTGTCCTCTAAGTCAGTATAGTTGTTATTAAGACTATTTTCATTAGATAGGACTACATTATTTTTACTCATAACATTTGTTAGAGTACATGAAGAGTACGAGTTAGGTTTTTCTTGTTTGTTTTGATCAGTGTTGATAACTGTACATGGTTTGCAAGATACAGTGGATTCAACATTTACTTTATCACCAGCTAGGTCATTACCTAACAACAAATGAATACCATCAAATGGTAATGAAGGTCTAATACCAACACTAACAGGGCCGGATACAATGTCCGAATTTAAATACACATTATGTAATGAGACTGACTCGGTAGAATTTACACCTGTTATTAAAGCATCGTTGCCTGTGTCAGAACTTTCTGAAAATGGCAACGCTGTAGACAACATAAGAGATTGAGATGCGCCTGTATCTCTAAGTATTTTAATTTGGACAGCATTAGAATTATCACTATTAAGTGAAACAGATCCATTGTGAATAAATGGTTCAAAAACTTTTATAACATCATTAAATACAACTTTGTCGTCTTTAACAGACGGTTTAACATAGTATAGTAGAATTGGCTTACCTGCTTAGCCAAGTCCACTGAATGATGTTCGAAATGCGTCCTAGTTGTTCAGCGTCAATATCCAGTGTGTCCTCCTTCGTTGGGGGGCGTCACGTGAGCGACAGAGGGCTGAGGGTCTGGAGGGGCCCTCCCAGTTCTACTACACTCCCCCCTGTTTTCTCCCAAAGGACCTTGGTCAATGAGGGGACAATGGGAGGGGGGAAGCTAAGGGAAGGACAGGAACTATTTCCAGGGTCTCGGATGGTGGCTTGGTTGTAGGAGGGTGTGAACACAGGTAAAAATCAGCAAAGGATAAACCGTCACAGTACTGGTGTGGTCCCTGAGGGAAGTCATAAAAACGGGAGGTCCCCAAAAGGGGTAAATCAGCAAAAGGGGTAAATCAGCAAATTCATACTACAAAGATACAAACTATACGGAAATCAATTAACAGGGAGAACGTCAAAATACAATGATTATCAAAAAAGGGGGGGGGGGTAATCGTCAAAATGGGGAATAGGCAGAAGGTTAATTATTACAACGGGGATCATCAAAAGGGTAATTATCAAAAAAGGGGAGGGGGGGGGGGTAATCGTCAAAATGGGGAATAGGCAGAAGGTTAATTATTACAACGGGGATCATCAAAAGGGTAATTATCAAAAAAGGGGGGGGGGGTAATCGTCAAAATGGGGAATTATTAAAAACGTGAATCGTCAAAAGGGGGCCACCATCCATTAGGGGTAAAAAGGGGCGGTACCAGGGGATCACTGGTACCAACGGGCGAACTCAGCCCGTAGGGTCGGGGACAGCAGGGACAGTAGGAGGGAGACAACCCTCCAGTGAATCAGTCCCGTATAGAAGGGAGGGGCTTAAGGGAGTATATGGGGGTGTGGGGGATACCCCACCATCTCTCCATCGCCCGGAAGTTATCCTGGGCGGCACTGGTAACTGAGACCCCTGGGGGGAGTCTCCCCGACGTATTTAACCTCTCTAGGAGGACTTCTACATCCGGGGACCCCACTAAATTCCGAGCCAAGGCCCCCAAGGCCTGAGCCCGCCTGGTGCAAGTGGCACTGCCCCCGCCGAGTGACTCCCGGAAGCCACTAGGCAAGTGCCTCCCCTCGACATGCGCCCTCAGTTTACGGGTACTGAAGGTGCAGTCGGGAAGAGGACACCGGCTCTCCCGGGACTTCCTCGACCTCGACCGATGTACAACCCCTGCCTGGGGAGGTCTACGAGCCTCCCCGGCATCAACTCTCATCGCCTCTCTGAGCGGGGCTGACGCCCCCCCCCCAACCTGCACCCCAATCTCGGCGCGGGAAGGACCTGCCACTTCCCCGCCGCCTTCCACCTTGGGTGGAACCTCCACCTTGGAGGGGTGCGGGGGCTCCCCCGCACTCTCCTCCACATCCTCACTCTCCTCCACCTTGGAGGGGTGCGGGGGATCCCCCGCACTCTCCTCCACATCCTCACTCTCCTCATCTGTCTGGGGGAGGTCAGAGTCTTCCTCCTCGCCCTCCGAGGAAGTCCACCTCCCGGGGACGGGTCTAGACACACACCCGCCTCCCTCCACCTCCATAGTCATTCCCCGCACCGCCGGCCGCCAGAATCGTTTTCTGTTCATACTGAAAAAGAAACAAAGAACCCACCCATAAGTTTGACATACGTACCCAATCCCACCACAAATCCCGTGCTAACCCAACCCCCTACACATACTACACCGGCTCCCCTTCGTTACCCCTACCCATACACGAGGGACACTGAAACGCCGGAAGGTTCTTCGCCCGGGCGCGGTTCAAACCGACGCAATCCACGTGGAACCAATCTTCGCAGGAATCGCATTTGACCATTGCTCTGCCATCGTCCGGCTGGTGACACACACAATACTTGGGGCCTTGTTGCAACGAGTTTTGTCACAACGTACGAGTTTTATTCCAACTCACGAGTTTTGTCACAAGGTCGACGAGTTTTGTCACAACTCACGAGTTTTGTTCCAATCTTGACCAGTTTTGTTCTAAACACGTGACGTGTTTTGACACAAACAGTCGACAGTTTTTGTACCAAATTTTACATGTCACGAGTTTTGATACAAACAGTCGACAGGATTTGTAACAAATGTTGGCTGACGTTTATAACCTTTTTTAAAAAGTAGATGGAGTGAAGAGTAAATTAGATTATCATAATTTATTTTGGAAAGGTAGTTGAATGAACTCAAAGAAAAAATTGATTTTCATATGATCGACTAATCAGTTATAGGCCTATATAACATAGGCCTAATTCTGGTGTCACTGGAAAGTTCGAAGTGCCGATGGGTTTTATTGTTTTTCCGGCTATGTGAATTACCTGGTACCCAATGTAGACAAAAAATGCCGAATTATCAACATGAAGACAACTTTTCAACAAAAGAACGAAAAATTCCTTCCCATGAATTGAACTGGAAGCCGCGATGTGTAGGCCGACCTTGTTTGCCGGTATTAGTATGCTGAATTTCCAAATAAAGCCAAGCCAAATAAAGGGGAAAACAATAGGGGAAAATTGTGATTGGCATACCTACAATAGCTGCCCGATAAACCACAAAGCGGCTTTTCCACTTGGGAACGCGACGATGAATAATAAATCATTTGGGTAAAATCGTCGTCATTTGGGCAATTCGTCATAGGCCTACCTGTGCAGGCTAACAAGTCAAGTTCAATCTAAGGCAAAGCTTTTTTTCGTTCATTTTGGGTAATTCGACATAATTGTACCGGGTAGCAGGCAAACCATACCACGGTTCCATTTCTACTTAAGTGGCATGAGCTGCCAAAATTCACACTCTTTCCATTATTTCTGATAGTCACAACAGTAAGAGGCGTTAAAGGGCATCGAAAAACTAAATGATTGGCGTTGGAATGAGGAAAATCCATACAGTATGTGGCCTGTACGCACCGAAAACGTGTTCGAAAAGTAAACAAAATTTAAATAACCGGGACGACCATTCAAAAGTGTCCCCGTGATAATGTAAAGGACCAAAATACTCTGTTTGTTAACTTTCAGCTTCGATCAGTTATATAATTGAAGCATTGGAAGCATGTACCGAAACTGCGTCTGTCTACAACATGTGGTTTTCCGGGCTAAATAAAATATATAATCAAATATCTTTCTAAATGATATTAGAATTCAATAAATTTATAATTATTTTTATTTTCTTTTTTCGTCTGCAGTGAAACATTTTGATATTTACTTTCGACGCCATTTTTATTCAGCTCAAAAATACGGTGATTTGCCGTATAATAAGCGCAGACTGCCCGAGGCCAATCTCATTCTCGCGAGATCCCCAGCTACTACGCGTTCACGTAGTAGCAGGGGATCTCGCGAGAATGAGATTGTGCCCGAGGCGTGTCAAAGCCGACCGGTGGTGAGCGAAGATAGCCGAAGGGAGTTCCGACTGGCCTCGGACACACTTGGCGTCGAAAGTAAAAATCAAAATGTTTTACTACAGACGAAAAAAAAAAAAAATTATAAATTTATCAAATGCTAGTATCATTTAGAAAGATATTTGTTTATATATTATATTTAGCCCGGTAAAGCACATGTTGTGTAACGCAAAGAAGAGACGCAGTTTCGGTACATTCCAGGAATCCTCCAATACTTCAATTATAAAACTGATCGCGCCTGAAAGTTAACAAACAGAGTATTTCGGTCCCTTACATTATCACGAGGACACTTTCGATGGGCCCTGAAGAGGATATGGAAATTGTACGTTACACGGCTACCTTTTTGGTCGCCACATTCAAAATGACATGCAGTCTATCAGAGGGTATTTCACGCACGTAAATCCCCGAAGTTATCAGACAGTCTGATAACTAATGGGGTTTACGTGCTTGAAATACCCTCTGATAGATTGCAGGTCATTTTGATTGTGGCTACCAAATATGTACTATAGCCGTGTAATGAACAACTTCCATATCATATGGAGGGCCCCAAAAAAGTGTCCTCGTGATTATATAAGGGACGGCAATACTCTGTTAACTTTTGGGCTCGATCAGTTTTATAATTGAAGCGTTGGAGGATTTCTGAAATGTACCGAAACTGTAGTGCCCTTAAAGGATATGGAAATTGTACGTTTCACGGCTACCTTTTTGGTCGCCACATTCAAAACCACCTGCAGTCTATCAGAGGGTATTTCACTCGCGTAAATCCCCGATGTTATCAGACTGTCAAGTAAGAAGTCCATTTGGGACAGTATTTTACGCAAAACATGAGTTATCTGTTTATACTAAACTGTTTCCAACCATATCTGGTGTATTGTGCTTGTTCAATTAAAATAAAAAAACGCTCGAAAACAATGTTATGTAGTGAAAGAAGAAAAGGGTGGGGGGGGGGGGGGGTGGTGGTGGTGTCATGTTTTATTGTGGAACATTTTAACTATACGTAAACGTTCCTATAGGCCTGTAACCAGGCTTAATTCCTGTTGAAACCACGAAACTGAAAACTGAAATGAAAATGAGCTCGTATGCACTGTTTTATCTCGTGTACGTTTAAAAAAGAGTTAGCAATATCGCTTTACCAACGGGACAGTGAACGGTTTGTTTGTTCATATTGGAGTTATGGCGATTTAATGCTCGATCGGGATAGGGAGCATGCATATATTATTTGCTGATAGTAAAAATCTCGCTTTTTTCCAATCTACGTCCTGAGTGTTGTATTAGTTGAGTAACAATTTGTCCCGCGAGAAAAGCTCCTACAATCTAAAGCCTATTAGGACGAGGATACCCTATCCCATATATACGCAGAAGAAATTTGACAAAATACAAGAAGTACTCTAAAATATCAACAACACTGGAAAATGAGACATGGCACACCTACTTGGTAGTGAGTTTGTACAAGCCAAGTTTCAAAATAATCTTCTAAATATTAAACGAAATATGACCGAGACAAAAAATATCGGCAGAATGTGAACATTGCCACAAAAAGGGCAAAATACCAGCCAAATGTCAAAGCAATCCTCAAAATATTAACCGAGACACGGTCAGGATAAGAAATCATGACGGACGGACTCACGGACGGACAAGGTGGCAACTAAATGTTCCGTCGAAAGTTTTCGGAGAGCAAAGCTATCAGCCACTATAAAATTGCCTACAGCTGACATTTTTGGACAAAAGCTGTTGACTCTTTGTAACAAAACTCGTGTCCTATTAAAATTGTTACAGAAGCTGTTGACGGTTTGTATCAAAACTTGTAACATTGATTTTGAAACAAAACTCGGCAGGGTTGGAACAAAACTTGGGACATGTAACAAAAGCTGGCGCTCTTGTGACAAAACTCGTAACCTTTTGTGACAAAACTCGTCAACATTGTAACAAATCTCGTGAGTTGGAATAAAACTCGTACGTTGTGACAAAACTCGTTGCAACAGGCCTGTCAGTGGCAAATTCTCCATCCGGGAGTCTGCTAATCGTCCTCGAAACCGAATCACCCAGCGCGGCATCTCGGCGTCGCGGCACAACTTCAGGCGGTCGTGGTTCATAACCGTCGATGTCGATTGCGTCCTCACCCTATACAGAAGCGGGGTAAACACTTCCTCAATGACTTCGGGGCCCTTCCAAAGAGCCGTCAATTTCCGGCATTGGCCCTTGATAGTTGCTGTATCCAGGATGTATACGGCATCTCCGACAGTGTAGGTAGATTCCCGAGCACGCATGTCGTAGGTCTTTTTCATATTCTTCTGGTTGGCGTGGAGGGTCGTCCTTGCCTGGTCGTGAGCCATCCTAGTCATTTCCTGCAGGTTAGCCACAAATTCGTCTGGATGGGTTTCCTCAGTCTGAGGGGGCGGAATACCCAGTCAGCCGGCTGGGCCACCTCTCGCCCCAGCATGAGTTTATTTGGGGTGAACCCCGTGCTGCGATTTATGGAGGACCTTAGGGCAGATGTCAGCTGTTGGAGGTACTGATCCCACCCATTTTGCTTCTTCACGAAACACCTCACTGCGTCCATTATAGTTCGGTTGAACCTTTCCACTTGTCCATTGGAAGAGGGCCTATAAGGGGTGGTCCTGGCTTTATGGATGCCTAGGCTTTGACACAGGGCTTTGAATAACTCACTCTCGAAATTCCTACCTTGGTCCGTGAATATTTCCATCGGAACCCCGAAGCGACTGAAGAATGTATCCACCGCAGCCTTAGCCGTGACTTCTGCTGTTTGACATGGAAGGGCAACACACTCTACCCACTTGGTAAATTGATCCACCATGACCAACACGTACTCATTTCCTGCGGAGGGCCGTGGCAGCGGACCCAGGAAGTCCAAGTGGACCCGCTCCAATGGGGCCCCCACATGGTATTGGGTAAGGCGTCCTCTAGGCAGTCGACTTGTTTTTTTGTTGCGGTTGCATACTGCGCAGCTCACTATCCAGGATGTGATATCCTGGGAGAGGTGGTACCAATAGTATTTTTCCTTGACCTTGGCAATCGTCCGATCCCGGCCCTGGTGTCCAGAAAGAGGGATTTCGTGGCACAATTTAAACACTTCTCGCCTGCGGGAGGTGGGAACCAGGAGTCGTCTCTGTCCATCCTGCTTGCCAGCTTTCTGCCAGAGAACCCCCTGGACGTCTTTCTCAAGGATATCCCGGTAAGTCCAATATGACTTGGCGGCTGGGCTGCTGAGGAGTAGGTCTGCCTCCGTGGGACTTTTCCCCGTTATCCAGGTATTCCAGTACGGCGGCTAGATCCGGGTCCCTTTGTTGCTCAGCGGCTAATTCTTCCCCAGAGTAGGTGGACAGCCCCAACCCTCCAGGGTCTTCATTATTGCGCCTAATCACACGCGCCTGCGGGTCGCCTTGGTGAGTTCCACTCGGTGGGGAATGGGCTAGGGGAACCGCATCGTCGATGTCCTGGGTGAATCCTGACCAGTTCTGATGCGCCCGATAACAGTAATGGCAACCCCCACAAGGCAGTTCTTCCAAAGGTTGATCCCAGTTGAATTCCCTGCATGGGCCCCCCACTTCCATCCGGGACAGGCTATCTCTCTACTTCCCTTGTCTTGGTAGGAATGGGCCAGTCGTCCACCACCGACACATGTTCCCTGCCCAGCTCTAACCCCTCCTTACTGACTGCGCGGCCAAGAAATTCAACCTTTTTCTGGAACAGTTCGCATTTCTTGGGCTTCAGTTTGAGTCCATACTCCCTAAAGCGCTGCAACACTTGTCGAAGGTTATTGGTGTGAGTTTCAAAATCCCGGCCCAAGACCAAGGCGTCGTCCAGGAATGCGAGAACTGTGTTCCACTGAAGACCTCTAAGCACCAGGTTGGCCACGTGTGCATAAGTGGCAGGAGCATTGCACAGCCCGAAACTCATCCGAGTAAATTCGAACAACCCATGTCGAGTGGTGAAGGCGGTCTTGGGGCGGTCCTCCGGTTCAATTTGTACCTGCCAATAGGCAGAGTTGGCGTCCAATTTGGAGAACCATTCGTTCCCCGCCAGGGTATCCAAGCAGTCTTCTACGAGGGGCAGCGGGAAGACATCCTTCTTGGTCACATTATGCAGCGCTCTGTAGTCGAGGCACCATCGAACTCCTCAATCCCTTTTTCGAATCAGCACCGGGGCAGACGACCACTCTGAGGACGAAGGCTGAATCACACCGGCGCTCAATATCTTCTGAAGGTGCGCCTCCTCCTCGTTCACAAAATTAGCTGGGGTCCTACGCATCCTCTGCTTGATGGGCTTGGCGTCCCCTGTGTCGATGGAGTGGGCGATAGCCTGGAAGTTTCCCAAATCGAACTCGTTCCGTGCAAATACATCTGAGTACTCACACAGCAGCTGGCTCAGTATTGGGGCTTCTTCGGAGGTCAGATGCTTGGATGACCTCTCCATTAAGTCCGTGAGGTGCGTTGGGAGGTTTGGGGTGTTGGCGGGTTCCACAGGCTTCCATGTCTGGTCATCGCCGTCCTTAACGCATTGGGCCACCAGCTTGGAGCCAGAGAATTCTTCTGGGGTTTCTTCCACGGTGCCGATTTGCATCTTCGGTTGGAGAACCACTCTTCTGTCGGACAGGTTAAATAAGCTAAGGACAGGTGGGGTCTTGGGGCCTTGTACGGTGCGGGGGACCATGATGTCTAGATCAGGAAGTGGTTCCACGATGTTATCCCTAGACTGACAGGCCGTGTCACACTCCACCTGTATAATGGAATTCGGAGGAATCACCACACGCTTTGGGAGAGTCACCTTGCAGACTTTAGGTTCCGGGTTTTCCTGAGGGTTCAAAGGTACTGTGGCCCCCTTGAGTTCCAGGCTACCCTCACTCAGGTCAATGCGCGCCCCCGATCTCCGGAGTAGGTCCAGACCCAACAGGAGATCATCGTCGATCGGAGCCACATGGATCGGCTCAGAAAACGTTACACCTCCGAATTCAATGTCAATGGGGCCCACCACCTTCGCAGGCATCGTCATACCTCTGCCGGCTGCTCGCATGCTGACCTCTTGTAGAACTGTAGGCTTGTCCTCCAATTCATCAAATACTCGATCCGAGAGAATGGTCACCTCTGCCGCTGTATCCAGAACGCCTTGTATTTCCTTCCCGTGAACTGAGACTGGAACCTTCAACGTGGAGTCTCCACGCATTTGTCTTACAGCGAACTTCCCCGGCTCGGACAATTCAGTATCTGTGGCCCCACCGGGGCCCAACCGGACATTCCGGGTTCGACTCTCCACTGGTCGGTCCCCGGTAGTGGGGGCACTGGTGTTCCTAGGTGATGTTGGTGGGGGCCGGTTAGGTGACTCGCCTCGCCTAAAACTGGGCTGTCTAGGTGGTGTCTGGTCTCTGAAGGAAACCCTCCGCTGGGTCCGAGGAGAGTTTTCGGGGCATTCTCGTTTAAAATGCGAAAACGAACCGCAGGAGTAACATTGGCATCTTCCTCCAGGATTGGGTGATGGAGAACGTCCCTCAGACCGGCGGTCCCTCAGCAGTTTAGTTACTTCGGTCAGCTGGGCGGACATCTCGTCAATTCGGCTGGATTGTCTTCCAAGCTCCGTAGTGACTTGCTCCACCCTCTGCGACAATTCCTGAAACTTCCCTTCGAGACTGGATTGTTGTCCGGTGTTTACGACAAACCTTTCTTGTCTGGTAGATACAGGGCTGGTGGCTCGAACACGTATTTGAGTATCCAGGCGCTCCGGGCTTGTGTACCTGAGCTCCCTCCTAGGTTGCCGGCCATATATCGCTTGAGAGGTATGTTTGAACCAACGGATCCGGTCAATGGCCTCATCCATCGACGAAGGTCTTGAGTTAGCCGCGCTCTGTCCGGCTTCTTTGTCGAGGCATCCCTGGCAGAATCGCATTACAGTTTGGCGCTGTACATGGGCATTGGGGAGGTCTTGGAAGGCCAGTGTAGACAATGACAGCAGCCGGTCGGCCCAGTCCTCCAGGTTTTTCTCGGGTTTTTGCTTGGCTAGATGGAACTGTACTTCGGCCGTTTCTGGTAGGTCCCGATATCCAAAGCGCCGCTCCAGTTTAGTGAGTAGGGTGTCATACTCCATCCCCGGGTCTCTTTCCAGGAGAATAGCGTACAGGTCGCTTGCCTTTCCCTCTAGACACCAACAGAGGTGGTCTTTGCACTGGCGATCGCTCCACTTGCATGCTTTGGCGTAACGAGAAAACTTCGCCCTGAAGGCTCGCCAACTGGAAGAACCGTCAAAGAACAGAGTCTTGGGGATAGATTGTGGGCGTCCTGGTTCCGATCCTAAACTTGGGGATCCGGGTCGGGTCCTCCTGGTCGGTGATGGGCTGCCCCTACATCTTGGGTGTCCTTTAGTAGGGGGGTTCCCCCCGCTGGGCCTTGAATGTCCTGGGGCCTTGTGGGCCTCCATAGGGGTCCAAATATGCTGAGTATCCTTCCCCATAGGTTTCTCTTCATAGGTTTCGATGCCCGTCCCATACTGTGGATATCCTGTATTTTGCTGTCCTGAATATGGCATCCCAGGGTGACTCCACTGATCTCGGGGGTAGGCTGGGGGGATCCTCCCTGCATTCATATGGGTCCAATAAGAGGGGTCCTGGTCCAGTGAAGACTCCGGTTGCCAGGGGCCCCGGTAAGAAGGCGCCCCAGGCTGTAACTGTCCTTGGTTGCCAGTCGCCCTACGTCTGAAGGTTCGCCCTCGTTCTGGGCTGGTGCGCAACTCCGGGGGGGCAATTAAGCGGAGAAGTTTGACGACGAATCAAGGCGTCCACATTTCTCTACAATTCCACAGAAGAGAGGTGCTGTCCTGACTGTCCCTCCGATGTAGCTTCCCCGTCCTCCCTAAATTTATGCGGTGAGTTCCTAGTAGATGGTTGTTCCATGGAATCCCGTGGGTGGCGAGGGGATGGGGATTGCCTTCCAGGTTTTCTCTCCTACTCCCCCGAATTAGGCGAGAAATCAAGCAAACTCAATAAATCCTGCTGGACGGTCAGGTGAGGTATGTCCTCGAGGTCGTCCGGGGTCAGGTTACCCAGACGAGCACGTCGCTGAATTATAGCCCCAGCGACCTTGGGTCCAATCCCGGGCAGAGACTGAAGTTCCTCCGCCCCACAAAAATCAATTGAAATCATGGTTACCCTGAATCCCTATATAATTCCCACCCCAAATATCGCTATGCGGGTCCAAATACTAGCGGACCCCCCAGCGAAATATTGTATTCACAGATATATATAGTACCCGAGTGAATGCCCCACTCGAGGGAAAGCAAAAAAAAAACACAAGACACACCACCAAACCACCCTTTGTGGATTGCAGTGATGAAGAAGTGATGGTTGAAGTTTTATTGTTTTTATTGGTAATCCGAGGTGAGCCCACACACCCTCGGGTCGGCAAAATATATGACAGGTAGGAAACCACCAGGGAGAAACCAATCCCCCACACGGAAAAATGTATTTCCCAGCGTGAAAACCCAGACCAAAAAATACCGAGAAATTTCCACACAGCCTGGGAAAACCCAGGATTGCAGAAACTAGCAAACTGAAGGAGATAGCGAGAGAGAAAGCAATCCTCCACACGGAAAAAAGTATTTCCCCGCGTGAAATCCAGATTAAGAAACCCTAGGAACTTTCTACACAATCCAGGAGAAACCCAGATTGCAGAAACATATAATTCGAAGGAAATAGCCCACGAGAAACCAACACTCCACACGGACAAAATTATCTCCCCGCGTGAAATGGCAGACTACGAGAAATAACTACACAGACCGAGAGAAACAAATCCACTGCTCAGAAGAATTTATCTCCCAGCATAGAATTCTACACTTTAAACTCCGAGAAATATTACTCCCCGAAAGAAACAAATCTACTGTCCGGAAGAATTTATTTCCCAACATGAACCCCCCCCCCCCCCCCCCGGTAAAGGAGAACAAAAAACAAAAAAAAAATATTTCTGAAAAATATGCGAAGTCCAATGTCAGCCCACCGTCAACGTCCAGACAGCAGAAAAATGGTTATATTTGACAAATTCGCGAAGTTTATCGTCGCGAAACAAAATGGCGTCCACACTACCTCGTGGAGGGGACAAATTTTCCCGCGCTTTAAACGAGGAAAAAAAACCAAACCCGTCGATCGACCGGATCAATCGCGAAGTTCATACACCGTGACAAACACGCTGCCAGTGTCCCTCGCGATCGGTACACAATACGATAAAATCCCCAGTTATTCGGAAATCACGAAAAATACCTGAAGAATTCCTCCGAGAAACCGGAGGCCCTAAAGCCAGGGTCCCCAGTCAACTAGCGAAGCTAAAAAATCAATGTACTTTTGGGCCGAAACTTCTAAGAAACTTGAATGAAAATGAAACGAAACTTATGAATTTTGATGTCAAAAGGATTATAAACTCGCAGGTAACCTGCTTAGCCAAGTCCACTCAATGATGTTCGAAATGCGTCCTAGTTGTTCAGCGTCAATATCCAGTGTGTCCTCCTTCGTTGGGGGGCGTCACGTGAGCGACAGAGGGCTGAGGGTCTGGAGGGGCCCTCCCAGTTCTACTACAATAGCTAACAGCTTGTTTAATGCTACCAGCAGCAGGGGAGGCGAGCATACCACCCCCCCAGGTAGGTAGTCGCCCCAAAGGACCCTCCCAGCCCCCCTCCGCCCCAGATAAGGACCCCTGGTCCAAAGGACTCTCCCAGCGCCCTCCCCCCAGATAATACCCCCTGTCCTCCCCTGGCCCTTATCACTTCGTGACGGCCCTCCCAGCACCCTCCCCCAGATAAAGCCCCTGTCCCCAGCTGGTCCTTTGGATCCTCCCAGCACCCTCTCCCCAGATAAGGCCCCTGTCCTCCCCTGACCCAAAGGACCCTCCCAGCACCCTCCGGCCCAGATAAGACCTCCCTGGCCCTTATCACTTCGTGACGACCCTCCCAGCACCCTCCGGCCTGGGGTGACCGTATAACAGTGTTGGTAGACCAGGAAGTAACTCCATGTACATGTACTTACTGATAGTCAGGTTATACCACGTTAACATATCTGGCCTACATCTTAAGTCAATATATAGGACAGTTATTTCGCAATACGTATAACTATATATGGGAGATTTGATATACAGTTCTGTTACGTTGAAAAAAACCCTCCTATATAAATATATTATATATATAGCTTCATCGGTTTCAACGAAGGTGTTCTAAAAACAAAAGGCTTAACTTTGGTCCAGAAAAGTCGTCTTTGATTTTTGTTATACGCTATGTATACATGCCGATAACCGGTTAAAGCGCTCGACTAAAGCAGTCAATGTTATAGTCTGCATATATACGGATCCCTTCATTTACAGATATGTCTCGACTTCACACTCGGGAGCAGCCACCGTCTGATGTACATTGCATGGGTCACGGGAATTTGCTAGCCCCGTGTCACCAAGATCATAATGCATGTTTCAATGGCGGCGTGCTTGGTGCACTTCTGGGAATCTCTGCAAGTTTTCGGCAGGGGGAAACAACCTACCTGCCGCAGAGGTTCTCGTTGGGGGTGTTACTGAATAAGACAGAGCGAAGCTCAGGCAATCCACCATAGGTGGCCACCCGTGGTGGCTGCTAGCAGCAACGTACGTATTTCCTTTCTCACCTATGGTGGATTGTCGTGTGGAGAAGAGACTTTTGTCATTTTTTTTTTGCGGAAAATGATGGGTTCCTTACGATCATGTTATAACTATCAGTAGTATATAAGGGCCGTACGGTCGCCGTTCGGGATCATCCTGATAATGTTATAACGATGTTATAACGATGTTATAACGATGTTGATAACACAGCACCCCAGTGTTAATTTGGCGCCTTGGGTGCGACTGCCGTCATGGCTTTTTTTATCTCGTCGCGTTCGATTTGGCGACCTTTTGCCACGAGCTTCTGCTTGGCGCTTTCGTCCAATCGTACCGAGGTGTACGCAGAAAGCGTCTTCGCCCGGATCTCGTGTTTCAGGGTCCGGTACTTGGCGAGTTCGGACAGGATCTGTCTGAATTCCGTGTCTGAAATGAAGCCGTCCGACATGGCGGCAGAGACTTGGGAACTGATGCTGTCAAGTTTGCTCTCGGCTAAGACCCGTATGTCATTGTGTTTTTTAGCCTTCGCACCCAGCTTACGGCTGGCAATTTTTCCAACGACACTTACAACACCACAAGCCAGAGCCCCGGCCTCCATAGCTAAAACAACAGGCGCTGCTATAACTGTTGATAGTAGTCCAACGCCCGCCGCCCCTAGCCCAAAGGAGGCTACGAGCATCGCCGAATCGACAGCCTCAGAGGCATTCACTGCCCGGCGGTACCTCTTGTATAAGGCGCGTCGCGTATCGCGCTCAAAATTCAGTTGTCTCTGAATATCAGCTACATGCCGTAGCCGGTGGGCGCGCCCATCATCTGGCTGGTCGGGGGCCTCATCAGGCGGCGCGCTAGGCATCTCCACTGCCGGTATTGCGGGATACATACCCATGCTGTTATCTAGTATAACGTCCGCGCCGTTATCTTCAAATCCTCTAGCATTTCAGGACCACTGAGGCGCAGCCGCCGAAGTCTGATACCCGAGTGCAGAAATATCGCCTCAAGATCCATGAACTTTATCGGGCCGACTTGCACATGTTCCAGAGAGCTCTCCACAACGGGTCCATCTGTCATGGCCTTCATCACAATTCGTAACTCCGAGTGGTTGCAGTCTTCTGGCCACTGGATCTCTAGGCCATTCAACACCTTGGTCGGCTGGTCAGACGACTTGCCAAGTACAAGGTCAATTACCAGCAATGCGTTGTGGGGGATTGACAGGATCGGGAGAAAGTTAGTTACGGCCTTAAGATTGAGGGTCTCCACCCCCTTAGCAGCGGCGAGTGTAAAGTAGCCTTCTTTTTCCAAAGCTACAACACATATCCCCTCTATGGGCTTATAAGCAATGAAAGCAGACCCGCTGTTGAAGATCTTCTTCACCTCGCGACCGTCTAGCGACTGAATGGACTTAGGGTTCACCTGTATGTCAATCCGCCAATCCGGGTCACGGGCTCGGGAAAGAACGAAGCCGTCATCCACCCGTATTAAGGACAGTTTCTCGTCTTTGGCAACCGCATCAGGCGACTTACGCACACTGGCTATGGTGGATGACACGTCTTGAAGGGAGGCGAACGTAGGCTGCTTCCCGCCTCCCACGGGGATCTTTTTGCGGTTATATAAACCCCGCTCGAATTGGAATGCATACACCTTCCCTTCCTGGCCGGGCCGCTCAAAGCCCGCCACTTCCGCCAAGTCACTAAGTGACATGCACGAGGCGCCTGGTCCGCTGGAATCAACCATGATGTATCAACTCCAGCGTCGCACTGAGATATTCTACATCTAGGTGTTCACCACGTACGTTCAATAAAGACATTGTGAGGTGAGGTATATAACCCCGGCGCAACGCTTTGAACTGCGGGTTGGGGAAATCCACCGTCTTACCACTGTATATCCCTCCCTCGGTCACGGTGATCGCCTTAAGCAGCGTGGTTCCGTTGCCAGTAGCTGGGGTGCACTGCCAATTGTTCGAGGTGCTCAGCTCCTCCAGATGCACAAATATTTCTTATGCGGAACCAAGTTAGGCGGTTTGTCGCCTCTCACAGTTCCGCTGGCACTGTCGTGCCGCATCAACATTCCGTCTGAGAACCCCAAGATTGGGGCAAGTTCTTGCAGCATCACAGAATGTTTTCCGACATCTATAACCAAGCGCCCCGTGGCTTTGTTGACCCCCACCGAAAGACCGTGCGGGCGAAATACCTCTTTGTCAAGGGTGCAAACGTTATAATATCCCCTCGGAACCTCAACGCGCGCCCCATCGATTATAAATCCCGTCCCCGTCTCGATATTCACCCATGCTGGGTAGTATGTCACATCACGAAGTGCCACTCTATAGCCGCCATCCAGGTTGTCCAGGCATTGGGGCAACCGGAACCGCCCACCATTTTGAACATCGGTCAGATTAACGACATGCATGCTGCTTGTCGCGGAGCGACAGGGGTGTTATGGGCAAAGAGGGGTACAGCTTTAAAAGCGGGGTTACTTATAAGATCGGGTCGACTTACACCATACAAATCGACGCAGCCGAACTCACATGTCCCGACATCTACGAGAGCGACGAGAAGAGCTTCCAGGTCCACTTGCAAGATGTATTCCAGAAGTACCGTTTGCCGAAAATAACGAGCAACTCGATAGTTCAGGTCTGGAATACCACCCCCATGATGTTCTGGCAGAACCAAGTCAATTTCGCGGTCTGGTGCGCTACTACGGGGTGTGGTGTGTCGGCCAAAGATCATCTTCTTAACCCCGGCGCGCCAGGGGTGTTGCGAGCAACTCACATCAAAGCCCTGTACCTATTTCACGTCTACTACCAGGTCAGGCGGATTTTAGAAGAGATCAAAGCTCCGCTCCCTCAAGACACCGCCTGGAATGCTTTCAGTAACTCGTACGACGAGAGGGCGTATGAAAGAATCTGTCGTGAGTTCCGCGTGTCCCCACATACAGACTGGAGGCGGGGTGGGCAGCCTAACCATGGCCTCGGGGTCGCCTACAACTACTGGACACACAGCGGATATCACGCTATCAACGATGGGACCTTTGATCCGAGCCGCATGTCGTTCCCTAAGACATACGGCGTGATGCATGTTGACTACATCGAACAGGACGTCGTGGCCGCATGGGCATTGTTCCTTCTCGACGAGTCAAAGGGATTCACCCAGCCTGGGGTGGAACGACTCAACGACTCAATCCGGACGTACGTGTGGTCTATATTAGGCGCCCAAGCGCAGACACGGACACGGATCCTAGGGACAGGGACAGCCTTCGACGCTCAAAAGCAGTTTCTCGCCAATGTAGAAGACGCTATCTCGTCCCCTGTCGACCTACCGTCAGCTATCAAACGTTACCAGGATGTGTTACAATACGCGGGCAGCGCCGTCGACTTAGTATTCGGCATAGGGCTTTACATGGCCCCCAGCGACATGCATCTGCGGATTGGTCAGGTAGCCAATTACAACAACAAAATCGTTGTGGCCACAGAAGGCCAGAAGCTAGGCGCCAATCCACCTATAGGTGGTGTGAACGCCGAAGTACCGCCCTCCCTACAGACACCAAGTGTCGGTTGGACGTTCGACGGTGTTGAAAAGCCTGTCGACGTCGATGAGACTGACGTACCGTCGTCTCAAGTGCCTGTTGTCAAAAAAGAGCCTGAGACTTCGTCTGTGGCGAAGCCACTGCAGCCCGACGGACTAAGGCAAACTCTCACGTCACTAAGTGACAAGCACGAGGCCGAAAGGACCGCACTTGTGCTCTCTGCGATAGCCATAGGGTTACTACTGCTGTGGTCCTAGCCAGTTTCGAGCGGCTACGAGCAATAGACTGCCTACTGCGACGATGAGAGCCCATGTATTTTTGGCCAACCACCCGGCCGTTTTGCCGAGAAGATTCAGCAGCCAGGACACAACAGAATCTATAATACCAGGAAGCGCTGCAGCAGCTTTCCCGGCCAGCTTGCCAAGGAGGCGAGCGACCGCTTCCAGATGCCGTTTGATCCATTCCGTGACACCGCCTTTGTCGGTTGGCTTAGGTGGTGTTGGGGGCGCCGACGTCGCGGTACCTCCTGTGAGCACTAACACTAATGTGGAGATCGTCATCCCAAGCGCTGTGAGGATAGAGACGATGGTGATTCCCTGCTCCCGGAAGAGTGTACGGACACGCTCGGCCAGGGTGGTGTCCTCGTGAAGCAGCCGCTGTATCGTCTCCCTGATACGGTTGATCTGAGAGCCCAGAGCTTGGCGACTTGAAGAGGCCGCCTCAAGACGGGCTGCTCTCTCGTCCTCTAAGCCGCGTAGTCGTTCTGCGACGCGGCGTCGAGAGAAATCATCTCCAGCCTCTTCCAGCTTCTGTTTTTGCCGGGCAATGTCTTGGTCCAGGGCACCTAGCTTGGCGATGTTATTCACCAGTTCACCGCGTATAGTCTGTAATGCCTTGTCCAGCCCTCGTATTTCCCGAAGGCTCAGCTGTATTTCTCCGTCGTCAAGCGGCGGATCGTGGAAGGTTTCTAGGGCTCTCTCCTGCTCACTAGTGAGGCTTGTTTCCATTTCGCCGATACTACGTATCGCATAAGAAGCATCGATCGCGGCCTGTGGCAAATCTTCCATAGGGATGCTTTCTATCTTGCCCGCCGTGGCACCAAGCACCAGGCCCACATTCTGCAGGGTTGTGGCTGCCTTCGTGGACAGTGCCGTTGGCACACCTTTGCGCCAGTCAACAAAACCGAGATTCTGTCTTACAACACTACTCCCCAGACGACCAGCTATTGTGGACAGTGCCAACGGTTCACCTGTGCGTTTGTTAGTGAGGTCCGCGCGTTCGAAGCCTACGAGACGCAGACGCCCCCCAATCATCTCGAACCTCGTATAATCCCGCATAGTTGGGATGAGACCTTGCCTCTCCAGTGCGTTGTAGTAGTCATCTACTGCTGATCGCGTCAGCTCTCGTTGGAGACTTGACACGTTTCGCCCGTCCCTCCGGGACGGGCCTGGCGTCGCGTCGAGTTCAGGTAGTAGACCGCGCAACTCCGCTGCGGGTACTGTGGTGATGTTGCGGAGCAACAGCGTCGTCTCGTCTGTGTCGTTGGCACCGACCTCCTCGGGTCGATCATCGAAGTCCCCAAAGTCAGCCATGTCTGTCCCTTATTTAGATAGACCCGGCCCAGGTTTAAATTATATTATATACATACATATATACCATGGTTAGTCTTTACGGACGCAAGCTCGATCCCTACAGAAAACTCCGTGAGCCGTTGGCGACCAAAGGTGAACGGCAGTCTGTAGTCATCACACACAACCCCAGCGCTAAGTGTGAGAACCAGCAATTGACAGTTAGTTTCCCCAAACTGGGTGAAGATGACGTCATAGTACCCTGCACAGCGCGTCTGGCCTTCGAACTCAATCTGACTGCATCCAACGAAAACGTCACTGTTGTCCACGACGTTGGACGCGCCATAGTCTCGGCGGAAATGAAGTCATGTCCCTTTATGACAACGATGTATTCGCGTGCTACGGTGACTTATGGCTGACCGAAGGGGAACGCCAGAACGCAGCTTACCAAGGCATTGACAGCGACAACATGCTCAAGCTGCGTGTCGGCGCCGCCGACGGAGACGGAACAAAAACAAGAGACGCCGCTATTGCGCAAGAATACGGAAACCGGTTCTATGTACCACTCGACTTCGAGCTTCTGGAGAGCCACATGCCCTTCCACCAAAGTGCGTTGGGCGACCAGCTGCAATACGAGCTCGTCTTCAACGACAACCACCGGGTCATTATCGATGGGGGAGACACCCCAGACGGGAAGTACGAGATGGACAACATCTGTCTGGAGTTCGAGAAGGTCACCGAAAAAGAGTTGGCCAGGCTGATCAGGAATCAGTTCAACGGTAAACTCGCCATCTACTACGACCATGTTCTCTGGTATAGCATGGGGGCCTTTGACAAGTCCAAGACACCGTGGACCGTGGACATTACACAATCTGCGCGATCGATGAAGGACATCCTACTGTTGTTTGAAGCCGCCGGAAAGCCCTGGAAGAGGGACACAAAACGGTTCTACAACCCCAAGATAACCAAGGTCGAGATCACAATAGACGGGGTCCCGAACCAGTTGTACAGCCAGGGAATGCGGCCATACCAACAGTGGGATGAAGCTCGAAAATTCTTCGCCTGTTCCCCTATAAAGAAGCGGGATCCAGACGTGGCCAGGGTTGTGAAGGACCTAAACCTAGCAGATGTCTCCCTGGAAGAGTTCTTAACGACAAAGTATGCACTGTGGCTTGACTTGAGGCTAAATGACGATGACGAGCTGCATGGCAATGGGAGAGGAATAGGCACCCGCGGAGTTGTCAACCTCCGAATCACCCATGATGCCGAGGCTGCTGGGCCTCCATTGAACGTGTATACCTACATAGTACAGGTCGCTCAGCTGCACTTCGCAGATGGCAAATTCGTCGAAGCGGCACATTAAATTTCCACAGGAGGCCCACTCAGCAATTATCTGTGGGCGGACGGGATGCGGTAAAACAGTTTTCGCCCTGGACTTGCTCGAGGGCCCCTTTCGCGGGATGTTCCGCCACATCGTAATCTTATGCCCAACGCTCGAGTACAACAAGACCTACCAGCAGCGACGATGGCTATATTCAGACCCCGAGGTCTATTGCCTCAACCCCGGCGAGCACGACTACTTGAGGGCGCTTTACACGCTATTCCAGGGGAAAGCCACGCTGTACATCATCGACGACTGCAGCGCTACGAAGGCGCTGACGAAGAAGAGGGACATGCTCTCTAAGCTGGCCTTCTCGGGGAGGCATGCGGACCAAAGCATCTGGGTTCTTACCCAGAAATATAACACCGTCCTCAAGGACTTGCGCGAGCAGGCGGACTGGGTAGCTCTCTTCCACTGTAAAGACCGGGACTCATTTGAAGACTGCCTGCGAGAGAATGATGTCATCCAGACCAAGGAGGAAAGGGCAGCTGTTCGACGGGAGCTCGCAGAGAAGCGGCATTCTAAAGCTGCGTATCACGTGGATGGATGATATATATATGGTATATATATGGCTACTGCTGTGCGTCATCCAGTTTTCGACCCTTTGGGTCATCGTGACCCTGCACCGGGGTGCGGGCACACTGGCGCGCTATTATATTAGACTGAGGTCTGTATTCATGAATGTGTATGCCCGTATCTGTTCTACCTTGTGCAAATGCACGATGAATTGTGACGATCTGATCGACGAGCTGCTAAACATGGATGCCAAGGATGCCAAGGGTTCTTCGCATTCCGGAAAGCCCAGCGACTAGCCGCGCCGGAGGAACATCAACCGTCGCGGCGCAGAGAGATAGGCTGGTCGCACTTGTGTCCGGTGGGCAGGCCACGGCCGACGAGCTGGACAGAATGAGTGACGAGGAAATCAAAAAGCTGTACTCTCGGTATGAAGCTCGGCTGGGGTCTGAAATGACGAAGACTCTCGGAGAAGCTGCGTTACAGATGTATTCGGCAGTGGAAAGCCTGTGGCTACCTATCCCACCCGAAAATCAACCCCAGCTTTTAGCAGACCTCAGGACCGACCCATTTGTTGGACGCGCGCTGAGCAGCTTTACTTGCGAACTGTACCATCGCTATGGAATGTACTTAGCACCGTTGACCATGGTGATGACCACAGCTAAGCACTGTTCATTTGGACACACATGCCCTCGAAATATGTCCGCTGATGATGACCGAGAGTGTCATGGATTCAACGGAGACGGGAGTTCCTCCGGAACGTCCGAACGAAGAGCAGGTGGAAAGGGTGACTGCTGCTGACGATGACCGTGACTTGTCACAGGGTCTTATCTCCGCACATTCCTCTCCTGCACCACCAAGCCATAAAAACCCCAAAAAGGTCGCTGCAGGGCGGGCTAGTGCTGCTGCGAGAAAGGCTAAGGCCGAGAAGCTGTTGGAGGAACTCTGCGACGTCAAAAAAGCTTCATTAATGGGAAAGAACAGCGGAACGCCTGAGCCATCCACGAAGTCACAGCCTTCGACTGCTCCTTCAGCAGGGGCTGAACAGTCGGAGTCAAGAGCCGCGTCAGACCTACTCCACTGGGCCCCGTGGGCGCTGTTGATCGTCGTTGGCCTTGTAGTATTGACGGTCAGACCGCTCCGCGGTCAGTCACAACAACACCCGAAGCCAGACGTGCGGCTAAGAAAGTCTGATTCTACGCCGCTGCCAACCCCGTCCTTGCCGCAACCTCAATTGAGCGGCTGCACGACTACTTGAGGGCGCTTTACACGCGGCTTGAGGGCGGCATTCTAAAGCTGCGTATCACGTGGATGGATGATATATATATGGTATATATATGGCTACTGCTGTGCGTCATCCAGTTTTCGACCCTTTGGGTCATCGTGACCCTGCACCGGGGTGCGGGCACACTGGCGCGCTATTATATTAGACTGAGGTCTGTATTCATGAATGTGTATGCCCGTATCTGTTCTACCTTGTGCAAATGCACGATGAATTGTGACGATCTGATCGACGAGCTGCTAAACATGGATGCCAAGGATGCCAAGGGTTCTTCGCATTCCGGAAAGCCCAGCGACTAGCCGCGCCGTGGCGAAGCCACAGATGACCCTGCACCGGGGTGCGGTCCATCAGGGAGCTCCGGAGGAACATCAACCGTCGCGGCGCAGAGAGATAGGCTGGTCGCACTTGTGTCCGGTGGGCAGGCCACGGCCGACGAGCTGGACAGAATGAGGAAAGGGCAGCTGTTCGACGGGAGCTCGCAGAGAAGCGGCATTCTAAAGCTGCGTATCACGTGGATGGATGATATATATATGGTATATATATGGCTACTGCTGTGCGTCATCCAGTTTTCGACCCTTTGGGTCATCGTGACCCTGCACCGGGGTGCGGGCACACTGGCGCGCTATTATATTAGACTGAGGTCTGTATTCATGAATGTGTATGCCCGTATCTGTTCTACCTTGTGCAAATGCACGATGAATTGTGACGATCTGATCGACGAGCTGCTAAACATGGATGCCAAGGATGCCAAGGGTTCTTCGCATTCCGGAAAGCCCAGCGACTAGCCGCGCCGTGGCGAAGCCACAGATGACCCTGCACCGGGGTGCGGTCCATCAGGGAGCTCCGGAGGAACATCAACCGTCGCGGCGCAGAGAGATAGGCTGGTCGCACTTGTGTCCGGTGGGCAGGCCACGGCCGACGAGCTGGACAGAATGAGTGACGAGGAAATCAAAAAGCTGTACTCTCGGTATGAAGCTCGGCTGGGGTCTGAAATGACGAAGACTCTCGGAGAAGCTGCGTTACAGATGTATTCGGCAGTGGAAAGCCTGTGGCTACCTATCCCACCCGAAAATCAACCCCAGCTTTTAGCAGACCTCAGGACCGACCCATTTGTTGGACGCGCGCTGAGCAGCTTTACTTGCGAACTGTACCATCGCTATGGAATGTACTTAGCACCGTTGACCATGGTGATGACCACAGCTAAGCACTGTTCATTTGGACACACATGCCCTCGAAATATGTCCGCTGATGATGACCCAGAGTGTCATGGATTCAACGGAGACGGGAGTTCCTCCGGAACGTCCGAACGAAGAGCAGGTGGAAAGGGTGACTGCTGCTGACGATGACCGTGACTTGTCACAGGGTCTTATCTCCGCACATTCCTCTCCTGCACCACCAAGCCATAAAAACCCCAAAAAGGTCGCTGCAGGGCGGGCTAGTGCTGCTGCGAGAAAGGCTAAGGCCGAGAAGCTGTTGGAGGAACTCTGCGACGTCAAAAAAGCTTCATTAATGGGAAAGAACAGCGGAACGCCTGAGCCATCCACGAAGTCACAGCCTTCGACTGCTCCTTCAGCAGGGGCTGAACAGTCGGAGTCAAGAGCCGCGTCAGACCTACTCCACTGGGTCCCGTGGGCGCTGTTGATCGTCGTTGGCCTTGTAGTATTGACGGTCAGACCGCTCCGCGGTCAGTCACAACAACACCCGAAGCCAGACGTGCGGCTAAGAAAGTCTGATTCTACGCCGCTGCCAACCCCGTCCTTGCCGCAACCTCAATTGAAGACAAAACCAGACCCTTTCTATATGGAATAGCCTCTAGCACTAGTGCTACATTAACACCCCGTGTTAGCAGAATGTCTTCCCCAATCAGTGACGGTAAAATGTTGGTCAACGCCGTTTACCATCCAGCGGTAGTCGCTCTACTGGCGACTGGGTACGCTCGACTAGGTAAGATGGTCTTGAAAGCACCCGTCCCAAAGTTAGACACCACGGCGAGCGATTTGGGGATGGTTACTCTTGATCTCGGATTGGCCTTGCTTTCGAAAGACACCCTAGTTAAACAGGGAATCCTCCCTCCTGATATTATGAAGTAATATGGCCTCAATCGCGATGATGATGGGCGGTGCGCTCGTAAATGCTCTGGCGTTTTCAGGCTCAAACTACTTCTTCTCCATGCTGAAGTCTTCCGGTGTGGATGAGGAGCGGAAGCGCCACGACAAGGCAGTAGAACAGCTCCAATCCGCCCAAGCAGCATGGGCTCGAAAAAGAACTGAGCGCTTAGACTGGATAAATGACAAACTCCGCCGCCAGGACCACGCCGTCCAGACTTTCCGAGATGTCGACGCTGCTATCCGCGAGTACGCTGCAGTCACGGGCAAGCCGCTTTCACACGACGCACGTGATGCGCTGATGGGCCCCAAACCGCAGCTCTCCGACTTCTATGTGCCCTCCGCCGACCAGAAACGCCGCGAGATGACATTCGTTGCCTTAGGAATGGGTGTGGTGGGCCTGGCCACGTATGGGATCCCTAAACTCGCCAAGTAATCCAGTTGCCGATGGCTGCGGCCATCACATTTTCCAATTAGAGATGACCGAGTGTGAGGTATTTCCACTGAAGCTATGAAATATATACATATATACAGCAACAGGAACACGATATTGCTCCGCTGCGGTGAGACTCCGTCTCGCGCAAGCTTCGTCGATGCGGTGGCCATGGCTGGAAAGTATCCAGAGAGTTTTGACCTTGCGGACACAACAGATCTACGTATTGGAAACATTGTTAAGGTCAGCAATGGACGGGAGAGGTTCCATGTTATCCTAACTGACGTTTGTGGGGATAAGCTGACAGGGACAGTTGATAATAACCTGTGCGTCACCCATGAATATGGGCTCGGCGATGAGATCACCTTTGAACGACGTCATGTCTATTCTGTAACTACCCACGAATTAGAGATTGCACGAATGTAAGGTATACATATGAACAAAAATTATGCGTATCGGTAAGGATAATTGTAAGTGGCTTTGTTTAGGTTCTACAGATACCTGCGGTCGGAGATGTATGAAGAAGTACTGCAGTGTCCACCTCGCCAGGCTGAGGAAAAGCCCAGGTACGCACCCGTGTCAAGTGTGTGGAATAGGTGTCAAAAACAGATTCCGTCTATGGCAACCATGTGGGTACCAAAATAAGGTAAAGAATGACTGGCAGATTCGTGCAAGGGCTTTCCGAAAGGAGTTTGCCCGGCTAGCGGCCATCGATATTTCCATGTGCTAGGGCCTTCCGAAGGCAAAAAAAAGTTTTTTTGGGGTTCATGTGAGCATGGCGGTGCGAAGCCACTCACACGCTCAGCGGAGCGGTTGCTGGGAAGCTTGTGTGTACACAAGCTCGAATGGTGCATACCAGGGACCTATAGCAGATCGAAGCTGTGGTACCGTTTTGTGGAGTCAGTGCAGCATTTCTTTAAGCCGTTTTTCCGCACAAACTTTACTTTTGTGTTCTTCAACAACGCCTCGTGCAGCCGGGTTGGCGCCCAAGTGAAGTACCTTTTCTCAGAGATCGTCTCCAGTTCCAGAACATCGGTATCCCCATAACGCAAGCTGATTGGCCTGATATCTAATATATTTCCACTTATACGTTTCCTCATTATCAGCATCAAAGTCACCGTCGGTTGGCCACTGATGAGTTTTGTCTGCCATTTAAAGATTAGCTTGCATGTATTGTATGCTATCAGTGTATGCTGTTGGATGCTATTACGGTACACTCGTTCAAATGAAAATATGGGTTTAGCCGAAGAAGTGTACATGGCCATGCTCGGTGTAGGGTATGCCGCAAGAAGGTACAAAATTCTCGGCCCCTTAGCCCGAACAATGATGGATATCGCGCAGAACTCTTTGGAGCTCTTGCGGCGTGACGAGAAGGCAATGATGAGATTTGCGGCGAGGGTGCTGTCCGGACCGACAAACCTAAGGGTTCCGACTGGGCAGCTCCCAGAGCCGGTTGCCAACGCGTGTTGGAGATTGATAGGGTTGCTGGAATATATCGCAAGCCTTGCCCCACATGAACATGACCAGCAGTAAGCTGGTCGGTAAGACCTCCGCTCGCCTCGCGAGCATGTACTACAGCCCAAAGGGATACTGGAAAGGCCTTGCAGCCATTAGGAATCTCGCCGCTGCAGCCAAGGTTTCCGAAGACGTGGCTCGGGCGTGGCTCAAGAAGCAAGCCATCTGGCAGATATACTTGCCCCGTCCGAAGCAGATCCCTAGGCCATACTTCGATGTTTTTATGCCGAACGAGGTCCACCAGGCCGATCTCTTGTTTCTGCCACACGACCGACGTGGGCGTAAGCTGTACAAATACGCCCTCACAGTTGTTGACGTCGCTTCCCGCTATAAGGAGGCCGAACCCCTAGCTACTAAGCAGGCTAGTGAGGTCGCTGGTGCTCTGGTCCGAATATACAAGCGAGGGCCCCTTACATGGCCTAAGCTGCTCCAGGTTGACCCAGGGCGTGAATTCATGGGCGTTGTAAGCCGGTTACTGGCCAAACACGACGTATCGGTCAGACGTGGGCGTGTGGACGTCCACAGAGACCAAGGTATTGTGGAGCGTTTTAACCGCACTCTGGCTGAACGGCTCTTCGGACACCAATACGCCCAGGAGATGCGCCTCCCTCCCGGGAAGCAGTCGACAGAGTGGGTGGCCCGGCTGCCCGCTGTGGTGTCTGCTCTCAACAATGAAGTGACTCGCCTCATTGGTAAGAAGCCTAAGGATGCCATCAAAGCTAAGACTGTAAAGCAACACCCTTCATCTGTGATTCCAGGTCGACCAGTTGGGCTGGATGAGCGGAAAATCCCGTCAGGCGTCGGTGTTCGCTATCTCTATCAGCCTGGGGAGCTGGAAGGCGGCCGCCGCCGCGCGACTGACCCTGTGTGGTCTCTCGGCGTCTATCGGCTTGGGCGCTCTGTCACTAAACCCGATGAGCCGGTGCTGTACTATCTGCTGGATGGTCCGCAACGTGGGTTCGTCCGCGAAGAGCTGCTTATAGTTCCTGGTAACACTCAGCTGCCGCCGGATGGGGTCCTACGACGCTAGAGCCGCCGCTCCTCTCCTTCGGTTGCATTCAAGGCAGACAAGACGGACATTGTCGCGTGTATGCTCAAGCGCGTTATCGAGTCGGTCGACTGAGAACTGACGTGAGTCCTTTGGGGCGTAGCACCACAGGAGCTCGATGCCGCAAGCGGCGCAGAGGTTGTCCTGCGCCCCCTTCAGGGCCTCGACGTCTGTCATCCTGAGATTGCACTGTAGTCCTTTTTCGAGACCCCTGGCCCCGTCCACGCGCTTGTAGGCCTGGAGCTTGCGCCCGATGTTTTTGCGGGCCGCGGCGTCGTCGTAGGCTGGTGGTCCCTCTTTGTCTGGCGGCGGGCAGCATCTGGCGAGCTGGTGGCATTGGACCCTACTGACTGCTAGGTAGGCTAGGTTCGACCACTGAAGACGGTCGTCGACGATCCAGACCTTTTGGGGTCTTCGATCGTCAGGCCCTCAGAGCTGTGGACGGTTGCGGCGTAGCCAAGGGCCCAGTCGTCTCCCCACAGGCGGCCGCGACGAACCTCCTGTGCGGTCTCAATCGAGACTTGGACGACGTCGTTGAGAACAAGCTCCTGCTGGTCTGGGCCATTGTCCAGGCCCCGATTGGGGCCGTCGACCCAGAGGGGCCCAGGAATGGTCACTAGGACGTTCAGCTTGCGGGTGTCCTTGGGGCGGTATAACAGGGGGACGGGCTCGTCGGGGAAGACTTTTCGGTGATGCTCGAACAGTAGCTGTTGGGCCTTGTCGCGGGAAACCTTGCAGGAGGCAAGGATGAGGTCGCGGGGGTGCCATGCTTGTACAAAGTCACCCCATCCCCGACAGGCCGGGAGGGCTTTGCGCATCTCCTGGCACTGAACCTTGTCCGACTGGCGACGGATGGCTTTTTTCAGGGCCCGCAGTCTATCACACTTCGATCGGTGGTCCTCCGTTATCTCTTCGTAGTAGTCGACGCGCTCACGGAGCCAGTCGTGAGGGGCCTCTCCGTCTATGGGTGGTGGTTGGCCCTGGTCCCCACAGCAGATAACCTGGACGCCGCGGGAGTCGAGCCAGTCCAAGAACGTCTCGAGAATGGACCGCCGGACAGTGCAGATCTCGTCCCAGATGATAACGCGTGGGACGTACTTCTGGCCGATGCGGTCCGGCGTCCACTCCTCTCGCCCTGACCACCGGAAGAAGCTGTGGTACGTCTGGGCTTTGACCCCCCTGGAACCCATCTCTTTCGCGAGTCTATGCGTGGGGGTAAGGACGATGGGCCGTCGTTCGCGAAACAGCTCAATCGCTCTTGTAGTCTTGCCACTGCCGCCACCGCCATTGAGGTAGCTCCGTGCATGCCGGGTAAGGGGGTCTGCGTGGCTGGAAGCGGCGCTGTCTGGGATGTCCTTGGTGGCGACCCAGTGCTCTGGCTTCGGTTGGTAGGCGGCGGACTCTTTGGCAGAGAACATATATTCGCCTTTGTCGCGCCACTGGGCCGGTCCAACTCCAAGTGGCGGGAGATACGCCTTTCTACACCATTCCCCTCTATAGGCATAGGGTGTCGGCGCCACGTATGCCTCTACTTTGTCGAGCTTGTGAAGGGCTGTTTTCTTGACGTAGATGCTGTCGGTGGCAACGCGCACGGCCTCGTCGGGGCTGAAGCGGCGTAGCATCTCAAGGAGGTTGATGTGGGCGTAGGCCAGCATGGAGGAACGGAGGTGGGCATATTGGGGCTGGCTGCCGTCGTAGTATGTCAGAATCCACCCGGCTCCACCGGGGCAGATTTTAGGGGCGCCGACGAGGGTGCCGCTCAGGCGGGTGTCTCGAACGAGGAAGTCCAGCTCCCCTTGGTCCGTGACGAGGCGGCGAGTCAGCCTTTTGCCTCCGGCCTTCGCCCCCTGTGTAAACTTACCGAAGACTGCGCAGGCTTGATCGCGGTCCTCGGGTAGCCAGACCTCTTTTTGTGTCTCGAATGAGATTATAGCCTCAGAGACCTCAAGCTTAGTCAACAGGCCTGTCTCCACCATGTAGGCAAGCAGCTGTGTTGGAGCCCAGCCTTTTTCCTGGAAGTGGCCACCAAACCAGGCGGGAATCACGGGATGGATGCCTTGCGCAAACTCCCAGGAGCGAACCTGTGCGAACCCTGTGCTAGCACAGGGTGCTAGGGGAAGGGGCCCGTTGATAGCTACGCGCGTCATGCGGTGGCGGGGGTGACCGAACCTCTGGAACCACGGGGAGGCCTCCCCGTCCCCCCGGAAAGAGGCCGGGTAGCAGGTCTCATGTCAATACTGACGACGTCGTCCACGTGATAGGCGGCGGCGTTCCAGAGGCCTCCGTGTCCGTGCTCCACGGACGATGCCTGAATTATGTCAAGGAGTTTGACGGGGGTAGGCTTCCAGCCGTTTTCTGCCTTTGCGACAACGCTGGCCGCGTGATTCGCTCCGAAGACCTTCTGGGCTAGGGCTTCAGAGGCATCGGGCACCAGACGGCTGCAGGCCTTTACAAGGCGGTTATGGATGTGCCACGTTCGGTAAGTCCGTCCATCCTCAAGAACAAACTGATCAACTGTAAGGCACCTGTTGTCGTAGGTGTTGTCGACGTCGCCGCCGAGAACCCACACTGCTTTTGGCTCGCCTTGGGTGGCATTCCGGATGGCTTCCCAGACGTCGCCCTCGTAAATGTGAACCTCCCGGGCCTGGGGAAAGCAAAGATCGGCGCTCCAGGCGTGGCCGTTGTGGAGTGTAAGCTCTATCGTGGCCCATCTACTGGCCCGGTACTTGCCGGAGTTGTATAGGTCGGCTCCAGTAATGTCGCGGACAATGATCGCCTTCTTGAGAATTCTTTCCAGCCCGGCGACGTCCTGGAGGGTAGCGCCGGTTTCGTGGACTTAGTTTTCCCACTCCTGGATTTTGGCGCGCCTGGCCTCGGTCAGACCCTGGCCCCTTTGCGCAAGTTCAAAGTGCTCAATGACGCGCCGAGCGACGCAGTTGAGGTCACCATCCCGCATCGGATCGAGGTTCTCCTGGTTAGGCTCACGGATGGGATAGAGGCCGTACACAACGACAGAAACTGGATAAGCATTGTCGTAGTACAGCCGGTCGATCCCCTCAAGGGCCCCTGGATTGGTTTCCGGTGTTATCTCAAGGACTTTGCCGCCTCGTGCCCGACCCTCTCGTAAGGGTGTGAAGCCGTCCTCTACAAACCAGTCCTCGGGGCCTCTTTCCCGGAGAAACTTGACGCGAATGAGATACTCCCCTCTTATTTTCTGGAGGACCTCTGCGGCTCTTTCAGCGGTTAAGGTCTTATCAGTGATGATGTTTCCGCCCTTAACCCTTATGTTTTTGTCAACAGCGATGTCGCCGAGATCGTAGGGGTCCGGCGTCTCCTGTCGCCAGGAGCTGAAGACGAGGGAGGCGCCATCACGTCGGTGTTCGTTTTTCACACGCCTTAGAAGCCGCCCGGCTTCTCCTTCAAGCAGACCGGCACTAGTCGGCGTGTCGAGGTCGAACTGGTCGACGGCATCGATGCGCCCTAGGCGGGCAAACTCGTCGGCATAGTCTTCGGCGGCCTGTTTTCGGGCGTCGGCGGCCTTAAGATTGGCCTGGGCCACGTTGTAGCGGTCGAGGGTCTCGAGGAGATCTGTTAAGGCATCCCGGGACCGGGGGTACCTTGGCCACACGCCTGTGGCCGCCTCAAATTCTTTTACGCCGTGAGAATCTGTTATTTCTAGTATTATATTCAGACTGGGTAAATGGTTGACTATTTGATGAAACGTTTGAATCAAATTCACCAAATGAAAATGGTCTGCCTTCTGATGAAACTTTGCGAGTAATAGCGAAAAGATCGGCAGCAGAAGCCGCGGACTCTAAACTCTCAACGCCTTTATCGTCTATAAACATTCTTATCTCACTGTTGACACAACGCTTAAACTCTTCAATTAAGATAATTTGTTTTAACTTTTGGTAGTCTTGGTCTACATGTTTAGAACGACACCACCTGTCAAATAACTGTTCTTTTTTCTGGCAAACTCAGTGTATGTCTCATCCTCATCTTTTTCAGAGTAACGGAATTTTTGACGATATGCTTCTGGACATAATTGATAAGCGTTTAAGATAGCTTGTTTCACAAAATCAAAATTTGCTGACTGCTCTAAGGATAATGACGTATATCCATCCATAGCTCTTCCAACAAGCACACTTTGTAAAAGTATGGCCCACATTTCCTTAGGCCATTCTAAACTTGTGGCTACTTTTTCAAAATAAAGGAAATATTTGTCAACTTCTTCTTCACGGAATCGTGGAACTAAATTTATTTGGTTTACAATATCAAATTTTAAATCATCTTGCCTCTTTCTATCTAATGCTTTGAGTTCAATTTCGTTTTCAAATTTCATTTTCTCAATTTCAAGTTCTTTTTCTCGGATATCATGATGTAGCCTTTGAATGTCTAACTCTTTCTCTAACGATAAACTTCCTAGTTCTTCTAAGCATGTTTCTGTATCAAATAGATATTCGTTAAGGGCGGAATCATCCAATTGGTTTATTTTAACTAAATATTTAGCAATCTGATATCGCAGGTTTGGCACGCTGAATGAAGGTAGCGCAATAAGCCCTAAATGCTGCCCTAAATATAATAAATCATCCTTACTTAATGAATCAAAAAATGTCCTGATCGGGCGCTTGCATGAAAACGTCTGGATCAAAGTAAGACATGATGAATAAAATCTACTGGTATAACAAAGATTAAATGCTTAGTTGAAAAGAGTTTTTTAGAATTTAGAATTTTCCCCGAGCACAATCTCGCTCAATAAATTACGAAATTTTCCCGGATAAAGCCCCCAATTTTGTTACGATACCGAATGATAATGAAAAGAAGTAACAACAAACCAGCAGATTTTATGTACAAATTTTGATTTATAATAAAAAGCAAACGGACTAACTTATTTACAGGCAAATATTACATAAACGTTGGAAAGAAAACATATATCAAAATGACTTACTTATACAAGTTAAGTAATTACAGTTCCTAGAAATCTGTATCCTTCACAAAGTTCACTGGTTTAAATCCGATGACCACGAATCGACGAAATATAGATTCTCAGAAAGAATCTTGAAGACACAATGGTAAATCCGCAGGATAGAATATTGAAAACACACTGGTTTAGCACACTGGTGGTATACCCACAGAATAAATTCTTGGCAGAATTCACAAGTCAGGTATCACTGACAAAGCAGGCCGAAAATCTTATTCAAAGATAGTAAACTGAGTTCAGATAGAAAACTGAACTATATTATAGTTCTCCGAGTCCAGATAGAAACTAAACTGACTCATACGTCGAATATCGTATTCAAGATAGCAGCTTACTAGCTGTATCATAAATCTAAACTATAACAAAATATAGCTTGTATAGCACCCGAGACCAGTTGGAAAACTGACTGACTCATAACGATAAAACAACGTCTTATATACACTCTCAGTACTTCCAGAAAGATCTGAACATTTGCATACAAATAGAGTATTTCGAGAATCTTCTTGGATCTACGCATAACAGGTTATGAACTAAAATTATAGGCCTGAGATTACCTCACTATAAAGACTAGAACTTTCCAAGGAGTCGTCATAGTAACAGTTGGGAATATAGGTCAAAATTGAAACATTGTAAACAGACAATACGTCACAATAGAGATCGAGAAAATTCTAAGACAATCGAAATAGATACATATGTCAACAGTTCAGCTGTACGTTATAACGTGAAGTCAAATCACCTACACTTACCGATGTCAGAGAGGGTTGTAATTCTTTGAAAATGTAAATGACAATCAGATGGCAATGGGGAGATTATTTTATATTGATAAAACTGTTTTATCTGTTACTGGTTTGGCGATTTCGACAGCTAAACGATACCGAAACTAAACTGTTAGTAGATATAAATTTTGGGGTTAAAAGCCAGTGGCGGTGGCGACATTTCACTGGTCACTGCCGTCCAGTTTCGCCGGTCACTTTAGGGCAGTTTCGCCGGTCACTTTAGGGCAGTTTCGACGGTCCCTTTGGCCATCACTTTAGGTCACTTTCGGTCATCACCTTAAGACAGTATGGATAGGTTGTAAAAATAACAGCCTGTATAAATCTGCAAAATAGTGTTGAGGGGTATAGAAACGGTCAAAGGGAGATAACCCGAGGCTAGAATACTTTGAGGTATTGAAAGAGTGACCTCCCTTGGGTACTGCGGCGATTCGTCTTTAAACGTGGATTCCCCGCGTAAAACCCAGACAGGTATTATTGCACCATCGCTATGAAATGGGGATTTCCCATGACATCAGGTGAACGGCCGTCACTTTAGGACAGTGGGTGATAATGATGAGGGTTGATAGTGTTTCTATTATTAAATCGCGCTATTGGGCCCCGCGCTATTGTGGCTTGCTTCAAATATTTCAAAGATAGAGAACTGGTTAGGTATTCTGCATCAAAATTACGGAATACGGATTTCAGAATTACTGAGCAGTTTCCACCGGAGATTGCGGAACGCCGAAGGCCGCTGTACCCCCTCCTCCGCCAAGCCAAAATTTAAGGTAGACCAGCTAGACTTATTGTGGACAAATTATTTATCGACAATAGAAGAGTCTATCTACGTGAAGGACCCCCACAAATCCCAGAGCATCGACGAGACAATCGTCACTCTAGAAATAACCTAGAAATTCTTCGCTTTCCCCGACCTCTTCATAATAGCGAGAATAGAGGACCCCAGTGGCATAATACAGGCGAGAACAGAGGACCCCAACGGAACAAGCCTGATGACAATAGAGGAAACACAAATCCCCCCCCCCCACACATATGGCTCCCAACATTGCCACCCAAACGTACCCAAATCATCGCAATCCAACCAGCTCCCAAATAATATCAACCAGGTGCCTTATCTAGTTGAGCACAGTGCCGAAATCCACTATATTCCTGCTATCGAGATACCACGAACGACAACATAGGACCCTTACTCTCTTGGCCTATCCTCAAATCCTCCAACTTACCAGACAAAGCCCCATGAACTGAAAATACTTTCCTTAAATGTGTGTGGTTTGAAATCAAAAGTAAAGTACAAAGAGTTTAAAGAACTAATTACTGGCTACGATATAGCTTCTTGTTGTGAAACGAAACTAGATGACTATGATATCCTGGATGACATACCAGAATACAAGTTCTATCCCGCTAATAAAAAGCAAAAGGTAACTCGAAAATCAGGCGGAATCGGACTTTTTATAAGTGAAAAGTTATCTAGTCATGTTAATGTTGAAGAACTGAAATGTGAGTATGTTTTATGGTTCAAAGTAGATGGTAACGTCTTTGGTCTAGGAGATGCTATTACATTTAGTTCTATTTACATACCCCCTGAAAAAAGTAAATATATAAATGCTGATATTTTGGAAGAACTTGAAAATGAAATTGTATATAAATATTCAACTACTAATAATTTGTTTCTTATTGGCGATTTTAATGCCAGGACAGCTGGTGAAAATGACTTTGTACTTTTTGATAAGTTTACTCTAAATTTCTTAGAGCTTGACACTAACACTAGAAACTGTTTAAATGATATATCCTTATTCCTAACTAAACTTGGTCTCCCCTTATTGAGGACAAACAAGGACAAAAAAGTAAATAAGCATAGCAAATTTTTATTATCCATATGTAAAGAAAATAGTCTTATCATTCTGAACGGCAGAACGGGAGTAGATACTAATGTGGGGAGTCTGGCGTTCAATGGCCAGACAACAATAGATTATGCGTTATGTCACATTTTATCTGCTAAATATGTCACCTATTTTGAAATTCTACCTTTTGACTCTCTTTATTCAGATCTGCACTCAGCAATAACGCTTACAATTCAATACACTAGCAATGTGATCCCCAATCATACAACTGATGAAAGGTTTAGTACCTGCGACATGTCGATACCGACAGACAATGACCATGAGACCAATAACAAGTACAAGTGGGATAACAGTAAAGCAAGTCAATTTCTCGAAGCAGTGAACACCGACAAACTTACTGGCCTGTTGACATCATTAGCTTCTTTGGACGTTACTGATATCACACAATCCACAGTGGACATTGCGACCAGGACGATTTCCGACATTTTTGAAACAGGAGCACGTACCTCATTACGCAAACTTAATATCCACAAAAAAAGCCGGCCATCAATGCTGGTTTAACAAAAACTAACAAAACAAAAAATATCACTATGCAAAAAAAACCAACTCAAAATTAAAAAGTTTTACCTGTTTACCTAACCTTAGACAAACGAGTCGTGAATGCACTGAGACTGAACTGCTGACAGCCGTTAGAAGGCTCAAGACAGGAAAATGCCCCGGTCGAGACAAAATACTGGACGAGTACATTAAAAATACTGTCAGGGTTATGCCCCCTGTTTACCTTTTTTGTTTAACATTATCCTGGACACCGGCTACATCCCGGACGATTGGGGTGTTGGGATAATTCATCCTATCTATAAAAACAAGGGCAAACGTAACGACCCATTACAATACTGAGTTGCCTAAGTAAACTTTTTACCTCAATTCTTAACAGTCGACTCAATGAATTTTTGGAAGCTAATAACCTCCTCACAGAATCCCAATGTGGATTTAGAAAAGGTTATTCTACCCTTGGCAACATTTTTGTTTTACATGCGCTTATTGAGCTTCTTAGAGCCAAACGGAAAAACATATATTGTGCATTTATTGATTTTAAGGGTGCATTTGGCAAAGTATGGAGGGCCGGACTGTGGCATAAATTAATTAACTATGGCATCAAAGGGAAAATTTTGAGCGTTATTCAAAATATATATGAAAACATAAAATCTTATAAACCATATGGTAATCAAATTTCTGGATTTTTTTTACTGTAATACAGGTCTAAGGCTACGGGAAAATTTATCACCCGTTTTATTTTCCCTCTTTACGAATGACATTGAACAAAATCTCTTATTGACCTCTAAAGGTATTAGCGTTGAGTTCGAAGATGAATTCGGACGCCTTAGTGTATACATTTTAGCACTGCTATATGCAGATGACACAGTTATTGTATCTGAAAGCCCCGCAGATCTCCAAAATGCTCTTGATTGTTTACATTTATACTGTAAAACTTGGAAACTAGAGATAAATACTAGCAAGACAAAAGTTGTTGTATTTGGAAGTAGAAAAAGTACGGATAAATTTAGAATTAACCATTCACTCATTGAAAATCCTGACAGCTAGTGTTACCTTGGTATTCTCTTCAGTAAATCTGGGTCATTTTTAAAAGCCATCACAGCTCACAGAGAGCAAGCAGGAAAGGCCCTGCACTTGTTTTACACAAGAATAAGAAATGTTAATCTCCCAATAGACTGCCAGCTTAATCTTTTTGACAGAACAGTAGCACCTGTCCTGCTATATGGGTCTGAAATTTGGGGTATATTCAATACATATACTCTTGAACAAGTTCACACCAAATTCATGAAACAGATTTTATCAGTGAAACAAAGTACTCCAACTTGTATGATATATGAGTTAGGAAGATATCCTCTAAGTATCCAGATAAAAACTAATGTACTTAGTTTCTGGGGACGTCTGGTGCAGGGAAAAACAACAAAACTATCTTACCTTATATATACTTTACTGCTAAAACAATTTTCTGCTAACAACCATAGAAGTAAATGGATCCTTTTTGTTAAAAATACCCTTGATGAAATAGGATGCAGTGATGTATGGCTATCTCAAAACCCTGGACCTATTTCTCAAAGTATGTTAGACAGATATTTATAGACCAGTTTACCCAGCTTTGGCATAACCACCAAACTCTGCAATCTTCTAAATGTATGTACTATTCCAGATTTAAAGATGAACTATGTCTAGAACCATATTTACCATTATTGAGTAAAGGAAAGTCACACAATCTAATTAGATTTAGATTAAGTAAACATAAATTAGGGACTGGGAGATGGTTGAATATCCCCAGACATCAAAGGCTCTGTAAACTCTGCAATAGTAATGTTGTTGCCGATGAACCCCACTACCTTCTCACATGTCCATATTTCCGAGAAATATATACATAAATATTTTCTGACGAAGTACTGATTTTAAGTTTACTGCTCTACCGCCACATTACAAAAATTAAGTATCTTTGTTTCTGGAATATTGAAGGTATTCCAATGATATTTATTTAGTTTTACATTTGTTTTGTATTTACATTGCCTTTATGTATTTAAAAGACTGATTTTCTAACATATATTGGAAACTATCCGATGCTTACAATGTCTATACCTACCAACTTAAAGCTGTAAATTACTGTAACCTACCCTTTTATCTCTGTCTGGTTATAATACTTAAATCAATTGTATATATGTACGTATGTATGTAAGTATGTAACTTTTCCTCTTATGCCAAATATTTTGGCCAGAGAGTAATAAACAAAGAAGACAGAAAACAATATAAATATATATTCCACATGCATCAATAGAGAGATTGTGTAAAGCTATAATCTAGTATGCATCGGTTAGCTAGTAGCACTAAATAAATACAGTAACTGTAACCAGCATGTTTATCGTTCTAATTGCCTGGCACCCCGACAAGTCTGGGAGGGTGATTACAGTTATTACAGCCGGCATAATGGTTTAAAATGTAGAAAATTAAACATCGCGATTAAGCTTTATATACTATGAACAAAGAACAGACTTTTAAAAATGCTCTCACTAACCAACAGGGAAAATTGTGTAGGTTAAAATATACACGAACCAACCAGAAAAACATATAGAAACATAGTCACACAGGGGAATAATTATTCCAGATTTAGAAAGTAAGGAAATGAGACAACTGAGATGACAACTGTCAGTGTCCATTCGCTGCTCGGATAGAAAATGACCTGTGAAATGTTCTTAAAGTATGTAACCTTACTACCACTAACAGACGCCCGGCGGGCGTTAAGCAGCCGTGCCCGGGCGTTCATTCAAGACAATGACCAAAGACATGATTAACTTGACATTATATTTATAGTTCAACATCTTTATTGAGTTAGGTTATGTAAAGTCAAAACAATATTAAGCAATTTAAAACATATATATATATTTATAGCATTATACAGGGCCTCTCTCGGTGATAAATCAAAAGTGTCTTGAAGTGAATGTTCCGTGGTCATAATTTTTTTATGGATTGGATCTTTTTTCATAGACTCTAAAAGCAAACTCTCTTCGTTGTATAAAGACATCAGAGTATTTCTTATTTTTTGCCTCAAAGTTTCGTAGTCACCATTTTCTTCATCGATAGAGTCAGTTGTTTCAGGGATGATATTTTTCAGAAATATTTTTTTTTGTTTTTTGTTCTCCTTTACCGGGGGGGGGGGGGGGGGGGTTCATGTTGGGAAATAAATTCTTCCGGACAGTAGATTTGTTTCTTTCGGGGAGTAATATTTCTCGGAGTTTAAAGTGTAGAATTCTATGCTGGGAGATAAATTCTTCTGAGCAGTGGATTTGTTTCTCTCGGTCTGTGTAGTTATTTCTCGTAGTCTGCCATTTCACGCGGGGAGATAATTTTGTCCGTGTGGAGTGTTGGTTTCTCGTGGGCTATTTCCTTCGAATTATATGTTTCTGCAATCTGGGTTTCTCCTGGATTGTGTAGAAAGTTCCTAGGGTTTCTTAATCTGGATTTCACGCGGGGAAATACTTTTTTCCGTGTGGAGGATTGCTTTCTCTCTCGCTATCTCCTTCAGTTTGCTAGTTTCTGCAATCCTGGGTTTTCCCAGGCTGTGTGGAAATTTCTCGGTATTTTTTGGTCTGGGTTTTCACGCGGGGAAATACATTTTTCCGTGTGGGGGATTGGTTTCTCCCTGGTGGTTTCCTACCTGTCATATATTTTGCCGACCCGAGGGTGGGTGGGCTCACCTCGGATTACCAATAATAACCAGACAGAGATAAAAAGGTAGGTTACAGTAATTTACAGCTTTAAGTTGGTAGGTATAGACATTGTAAGCATCGGATAGTTTCCAATATATGTTAGAAAATCAGTCTTTTAAATACATAAAGGCAATGTAAATACAAAACAAATGTAAAACTAAATAAATATCATTGGAATACCTTCAATATTCCAGAAACAAAGATACTTAATTTTTGTAATGTGGCGGTAGAGCAGTAAACTTAAAATCAGTACTTCGTCAGAAAATATTTATGTATATATTTCTCGGAAATATGGACATGTGAGAAGGTAGTGGGGTTCATCGGCAACAACATTACTATTGCAGAGTTTACAGAGCCTTTGATGTCTGGGGATATTCAACCATCTCCCAGTCCCTAATTTATGTTTACTTAATCTAAATCTAATTAGATTGTGTGACTTTCTTTTACTCAATAATGGTAAATATGGTTCTAGACATAGTTCATCTTTAAATCTGGAATAGTACATACATTTAGAAGATTGCAGAGTTTGGTGGTTATGCCAAAGCTGGGTAAACTGGTCTATAAATATCTGTCTAACATACTTTGAGAAATAGGTCCAGGGTTTTGAGATAGCCATACATCACTGCATCCTATTTCATCAAGGGTATTTTTAACAAAAAGGATCCATTTACTTCTATGGTTGTTAGCAGAAAATTGTTTTAGCAGTAAAGTATATATAAGGTAAGATAGTTTTGTTGTTTTTCCCTGCACCAGACGTCCCCAGAAACTAAGTACATTAGTTTTTATCTGGATACTTAGAGGATATCTTCCTAACTCATATATCATACAAGTTGGAGTACTTTGTTTCACTGATAAAATCTGTTTCATGAATTTGGTGTGAACTTGTTCAAGAGTATATGTATTGAATATACCCCAAATTTCAGACCCATATAGCAGGACAGGTGCTACTGTTCTGTCAAAAAGATTAAGCTGGCAGTCTATTGGGAGATTAACATTTCTTATTCTTGTGTAAAACAAGTGCAGGGCCTTTCCTGCTTGCTCTCTGTGAGCTGTGATGGCTTTTAAAAATGACCCAGATTTACTGAAGAGAATACCAAGGTAACACTAGCTGTCAGGATTTTCAATGAGTGAATGGTTAATTCTAAATTTATCCGTACTTTTTCTACTTCCAAATACAACAACTTTTGTCTTGCTAGTATTTATCTCTAGTTTCCAAGTTTTACAGTATAAATGTAAACAATCAAGAGCATTTTGGAGATCTGCGGGGCTTTCAGATACAATAACTGTGTCATCTGCATATAGCAGTGCTAAAATGTATACACTAAGGCGTCCGAATTCATCTTCGAACTCAACGCTAATACCTTTAGAGGTCAATAAGAGATTTTGTTCAATGTCATTCGTAAAGAGGGAAAATAAAACGGGTGATAAATTTTCCCGTAGCCTTAGACCTGTATTACAGTAAAAAAAATCCAGAAATTTGATTACCATATGGTTTATAAGATTTTATGTTTTCATATATATTTTGAATAACGCTCAAAATTTTCCCTTTGATGCCATAGTTAATTAATTTATGCCACAGTCCGGCCCTCCATACTTTGCCAAATGCACCCTTAAAATCAATAAATGCACAATATATGTTTTTCCGTTTGGCTCTAAGAAGCTCAATAAGCGCATGTAAAACAAAAATGTTGCCAAGGGTAGAATAACCTTTTCTAAATCCACATTGGGATTCTGTGAGGAGGTTATTAGCTTCCAAAAATTCATTGAGTCGACTGTTAAGAATTGAGGTAAAAAGTTTACTTAGGCAACTCAGTATTGTAATGGGTCGTTACGTTTGCCCTTGTATTTATAGATAGGATGAATTATCCCAACACCCCAATCGTCCGGGATGTAGCCGGTGTCCAGGATAATGTTAAACAAAAAAGGTAAACAGGGGGCATAACCCTGACAGTATTTTTAATGTACTCGTCCAGTATTTTGTCTCGGCCGGGGCATTTTCCTGTCTTGAGCCTTCTAACGGCTGTCAGCAGTTCAGTCTCAGTGCATTCACGACTCGTTTGTCTAAGGTTAGGTAAACAGGTAAAACTTTTTAATTTTGAGTTGGTTTTTTTTGCATAGTGATATGTTTTGTTTTGTTAGTTTTTGTTAAACCAGCATTGATGGCCGGCTTTTTTTGTGGATATTAAGTTTGCGTAATGAGGTACGTGCTCCTGTTTCAAAAATGTCGGAAATCGTCCTGGTCGCAATGTCCACTGTGGATTGTGTGATATCAGTAACGTCCAAAGAAGCTAATGATGTCAACAGGCCAGTAAGTTTGTCGGTGTTCACTGCTTCGAGAAATTGACTTGCTTTACTGTTATCCCACTTGTACTTGTTATTGGTCTCATGGTCATTGTCTGTCGGTATCGACATGTCGCAGGTACTAAACCTTTCATCAGTTGTATGATTGGGGATCACATTGCTAGTGTATTGAATTGTAAGCGTTATTGCTGAGTGCAGATCTGAATAAAGAGAGTCAAAAGGTAGAATTTCAAAATAGGTGACATATTTAGCAGATAAAATGTGACATAACGCATAATCTATTGTTGTCTGGCCATTGAACGCCAGACTCCCCACATTAGTATCTACTCCCGTTCTGCCGTTCAGAATGATAAGACTATTTTCTTTACATATGGATAATAAAAATTTGCTATGCTTATTTACTTTTTTGTCCTTGTTTGTCCTCAATAAGGGGAGACCAAGTTTAGTTAGGAATAAGGATATATCATTTAAACAGTTTCTAGTGTTAGTGTCAAGTTCTAAGAAATTTAGAGTAAACTTATCAAAAAGTACAAAGTCATTTTCACCAGCTGTCCTGGCATTAAAATCGCCAATAAGAAACAAATTATTAGTAGTTGAATATTTATGTACAATTTCATTTTCAAGTTCTTCCAAAATATCAGCATTTATATATTTACTTTTTTCAGGGGGTATGTAAATAGAACTAAATGTAATAGCATCTCCTAGACCAAAGACGTTACCATCTACTTTGAACCATAAAACATACTCACATTTCAGTTCTTCAACATTAACATGACTAGATAACTTTTCACTTATAAAAAGTCCGATTCCGCCTGATTTTCGAGTTACCTTTTGCTTTTTATTAGCGGGATAGAACTTGTATTCTGGTATGTCATCCAGGATATCATAGTCATCTAGTTTCGTTTCACAACAAGAAGCTATATCGTAGCCAGTAATTAGTTCTTTAAACTCTTTGTACTTTACTTTTGATTTCAAACCACACACATTTAAGGAAAGTATTTTCAGTTCATGGGGCTTTGTCTGGTAAGTTGGAGGATTTGAGGATAGGCCAAGAGAGTAAGGGTCCTATGTTGTCGTTCGTGGTATCTCGATAGCAGGAATATAGTGGATTTCGGCACTGTGCTCAGCTAGATAAGGCACCTGGTTGATATTATTTGGGAGCTGGTTGGATTGCGATGATTTGGGTACGTTTGGGTGGCAATGTTGGGAGCCATATGTGTGGGGGGGGGGGGATTTGTGTTTCCTCTATTGTCATCAGGCTTGTTCCGTTGGGGTCCTCTGTTCTCGCCTGTATTATGCCACTGGGGTCCTCTATTCTCGCTATTATGAAGAGGTCGGGGAAAGCGAAGAATTTCTAGGTTATTTCTAGAGTGACGATTGTCTCGTCGATGCTCTGGGATTTGTGGGGGTCCTTCACGTAGATAGACTCTTCTATTGTCGATAAATAATTTGTCCACAATAAGTCTAGCTGGTCTACCTTAAATTTTGGCTTGGCGGAGGAGGGGGTACAGCGGCCTTCGGCGTTCCGCAATCTCCGGTGGAAACTGCTCAGTAATTCTGAAATCCGTATTCCGTAATTTTGATGCAGAATACCTAACCAGTTCTCTATCTTTGAAATATTTGAAGCAAGCCACAATAGCGCGGGGCCCAATAGCGCGATTTAATAATAGAAACACTATCAACCCTCATCATTATCACCCACTGTCCTAAAGTGACGGCCGTTCACCTGATGTCATGGGAAATCCCCATTTCATAGCGATGGTGCAATAATACCTGTCTGGGTTTTACGCGGGGAATCCACGTTTAAAGACGAATCGCCGCAGTACCCAAGGGAGGTCACTCTTTCAATACCTCAAAGTATTCTAGCCTCGGGTTATCTCCCTTTGACCGTTTCTATACCCCTCAACACTATTTTGCAGATTTATACAGGCTGTTATTTTTACAACCTATCCATACTGTCTTAAGGTGATGACCGAAAGTGACCTAAAGTGATGGCCAAAGGGACCGTCGAAACTGCCCTAAAGTGACCGGCGAAACTGCCCTAAAGTGACCGGCGAAACTGGACGGCAGTGACCAGTGAAATGTCGCCACCGCCACTGGCTTTTAACCCCAAAATTTATATCTACTAACAGTTTAGTTTCGGTATCGTTTAGCTGTCGAAATCGCCAAACCAGTAACAGATAAAACAGTTTTATCAATATAAAATAATCTCCCCATTGCCATCTGATTGTCATTTACATTTTCAAAGAATTACAACCCTCTCTGACATCGGTAAGTGTAGGTGATTTGACTTCACGTTATAACGTACAGCTGAACTGTTGACATATGTATCTATTTCGATTGTCTTAGAATTTTCTCGATCTCTATTGTGACGTATTGTCTGTTTACAATGTTTCAATTTTGACCTATATTCCCAACTGTTACTATGACGACTCCTTGGAAAGTTCTAGTCTTTATAGTGAGGTAATCTCAGGCCTATAATTTTAGTTCATAACCTGTTATGCGTAGATCCAAGAAGATTCTCGAAATACTCTATTTGTATGCAAATGTTCAGATCTTTCTGGAAGTACTGAGAGTGTATATAAGACGTTGTTTTATCGTTATGAGTCAGTCAGTTTTCCAACTGGTCTCGGGTGCTATACAAGCTATATTTTGTTATAGTTTAGATTTATGATACAGCTAGTAAGCTGCTATCTTGAATACGATATTCGACGTATGAGTCAGTTTAGTTTCTATCTGGACTCGGAGAACTATAATATAGTTCAGTTTTCTATCTGAACTCAGTTTACTATCTTTGAATAAGATTTTCGGCCTGCTTTGTCAGTGATACCTGACTTGTGAATTCTGCCAAGAATTTATTCTGTGGGTATACCACCAGTGTGCTAAACCAGTGTGTTTTCAATATTCTATCCTGCGGATTTACCATTGTGTCTTCAAGATTCTTTCTGAGAATCTATATTTCGTCGATTCGTGGTCATCGGATTTAAACCAGTGAACTTTGTGAAGGATACAGATTTCTAGGAACTGTAATTACTTAACTTGTATAAGTAAGTCATTTTGATATATGTTTTCTTTCCAACGTTTATGTAATATTTGCCTGTAAATAAGTTAGTCCGTTTGCTTTTTATTATAAATCAAAATTTGTACATAAAATCTGCTGGTTTGTTGTTACTTCTTTTCATTATCATTCGGTATCGTAACAAAATTGGGGGCTTTATCCGGGAAAATTTCGTAATTTATTGAGCGAGATTGTGCTCGGGGAAAATTCTAAATTCTAAAAAACTCTTTTCAACTAAGCATTTAATCTTTGTTATACCAGTAGATTTTATTCATCATGTCTTACTTTGATCCAGACGTTTTCATGCAAGCGCCCGATCAGGACGTTTTTTGATTCATTAAGTAAGGATGATTTATTATATTTAGGGCAGCATTTAGGGCTTATTGCGCTACCTTCATTCAGCGTGCCAAACCTGCGATATCAGATTGCTAAATATTTAGTTAAAATAAACCAATTGGATGATTCCGCCCTTAACGAATATCTATTTGATACAGAAACATGCTTAGAAGAACTAGGAAGTTTATCGTTAGAGAAAGAGTTAGACATTCAAAGGCTACATCATGATATCCGAGAAAAAGAACTTGAAATTGAGAAAATGAAATTTGAAAACGAAATTGAACTCAAAGCATTAGATAGAAAGAGGCAAGATGATTTAAAATTTGATATTGTAAACCAAATAAATTTAGTTCCACGATTCCGTGAAGAAGAAGTTGACAAATATTTCCTTTATTTTGAAAAAGTAGCCACAAGTTTAGAATGGCCTAAGGAAATGTGGGCCATACTTTTACAAAGTGTGCTTGTTGGAAGAGCTATGGATGGATATACGTCATTATCCTTAGAGCAGTCAGCAAATTTTGATTTTGTGAAACAAGCTATCTTAAACGCTTATCAATTATGTCCAGAAGCATATCGTCAAAAATTCCGTTACTCTGAAAAAGATGAGGATGAGAAATACACTGAGTTTGCCAGAAAAAAGAACAGTTATTTGACAGGTGGTGTCGTTCTAAACATGTAGACCAAGACTACCAAAAGTTAAAACAAATTATCTTAATTGAAGAGTTTAAGCGTTGTGTCAACAGTGAGATAAGAATGTTTATAGACGATAAAGGCGTTGAGAGTTTAGAGTCCGCGGCTTCTGCTGCCGATCTTTTCGCTATTACTCGCAAAGTTTCATCAGAAGGCAGACCATTTTCATTTGGTGAATTTGATTCAAACGTTTCATCAAATAGTCAACCATTTACCCAGTCTGAATATAATACTAGAAATAACAGATTCTCACGGCGTAAAAGAATTTGAGGCGGCCACAGGCGTGTGGCCAAGGTACCCCCGGTCCCGGGATGCCTTAACAGATCTCCTCGAGACCCTCGACCGCTACAACGTGGCCCAGGCCAATCTTAAGGCCGCCGACGCCCGAAAACAGGCCGCCGAAGACTATGCCGACGAGTTTGCCCGCCTAGGGCGCATCGATGCCGTCGACCAGTTCGACCTCGACACGCCGACTAGTGCCGGTCTGCTTGAAGGAGAAGCCGGGCGGCTTCTAAGGCGTGTGAAAAACGAACACCGACGTGATGGCGCCTCCCTCGTCTTCAGCTCCTGGCGACAGGAGACGCCGGACCCCTACGATCTCGGCGACATCGCTGTTGACAAAAACATAAGGGTTAAGGGCGGAAACATCATCACTGATAAGACCTTAACCGCTGAAAGAGCCGCAGAGGTCCTCCAGAAAATAAGAGGGGAGTATCTCATTCGCGTCAAGTTTCTCCGGGAAAGAGGCCCCGAGGACTGGTTTGTAGAGGACGGCTTCACACCCTTACGAGAGGGTCGGGCACGAGGCGGCAAAGTCCTTGAGATAACACCGGAAACCAATCCAGGGGCCCTTGAGGGGATCGACCGGCTGTACTACGACAATGCTTATCCAGTTTCTGTCGTTGTGTACGGCCTCTATCCCATCCGTGAGCCTAACCAGGAGAACCTCGATCCGATGCGGGATGGTGACCTCAACTGCGTCGCTCGGCGCGTCATTGAGCACTTTGAACTTGCGCAAAGGGGCCAGGGTCTGACCGAGGCCAGGCGCGCCAAAATCCAGGAGTGGGAAAACTAAGTCCACGAAACCGGCGCTACCCTCCAGGACGTCGCCGGGCTGGAAAGAATTCTCAAGAAGGCGATCATTGTCCGCGACATTACTGGAGCCGACCTATACAACTCCGGCAAGTACCGGGCCAGTAGATGGGCCACGATAGAGCTTACACTCCACAACGGCCACGCCTGGAGCGCCGATCTTTGCTTTCCCCAGGCCCGGGAGGTTCACATTTACGAGGGCGACGTCTGGGAAGCCATCCGGAATGCCACCCAAGGCGAGCCAAAAGCAGTGTGGGTTCTCGGCGGCGACGTCGACAACACCTACGACAACAGGTGCCTTACAGTTGATCAGTTTGTTCTTGAGGATGGACGGACTTACCGAACGTGGCACATCCATAACCGCCTTGTAAAGGCCTGCAGCCGTCTGGTGCCCGATGCCTCTGAAGCCCTAGCCCAGAAGGTCTTCGGAGCGAATCACGCGGCCAGCGTTGTCGCAAAGGCAGAAAACGGCTGGAAGCCTACCCCCGTCAAACTCCTTGACATAATTCAGGCATCGTCCGTGGAGCACGGACACGGAGGCCTCTGGAACGCCGCCGCCTATCACGTGGACGACGTCGTCAGTATTGACATGAGACCTGCTACCCGGCCTCTTTCCGGGGGGACGGGGAGGCCTCCCCGTGGTTCCAGAGGTTCGGTCACCCCCGCCACCGCATGACGCGCGTAGCTATCAACGGGCCCCTTCCCCTAGCACCCTGTGCTAGCACAGGGTTCGCACAGGTTCGCTCCTGGGAGTTTGCGCAAGGCATCCATCCCGTGATTCCCGCCTGGTTTGGTGGCCACTTCCAGGAAAAAGGCTGGGCTCCAACACAGCTGCTTGCCTACATGGTGGAGACAGGCCTGTTGACTAAGCTTGAGGTCTCTGAGGCTATAATCTCATTCGAGACACAAAAAGAGGTCTGGCTACCCGAGGACCGCGATCAAGCCTGCGCAGTCTTCGGTAAGTTTACACAGGGGGCGAAGGCCGGAGGCAAAAGGCTGACTCGCCGCCTCGTCACGGACCAAGGGGAGCTGGACTTCCTCGTTCGAGACACCCGCCTGAGCGGCACCCTCGTCGGCGCCCCTAAAATCTGCCCCGGTGGAGCCGGGTGGATTCTGACATACTACGACGGCAACCAGCCCCAATATGCCCACCTCCGTTCCTCCATGCTGGCCTACGCCCACATCAACCTCCTTGAGATGCTACGCCGCTTCAGCCCCGACGAGGCCGTGCGCGTTGCCACCGACAGCATCTACGTCAAGAAAACAGCCCTTCACAAGCTCGACAAAGTAGAGGCATACGTGGCGCCGACACCCTATGCCTATAGAGGGGAATGGTGTAGAAAGGCGTATCTCCCGCCACTTGGAGTTGGACCGGCCCAGTGGCGCGACAAAGGCGAATATATGTTCTCTGCCAAAGAGTCCGCCGCCTACCAACCGAAGCCAGAGCACTGGGTCGCCACCAAGGACATCCCAGACAGCGCCGCTTCCAGCCACGCAGACCCCCTTACCCGGCATGCACGGAGCTACCTCAATGGCGGTGGCGGCAGTGGCAAGACTACAAGAGCGATTGAGCTGTTTCGCGAACGACGGCCCATCGTCCTTACCCCCACGCATAGACTCGCGAAAGAGATGGGTTCCAGGGGGGTCAAAGCCCAGACGTACCACAGCTTCTTCCGGTGGTCAGGGCGAGAGGAGTGGACGCCGGACCGCATCGGCCAGAAGTACGTCCCACGCGTTATCATCTGGGACGAGATCTGCACTGTCCGGCGGTCCATTCTCGAGACGTTCTTGGACTGGCTCGACTCCCGCGGCGTCCAGGTTATCTGCTGTGGGGACCAGGGCCAACCACCACCCATAGACGGAGAGGCCCCTCACGACTGGCTCTGTGAGCGCGTCGACTACTACGAAGAGATAACGGAGGACCACCGATCGAAGTGTGATAGACTGCGGGCCCTGAAAAAAGCCATCCGTCTCCAGTCGGACAAGGTTCAGTGCCAGGAGATGCGCAAAGCCCTCCCGGCCTGTCGGGGATGGGGTGACTTTGTACAAGCATGGCACCCCCGCGACCTCATCCTTGCCTCCTGCAAGGTTTCCCGCGACAAGGCCCAACAGCTACTGTTCGAGCATCACCGAAAAGTCTTCCCCGACGAGCCCGTCCCCCTGTTATACCGCCCCAAGGACACCCGCAAGCTGAACGTCCTAGTGACCATTCCTGGGCCCCTCTGGGTCGACGGCCCCAATCGGGGCCTGGACAATGGCCCAGACCAGCAGGAGCTTGTTCTCAACGACGTCGTCCAAGTCTCGATTGAGACCGCACAGGAGGTTCGTCGCGGCCGCCTGTGGGGAGACGACTGGGCCCTTGGCTACGCCGCAACCGTCCACAGCTCTGAGGGCCTGACGATCGAAGACCCCAAAAGGTCTGGATCGTCGACGACCGTCTTCAGTGGTCGAACCTAGCCTACCTAGCAGTCAGTAGGGTCCAATGCCACCAGCTCGCCAGATGCTGCCCGCCGCCAGACAAAGAGGGACCACCAGCCTACGACGACGCCGCGGCCCGCAAAAACATCGGGCGCAAGCTCCAGGCCTACAAGCGCGTGGACGGGGCCAGGGGTCTCGAAAAAGGACTACAGTGCAATCTCAGGATGACAGACGTCGAGGCCCTGAAGGGGGCGCAGGACAACCTCTGCGCCGCTTGCGGCATCGAGCTCCTGTGGTGCTACGCCCCAAAGGACTCACGTCAGTTCTCAGTCGACCGACTCGATAACGCGCTTGAGCATACACGCGACAATGTCCGTCTTGTCTGCCTTGAATGCAACCGAAGGAGAGGAGCGGCGGCTCTAGCGTCGTAGGACCCCATCCGGCGGCAGCTGAGTGTTACCAGGAACTATAAGCAGCTCTTCGCGGACGAACCCACGTTGCGGACCATCCAGCAGATAGTACAGCACCGGCTCATCGGGTTTAGTGACAGAGCGCCCAAGCCGATAGACGCCGAGAGACCACACAGGGTCAGTCGCGCGGCGGCGGCCGCCTTCCAGCTCCCCAGGCTGATAGAGATAGCGAACACCGACGCCTGACGGGATTTTCCGCTCATCCAGCCCAACTGGTCGACCTGGAATCACAGATGAAGGGTGTTACTTTACAGTCTTAGCTTTGATGGCATCCTTAGGCTTCTTACCAATGAGGCGAGTCACTTCATTGTTGAGAGCAGACACCACAGCGGGCAGCCGGGCCACCCACTCTGTCGACTGCTTCCCGGGAGGGAGGCGCATCTCCTGGGCGTATTGGTGTCCGAAGAGCCGTTCAGCCAGAGTGCGGTTAAAACGCTCCACAATACCTTGGTCTCTGTGGACGTCCACACGCCCACGTCTGACCGATACGTCGTGTTTGGCCAGTAACCGGCTTACAACGCCCATGAATTCACGCCCTGGGTCAACCTGGAGCAGCTTAGGCCATGTAAGGGGCCCTCGCTTGTATATTCGGACCAGAGCACCAGCGACCTCACTAGCCTGCTTAGTAGCTAGGGGTTCGGCCTCCTTATAGCGGGAAGCGACGTCAACAACTGTGAGGGCGTATTTGTACAGCTTACGCCCACGTCGGTCGTGTGGCAGAAACAAGAGATCGGCCTGGTGGACCTCGTTCGGCATAAAAACATCGAAGTATGGCCTAGGGATCTGCTTCGGACGGGGCAAGTATATCTGCCAGATGGCTTGCTTCTTGAGCCACGCCCGAGCCACGTCTTCGGAAACCTTGGCTGCAGCGGCGAGATTCCTAATGGCTGCAAGGCCTTTCCAGTATCCCTTTGGGCTGTAGTACATGCTCGCGAGGCGAGCGGAGGTCTTACCGACCAGCTTACTGCTGGTCATGTTCATGTGGGGCAAGGCTTGCGATATATTCCAGCAACCCTATCAATCTCCAACACGCGTTGGCAACCGGCTCTGGGAGCTGCCCAGTCGGAACCCTTAGGTTTGTCGGTCCGGACAGCACCCTCGCCGCAAATCTCATCATTGCCTTCTCGTCACGCCGCAAGAGCTCCAAAGAGTTCTGCGCGATATCCATCATTGTTCGGGCTAAGGGGCCGAGAATTTTGTACCTTCTTGCGGCATACCCTACACCGAGCATGGCCATGTACACTTCTTCGGCTAAACCCATATTTTCATTTGAACGAGTGTACCGTAATAGCATCCAACAGCATACACTGATAGCATACAATACATGCAAGCTAATCTTTAAATGGCAGACAAAACTCATCAGTGGCCAACCGACGGTGACTTTGATGCTGATAATGAGGAAACGTATAAGTGGAAATATATTAGATATCAGGCCAATCAGCTTGCGTTATGGGGATACCGATGTTCTGGAACTGGAGACGATCTCTGAGAAAAGGTACTTCACTTGGGCGCCAACCCGGCTGCACGAGGCGTTGTTGAAGAACACAAAAGTAAAGTTTGTGCGGAAAAACGGCTTAAAGAAATGCTGCACTGACTCCACAAAACGGTACCACAGCTTCGATCTGCTATAGGTCCCTGGTATGCACCATTCGAGCTTGTGTACACACAAGCTTCCCAGCAACCGCTCCGCTGAGCGTGTGAGTGGCTTCGCACCGCCATGCTCACATGAACCCCAAAAAAACTTTTTTTTGCCTTCGGAAGGCCCTAGCACATGGAAATATCGATGGCCGCTAGCCGGGCAAACTCCTTTCGGAAAGCCCTTGCACGAATCTGCCAGTCATTCTTTACCTTATTTTGGTACCCACATGGTTGCCATAGACGGAATCTGTTTTTGACACCTATTCCACACACTTGACACGGGTGCGTACCTGGGCTTTTCCTCAGCCTGGCGAGGTGGACACTGCAGTACTTCTTCATACATCTCCGACCGCAGGTATCTGTAGAACCTAAACAAAGCCACTTACAATTATCCTTACCGATACGCATAATTTTTGTTCATATGTATACCTTACATTCGTGCAATCTCTAATTCGTGGGTAGTTACAGAATAGACATGACGTCGTTCAAAGGTGATCTCATCGCCGAGCCCATATTCATGGGTGACGCACAGGTTATTATCAACTGTCCCTGTCAGCTTATCCCCACAAACGTCAGTTAGGATAACATGGAACCTCTCCCGTCCATTGCTGACCTTAACAATGTTTCCAATACGTAGATCTGTTGTGTCCGCAAGGTCAAAACTCTCTGGATACTTTCCAGCCATGGCCACCGCATCGACGAAGCTTGCGCGAGACGGAGTCTCACCGCAGCGGAGCAATATCGTGTTCCTGTTGCTGTATATATGTATATATTTCATAGCTTCAGTGGAAATACCTCACACTCGGTCATCTCTAATTGGAAAATGTGATGGCCGCAGCCATCGGCAACTGGATTACTTGGCGAGTTTAGGGATCCCATACGTGGCCAGGCCCACCACACCCATTCCTAAGGCAACGAATGTCATCTCGCGGCGTTTCTGGTCGGCGGAGGGCACATAGAAGTCGGAGAGCTGCGGTTTGGGGCCCATCAGCGCATCACGTGCGTCGTGTGAAAGCGGCTTGCCCGTGACTGCAGCGTACTCGCGGATAGCAGCGTCGACATCTCGGAAAGTCTGGACGGCGTGGTCCTGGCGGCGGAGTTTGTCATTTATCCAGTCTAAGCGCTCAGTTCTTTTTCGAGCCCATGCTGCTTGGGCGGATTGGAGCTGTTCTACTGCCTTGTCGTGGCGCTTCCGCTCCTCATCCACACCGGAAGACTTCAGCATGGAGAAGAAGTAGTTTGAGCCTGAAAACGCCAGAGCATTTACGAGCGCACCGCCCATCATCATCGCGATTGAGGCCATATTACTTCATAATATCAGGAGGGAGGATTCCCTGTTTAACTAGGGTGTCTTTCGAAAGCAAGGCCAATCCGAGATCAAGAGTAACCATCCCCAAATCGCTCGCCGTGGTGTCTAACTTTGGGACGGGTGCTTTCAAGACCATCTTACCTAGTCGAGCGTACCCAGTCGCCAGTAGAGCGACTACCGCTGGATGGTAAACGGCGTTGACCAACATTTTACCGTCACTGATTGGGGAAGACATTCTGCTAACACGGGGTGTTAATGTAGCACTAGTGCTAGAGGCTATTCCATATAGAAAGGGTCTGGTTTTGTCTTCAATTGAGGTTGCGGCAAGGACGGGGTTGGCAGCGGCGTAGAATCAGACTTTCTTAGCCGCACGTCTGGCTTCGGGTGTTGTTGTGACTGACCGCGGAGCGGTCTGACCGTCAATACTACAAGGCCAACGACGATCAACAGCGCCCACGGGACCCAGTGGAGTAGGTCTGACGCGGCTCTTGACTCCGACTGTTCAGCCCCTGCTGAAGGAGCAGTCGAAGGCTGTGACTTCGTGGATGGCTCAGGCGTTCCGCTGTTCTTTCCCATTAATGAAGCTTTTTTGACGTCGCAGAGTTCCTCCAACAGCTTCTCGGCCTTAGCCTTTCTCGCAGCAGCACTAGCCCGCCCTGCAGCGACCTTTTTGGGGTTTTTATGGCTTGGTGGTGCAGGAGAGGAATGTGCGGAGATAAGACCCTGTGACAAGTCACGGTCATCGTCAGCAGCAGTCACCCTTTCCACCTGCTCTTCGTTCGGACGTTCCGGAGGAACTCCCGTCTCCGTTGAATCCATGACACTCTGGGTCATCATCAGCGGACATATTTCGAGGGCATGTGTGTCCAAATGAACAGTGCTTAGCTGTGGTCATCACCATGGTCAACGGTGCTAAGTACATTCCATAGCGATGGTACAGTTCGCAAGTAAAGCTGCTCAGCGCGCGTCCAACAAATGGGTCGGTCCTGAGGTCTGCTAAAAGCTGGGGTTGATTTTCGGGTGGGATAGGTAGCCACAGGCTTTCCACTGCCGAATACATCTGTAACGCAGCTTCTCCGAGAGTCTTCGTCATTTCAGACCCCAGCCGAGCTTCATACCGAGAGTACAGCTTTTTGATTTCCTCGTCACTCATTCTGTCCAGCTCGTCGGCCGTGGCCTGCCCACCGGACACAAGTGCGACCAGCCTATCTCTCTGCGCCGCGACGGTTGATGTTCCTCCGGAGCTCCCTGATGGACCGCACCCCGGTGCAGGGTCATCTGTGGCTTCGCCACGGCGCGGCTAGTCGCTGGGCTTTCCGGAATGCGAAGAACCCTTGGCATCCTTGGCATCCATGTTTAGCAGCTCGTCGATCAGATCGTCACAATTCATCGTGCATTTGCACAAGGTAGAACAGATACGGGCATACACATTCATGAATACAGACCTCAGTCTAATATAATAGCGCGCCAGTGTGCCCGCACCCCGGTGCAGGGTCACGATGACCCAAAGGGTCGAAAACTGGATGACGCACAGCAGTAGCCATATATATACCATATATATATCATCCATCCACGTGATACGCAGCTTTAGAATGCCGCTTCTCTGCGAGCTCCCGTCGAACAGCTGCCCTTTCCTCATTCTGTCCAGCTCGTCGGCCGTGGCCTGACCACCGGACACAAGTGCGACCAGCCTATCTCTCTGCGCCGCGACGGTTGATGTTCCTCCGGAGCTCCCTGATGGACCGCACCCCGGTGCAGGGTCATCTGTGGCTTCGCCACGGCGCGGCTAGTCGCTGGGCTTTCCGGAATGCGAAGAACCCTTGGCATCCTTGGCATCCATGTTTAGCAGCTCGTCGATCAGATCGTCACAATTCATCGTGCATTTGCACAAGGTAGAACAGATACGGGCATACACATTCATGAATACAGACCTCAGTCTAATATAATAGCGCGCCAGTGTGCCCGCACCCCGGTGCAGGGTCACGATGACCCAAAGGGTCGAAAACTGGATGACGCACAGCAGTAGCCATATATATACCATATATATATCATCCATCCACGTGATACGCAGCTTTAGAATGCCGCCCTCAAGCCGCGTGTAAAGCGCCCTCAAGTAGTCGTGCAGCCGCTCAATTGAGGTTGCGGCAAGGACGGGGTTGGCAGCGGCGTAGAATCAGACTTTCTTAGCCGCACGTCTGGCTCCGGGTGTTGTTGTGACTGACCGCGGAGCGGTCTGACCGTCAATACTACAAGGCCAACGACGATCAACAGCGCCCACGGGGCCCAGTGGAGTAGGTCTGACGCGGCTCTTGACTCCGACTGTTCAGCCCCTGCTGAAGGAGCAGTCGAAGGCTGTGACTTCGTGGATGGCTCAGGCGTTCCGCTGTTCTTTCCCATTAATGAAGCTTTTTTGACGTCGCAGAGTTCCTCCAACAGCTTCTCGGCCTTAGCCTTTCTCGCAGCAGCACTAGCCCGCCCTGCAGCGACCTTTTTGGGGTTTTTATGGCTTGGTGGTGCAGGAGAGGAATGTGCGGAGATAAGACCCTGTGACAAGTCACGGTCATCGTCAGCAGCAGTCACCCTTTCCACCTGCTCTTCGTTCGGACGTTCCGGAGGAACTCCCGTCTCCGTTGAATCCATGACACTCTGGGTCATCATCAGCGGACATATTTCGAGGGCATGTGTGTCCAAATGAACAGTGCTTAGCTGTGGTCATCACCATGGTCAACGGTGCTAAGTACATTCCATAGCGATGGTACAGTTCGCAAGTAAAGCTGCTCAGCGCGCGTCCAACAAATGGGTCGGTCCTGAGGTCTGCTAAAAGCTGGGGTTGATTTTCGGGTGGGATAGGTAGCCACAGGCTTTCCACTGCCGAATACATCTGTAACGCAGCTTCTCCGAGAGTCTTCGTCATTTCAGACCCCAGCCGAGCTTCATACCGAGAGTACAGCTTTTTGATTTCCTCGTCACTCATTCTGTCCAGCTCGTCGGCCGTGGCCTGCCCACCGGACACAAGTGCGACCAGCCTATCTCTCTGCGCCGCGACGGTTGATGTTCCTCCGGCGCGGCTAGTCGCTGGGCTTTCCGGAATGCGAAGAACCCTTGGCATCCTTGGCATCCATGTTTAGCAGCTCGTCGATCAGATCGTCACAATTCATCGTGCATTTGCACAAGGTAGAACAGATACGGGCATACACATTCATGAATACAGACCTCAGTCTAATATAATAGCGCGCCAGTGTGCCCGCACCCCGGTGCAGGGTCACGATGACCCAAAGGGTCGAAAACTGGATGACGCACAGCAGTAGCCATATATATACCATATATATATCATCCATCCACGTGATACGCAGCTTTAGAATGCCGCTTCTCTGCGAGCTCCCGTCGAACAGCTGCCCTTTCCTCCTTGGTCTGGATGACATCATTCTCTCGCAGGCAGTCTTCAAATGAGTCCCGGTCTTTACAGTGGAAGAGAGCTACCCAGTCCGCCTGCTCGCGCAAGTCCTTGAGGACGGTGTTATATTTCTGGGTAAGAACCCAGATGCTTTGGTCCGCATGCCTCCCCGAGAAGGCCAGCTTAGAGAGCATGTCCCTCTTCTTCGTCAGCGCCTTCGTAGCGCTGCAGTCGTCGATGATGTACAGCGTGGCTTTCCCCTGGAATAGCGTGTAAAGCGCCCTCAAGTAGTCGTGCTCGCCGGGGTTGAGGCAATAGACCTCGGGGTCTGAATATAGCCATCGTCGCTGCTGGTAGGTCTTGTTGTACTCGAGCGTTGGGCATAAGATTACGATGTGGCGGAACATCCCGCGAAAGGGGCCCTCGATCAAGTCCAGGGCGAAAACTGTTTTACCGCATCCCGTCCGCCCACAGATAATTGCTGAGTGGGCCTCCTGTGGAAATTTAATGTGCCGCTTCGACGAATTTGCCATCTGCGAAGTGCAGCTGAGCGACCTGTACTATGTAGGTATACACGTTCAATGGAGGCCCAGCAGCCTCGGCATCATGGGTGATTCGGAGGTTGACAACTCCGCGGGTGCCTATTCCTCTCCCATTGCCATGCAGCTCGTCATCGTCATTTAGCCTCAAGTCAAGCCACAGTGCATACTTTGTCGTTAAGAACTCTTCCAGGGAGACATCTGCTAGGTTTAGGTCCTTCACAACCCTGGCCACGTCTGGATCCCGCTTCTTTATAGGGGAACAGGCGAAGAATTTTCGAGCTTCATCCCACTGTTGGTATGGCCGCATTCCCTGGCTGTACAACTGGTTCGGGACCCCGTCTATTGTGATCTCGACCTTGGTTATCTTGGGGTTGTAGAACCGTTTTGTGTCCCTCTTCCAGGGCTTTCCGGCGGCTTCAAACAACAGTAGGATGTCCTTCATCGATCGCGCAGATTGTGTAATGTCCACGGTCCACGGTGTCTTGGACTTGTCAAAGGCCCCCATGCTATACCAGAGAACATGGTCGTAGTAGATGGCGAGTTTACCGTTGAACTGATTCCTGATCAGCCTGGCCAACTCTTTTTCGGTGACCTTCTCGAACTCCAGACAGATGTTGTCCATCTCGTACTTCCCGTCTGGGGTGTCTCCCCCATCGATAATGACCCGGTGGTTGTCGTTGAAGACGAGCTCGTATTGCAGCTGGTCGCCCAACGCACTTTGGTGGAAGGGCATGTGGCTCTCCAGAAGCTCGAAGTCGAGTGGTACATAGAACCGGTTTCCGTATTCTTGCGCAATAGCGGCGTCTCTTGTTTTTGTTCCGTCTCCGTCGGCGGCGCCGACACGCAGCTTGAGCATGTTGTCGCTGTCAATGCCTTGGTAAGCTGCGTTCTGGCGTTCCCCTTCGGTCAGCCATAAGTCACCGTAGCACGCGAATACATCGTTGTCATAAAGGGACATGACTTCATTTCCGCCGAGACTATGGCGCGTCCAACGTCGTGGACAACAGTGACGTTTTCGTTGGATGCAGTCAGATTGAGTTCGAAGGCCAGACGCGCTGTGCAGGGTACTATGACGTCATCTTCACCCAGTTTGGGGAAACTAACTGTCAATTGCTGGTTCTCACACTTAGCGCTGGGGTTGTGTGTGATGACTACAGACTGCCGTTCACCTTTGGTCGCCAACGGCTCACGGAGTTTTCTGTAGGGATCGAGCTTGCGTCCGTAAAGACTAACCATGGTATATATGTATGTATATAATATAATTTAAACCTGGGCCGGGTCTATCTAAATAAGGGACAGACATGGCTGACTTTGGGGACTTCGATGATCGACCCGAGAAGGTCGGTGCCAACGACACAGACGAGACGACGCTGTTGCTCCGCAACATCACCACAGTACCCGCAGCGGAGTTGCGCGGTCTACTACCTGAACTCGACGCGACGCCAGGCCCGTCCCGGAGGGACGGGCGAAACGTGTCAAGTCTCCAACGAGAGCTGACGCGATCAGCAGTAGATGACTACTACAACGCACTGGAGAGGCAAGGTCTCATCCCAACTATGCGGGATTATACGAGGTTCGAGATGATTGGGGGGCGTCTGCGTCTCGTAGGCTTCGAACGCGCGGACCTCACTAACAAACGCACAGGTGAACCGTTGGCACTGTCCACAATAGCTGGTCGTCTGGGGAGTAGTGTTGTAAGACAGAATCTCGGTTTTGTTGACTGGCGCAAAGGTGTGCCAACGGCACTGTCCACGAAGGCAGCCACAACCCTGCAGAATGTGGGCCTGGTGCTTGGTGCCACGGCGGGCAAGATAGAAAGCATCCCTATGGAAGATTTGCCACAGGCCGCGATCGATGCTTCTTATGCGATACGTAGTATCGGCGAAATGGAAACAAGCCTCACTAGTGAGCAGGAGAGAGCCCTAGAAACCTTCCACGATCCGCCGCTTGACGACGGAGAAATACAGCTGAGCCTTCGGGAAATACGAGGGCTGGACAAGGCATTACAGACTATACGCGGTGAACTGGTGAATAACATCGCCAAGCTAGGTGCCCTGGACCAAGACATTGCCCGGCAAAAACAGAAGCTGGAAGAGGCTGGAGATGATTTCTCTCGACGCCGCGTCGCAGAACGACTACGCGGCTTAGAGGACGAGAGAGCAGCCCGTCTTGAGGCGGCCTCTTCAAGTCGCCAAGCTCTGGGCTCTCAGATCAACCGTATCAGGGAGACGATACAGCGGCTGCTTCACGAGGACACCACCCTGGCCGAGCGTGTCCGTACACTCTTCCGGGAGCAGGGAATCACCATCGTCTCTATCCTCACAGCGCTTGGGATGACGATCTCCACATTAGTGTTAGTGCTCACAGGAGGTACCGCGACGTCGGCGCCCCCAACACCACCTAAGCCAACCGACAAAGGCGGTGTCACGGAATGGATCAAACGGCATCTGGAAGCGGTCGCTCGCCTCCTTGGCAAGCTGGCCGGGAAAGCTGCTGCAGCGCTTCCTGGTATTATAGGTTCTGTTGTGTCCTGGCTGCTGAATCTTCTCGGCAAAACGGCCGGGTGGTTGGCCAAAAATACATGGGCTCTCATCGTCGCAGTAGGCAGTCTATTGCTCGTAGCCGCTCGAAACTGGCTAGGACCACAGCAGTAGTAACCCTATGGCTATCGCAGAGAGCACAAGTGCGGTCCTTTCGGCCTCGTGCTTGTCACTTAGTGACGTGAGAGTTTGCCTTAGTCCGTCGGGCTGCAGTGGCTTCGCCACAGACGAAGTATCAGGCTCTTTTTTGACAACAGGCACTTGAGACGACGGTACGTCAGTCTCATCGACGTCGACAGGCTTTTCAACACCGTCGAACGTCCAACCGACACTTGGTGTCTGTAGGGAGGGCGGTACTTCGGCGTTCACACCACCTATAGGTGGATTGGCGCCTAGCTTCTGGCCTTCTGTGGCCACAACGATTTTGTTGTTGTAATTGGCTACCTGACCAATCCGCAGATGCATGTCGCTGGGGGCCATGTAAAGCCCTATGCCGAATACGAAGTCGACGGCGCTGCCCGCGTACTGTAACACATCCTGGTAACGTTTGATAGCTGACGGTAGGTCGACAGGGGACGAGATAGCGTCTTCTACATTGGCGAGAAACTGCTTTTGAGCGTCGAAGGCTGTCCCTGTCCCTAGGATCCGTGTCCGTGTCTGCGCTTGGGCGCCTAATATAGACCACACGTACGTCCGGATTGAGTCGTTGAGTCGTTCCACCCCAGGCTGGGTGAATCCCTTTGACTCGTCGAGAAGGAACAATGCCCATGCGGCCACGACGTCCTGTTCGATGTAGTCAACATGCATCACGCCGTATGTCTTAGGGAACGACATGCGGCTCGGATCAAAGGTCCCATCGTTGATAGCGTGATATCCGCTGTGTGTCCAGTAGTTGTAGGCGACCCCGAGGCCATGGTTAGGCTGCCCACCCCGCCTCCAGTCTGTATGTGGGGACACGCGGAACTCACGACAGATTCTTTCATACGCCCTCTCGTCGTACGAGTTACTGAAAGCATTCCAGGCGGTGTCTTGAGGGAGCGGAGCTTTGATCTCTTCTAAAATCCGCCTGACCTGGTAGTAGACGTGAAATAGGTACAGGGCTTTGATGTGAGTTGCTCGCAACACCCCTGGCGCGCCGGGGTTAAGAAGATGATCTTTGGCCGACACACCACACCCCGTAGTAGCGCACCAGACCGCGAAATTGACTTGGTTCTGCCAGAACATCATGGGGGTGGTATTCCAGACCTGAACTATCGAGTTGCTCGTTATTTTCGGCAAACGGTACTTCTGGAATACATCTTGCAAGTGGACCTGGAAGCTCTTCTCGTCGCTCTCGTAGATGTCGGGACATGTGAGTTCGGCTGCGTCGATTTGTATGGTGTAAGTCGACCCGATCTTATAAGTAACCCCGCTTTTAAAGCTGTACCCCTCTTTGCCCATAACACCCCTGTCGCTCCGCGACAAGCAGCATGCATGTCGTTAATCTGACCGATGTTCAAAATGGTGGGCGGTTCCGGTTGCCCCAATGCCTGGACAACCTGGATGGCGGCTATAGAGTGGCACTTCGTGATGTGACATACTACCCAGCATGGGTGAATATCGAGACGGGGACGGGATTTATAATCGATGGGGCGCGCGTTGAGGTTCCGAGGGGATATTATAACGTTTGCACCCTTGACAAACAGGTATTTCGCCCGCACGGTCTTTCGGTGGGGGTCAACAAAGCCACGGGGCGCTTGGTTATAGATGTCGGAAAACATTCTGTGATGCTGCAAGAACTTGCCCCAATCTTGGGGTTCTCAGACGGAATGTTGATGCGGCACGACAGTGCCAGCGGAACTGTGAGAGGCGACAAACCGCCTAACTTGGTTCCGCATAAGAAATATTTGTGCATCTGGAGGAGCTGAGCACCTCAAACAATTGGCAGTGCACCCCAGCTACTGGCAACGGAACCACGCTGCTTAAGGCAATCACCGTGACCGAGGGAGGGATATACAGTGGTAAGACGGTGGATTTCCCCAACCCGCAGTTCAAAGCGTTGCGCCGGGGTTATATACCTCACCTCACAATGTCTTTATTGAACGTACGTGGTGAACACCTAGATGTAGAATATCTCAGTGCGACGCTGGAGTTGATACATCATGGTTGATTCCAGCGGACCAGGCGCCTCGTGCATGTCACTTAGTGACTTGGCGGAAGTGGCGGGCTTTGAGCGGCCCGGCCAGGAAGGGAAGGTGTATGCATTCCAATTCGAGCGGGGTTTATATAACCGCAAAAAGATCCCCGTGGGAGGTGGGAAGCAGCCTACGTTCGGCGGATTGACATACAGGTGAACCCTAAGTCCATTCAGTCGCTAGACGGTCGCGAGGTGAAGAAGATCTTCAACAGCGGGTCTGCTTTCATTGCTTATAAGCCCATAGAGGGGATATGTGTTGTAGCTTTGGAAAAAGAAGGCTACTTTACACTCGCCGCTGCTAAGGGGGTGGAGACCCTCAATCTTAAGGCCGTAACTAACTTTCTCCCGATCCTGTCAATCCCCCACAACGCATTGCTGGTAATTGACCTTGTACTTGGCAAGTCGTCTGACCAGCCGACCAAGGTGTTGAATGGCCTAGAGATCCAGTGGCCAGAAGACTACAACCACTCGGAGTTACGAATTGTGATGAAGGCCATGACAGATGGACCCGTTGTGGAGAGCTCTCTGGAACATGTGCAAGTCGGCCCGATAAAGTTCATGGATCTTGAGGCGATATTTCTGCACTCGGGTATCAGACTTCGGCGGCTGCGCCTCAGTGGTCCTGAAATGCTAGAGGATTTGAAGATAACGGCGCGGACGTTATACTAGATAACAGCATGGGTATGTATCCCGCAATACCGGCAGTGGAGATGCCTAGCGCGCCGCCTGATGAGGCCCCCGACCAGCCAGATGATGGGCGCGCCCACCGGCTACGGCATGTAGCTGATATTCAGAGACAACTGAATTTTGAGCGCGATACGCGACGCGCCTTATACAAGAGGTACCGCCGGGCAGTGAATGCCTCTGAGGCTGTCGATTCGGCGATGCTCGTAGCCTCCTTTGGGCTAGGGGCGGCGGGCGTTGGACTACTATCAACAGTTATAGCAGCGCCTGTTGTTTTAGCTATGGAGGCCGGGGCTCTGGCTTGTGGTGTTGTAAGTGTCGTTGGAAAAATTGCCAGCCGTAAGCTGGGTGCGAAGGCTAAAAAACACAATGACATACGGGTCTTAGCCGAGAGCAAACTTGACAGCATCAGTTCCCAAGTCTCTGCCGCCATGTCGGACGGCTTCATTTCAGACACGGAATTCAGACAGATCCTGTCCGAACTCGCCAATTACCGGACCCTGAAACACGAGATCCGGGCGAAGACGCTTTCTGCGTACACCTCGGTACGATTGGACGAAAGCGCCAAGCAGTAGCTCGTGGCAAAAGGTCGCCAAATCGAACGCGACGAGATAAAAAAAGCCATGACGGCAGTCGCACCCAAGGCGCCAAATTAACACTGGGGTGCTGTGTTATCAACACGACCCTATACGTCAAAACATCGTTATAACATCGTTATAACATCGTTATAACATTATCAGGATGATCCCGAACGGCGACCGTACGGCCCTTATATATTACTGATCGTTATAACATGATCGTAAGGAACCCATCATTTTCCGCAAAAAAAAAATGACAAAAGTCTCTTCTCCACACGACAATCCACCATAGGTGAGAAAGGAAATACGGACGTTGCTGCTAGCAGCCACCACGGGTGGCCACCTATGGTGGATTGCCTGAGCTTCGCTCTGTCTTATTCAGTAACACCCCCAACGAGAACCTCTGCGGCAGGTAGGTTGTTTCCCCCTGCCGAAAACTTGCAGAGATTCCCAGAAGTGCACCAAGCACGCCACCATTGAAACATGCATTATGATCTTGGTGACACGGGGCTAGCAAATTCCCGTGACCCATGCAATGTACATCAGACGGTGGCTGCTCCCGAGTGTGAAGTCGAGACATATCTGTAAATGAAGGGATCCGTATATATGCAGACTATAACATTGACTGCTTTAGTCGAGCGCTTTAACCGGTTATCGGCATGTATACATAGCGTATAATCTTCAATCTAACAAAAATCAAAGACGACTTTTCTGGACCAAAGTTAAGCCTTTTGTTTTTAGAACACCTTCGTTGAAACCGATGAAGCTTTATATATAATATATTTATATAATGTACGTTAAGAGGGTTTTTTTCAACGTAACAGAACTGTATATCAAATCTCCCATATATAGTTATACGTATTGCGAAATAACTGTCCTATATATTGACTTAAGATGTAGGCCAGATATGTTAACGTGGTATAACCTGACTATCAGTAAGTACATGTACATGGAGTTACTTCCTGGTCTACCAACACTGTTATACGGTCACCCCAGGCCGGAGGGTGCTGGGAGGGTCGTCACGAAGTGATAAGGGCCAGGGAGGTCTTATCTGGGCCGGAGGGTGCTGGGAGGGTCCTTTGGGTCAGGGGAGGACAGGGGCCTTATCTGGGGAGAGGGTGCTGGGAGGATCCAAAGGACCAGCTGGGGACAGGGGCTTTATCTGGGGGAGGGTGCTGGGAGGGCCGTCACGAAGTGATAAGGGCCAGGGGAGGACAGGGGGTATTATCTGGGGGGAGGGCGCTGGGAGAGTCCTTTGGACCAGGGGTCCTTATCTGGGGCGGAGGGGGGCTGGGAGGGTGCTGGGAGGGTCCTTTGGGGCGACTACCTACCTGGGGGGGTGGTATGCTCGCCTCCCCTGCTGCTGGTAGCATTAAACAAGCTGTTAGCTATTGTAGTAGAACTGGGAGGGCCCCTCCAGACCCTCAGCCCTCTGTCGCTCACGTGACGCCCCCCAACGAAGGAGGACACACTGGATATTGACGCTGAACAACTAGGACGCATTTCGAACATCATTGAGTGGACTTGGCTAAGCAGGTAAGCCAATTCTACTATATTGGCGTCGCCGGTAATCTGGTATCGCGGGTTACCTGCGAGTTTATAATCCTTTTGGCATCAAAATTCATAAGTTTCGTTTCATTTTCATTCAAGTTTCTTAGAAGTTTCGGCCCAAAAGTACATTGATTTTTTAGCTTCGCTAGTTGACTGGGGACCCTGGCTTTAGGGCCTCCGGTTTCTCGGAGGAATTCTTCGGGTATTTTTCGTGATTTCCGAATAACTGGGGATTTTATCGTATTGTGTACCGATCGCGAGGGACACTGGCAGCGTGTTTGTCACGGTGTATGAACTTCGCGATTGATCCGGTCGATCGACGGGTTTGGTTTTTTTTCCTCGTTTAAAGCGCGGGAAAATTTGTCCCCTCCACGAGGTAGTGTGGACGCCATTTTGTTTCGCGACGATAAACTTCGCGAATTTGTCAAATATAACCATTTTTCTGCTGTCTGGACGTTGACGGTGGGCTGACATTGCACTGCGCATATTTTTCAGAAATATTTTGTTTTTGTTTTTTGTTCTCCTTTACCGGGGGGGGGGGGGGTCATGTTGGGAAATAAATTCTTCCGGACAGTAGATTTGTTTCTTTCGGGGAGTAATATTTCTCGGAGTTTAAAGTGTAGAATTCTATGCTGGGAGATAAATTCTTCTGAGCAGTGGATTTGTTTCTCTCGGTCTGTGTAGTTATTTTTCGTAGTCTGCCATTTCACGCGGGGAGATAATTTTGTCCGTGTGGAGTGTTGGTTTCTCGTGGGCTATTTCCTTCGAATTATATGTTTCTGCAATCTGGGTTTCTCCTGGATTGTGTAGAAAGTTCCTAGGGTTTCTTAATCTGGATTTCACGCGGGGAAATACTTTTTTCCGTGTGGAGGATTGCTTTCTCTCTCGCTATCTCCTTCAGTTTGCTAGTTTCTGCAATCCTTGGTTTTCCCAGGCTGTGTGGAAATTTCTCGGTGTTTTTTGGTCTGGGTTTTCACGCGGGGAAATACATTTTTCCGTGTGGGGGATTGGTTTCTCCCTGGTGGTTTCCTACCTGTCATATATTTTGCCGACCCGAGGGTGGGTGGGCTCACCTCGGATTACCAATAAAAACAATAAAACTTCAACCATCACTTCTTCATCACTGCAATCCACAAAGGGTGGTTTGGTGGTGTGTCTTATGTTTTTTTTTGCTTTCCCTCGAGTGGGGCATTCACTCGGGTACTATATATATCTGTGAATACAATATTTCGCTGGGGGGTCCGCTAGTATTTGGACCCGCATAGCGATATTTGGGGTGGGAATTATATAGGGATTCAGGGTAACCATGATTTCAATTAATTTTTGTGGGGCGGAGGAACTTCAGTCTCTGCCCGGGATTGGACCCAAGGTCGCTGGGGCTATAATTCAGCGACGTGCTCGTCTGGGTAACCTGACCCCGGACGACCTCGAGGACATACCTCACCTGACCGTCCAGCAGGATTTATTGAGTTTGCTTGATTTCTCGCCTAATTCGGGGGAGTAGGAGAGAAAACCTGGAAGGCAATCCCCATCCCCTCGCCACCCACGGGATTCCATGGAACAACCATCTACTAGGAACTCACCGCATAAATTTAGGGAGGACGGGGAAGCTACATCGGAGGGACAGTCAGGACAGCACCTCTCTTCTGTGGAATTGGAGAGAAATGTGGACGCCTTGATTCGTCGTCAAACTTCTCCGCTTAATTGCCCCCCCGGAGGGGCGCACCAGCCCAGAACGAGGGCGAACCTTCAGACGTAGGGCGACTGGCAACCAAGGACAGTTACAGCCTGGGGCGCCTTCTTACCTGGGCCCCTGGCAACCGGAGTCTTCACTGGACCAGGACCCCTCTTATTGGACCCATATGGATGCAGGGAGGATCCCCCCAGCCTACCCCCGAGATCAGTGGAGTCACCCTGGGATGCCATATTCAGGACAGCAAAATACAGGATATCCACAGTATGGGACGGGCATCGAAACCTATGAAGAGAAACCTATGGGGAAGGATACTCAGCATATTTGGACCCCTATGGAGGCCCACAAGGCCCCAGGACATTCAAGGCGTAGGGGCAGCCCATCACCGACCAGGAGGACCCGACCCGGATCCCCAAGTTTAGGATTGGAACCAGGACGCCCACAATCTATCCCCAAGACTCTGTTCTTTGACGGTTCTTCCAGTTGGCGAGCCTTCAGGGCGAAGTTTTCTCGTTACGCCAAAGCATGCAAGTGGAGCGATCGCCAGTGCAAAGACCACCTCTGTTGGTGTCTAGAGGGAAAGGCAAGCGACCTGTACGCTATTCTCCTGGAAAGAGACCCGGGGATGGAGTATGACACCCTACTCACTAAACTGGAGCGGCGCTTTGGATATCGGGACCTACCAGAAACGGCCGAAGTACAGTTCCATCTAGCCAAGCAAAAACCCGAGAAAAACCTGGAGGACTGGGCCGACCGACTGCTGTCATTGTCTACTCTGGCCTTCCAAGACCTCCCCAATGCCCATGTACAGCGCCAAACTGTAATGCGATTCTGCCAGGGATGCCTCGACAAAGAAGCCGGACAGAGCGCGGCTAACTCAAGACCTTCGTCGATGGATGAGGCCATTGACCGGATCCGTTGGTTCAAACATACCTCTCAAGCGATATATGGCCGGCAACCTAGGAGGGAGCTCAGGTACACAAGCCCGGAGCGCCTGGATACTCAAATACGTGTTCGAGCCACCAGCCCTGTATCTACCAGACAAGAAAGGTTTGTCGTAAACACCGGACAACAGTCCAGTCTCGAAGGGAAGTTTCAGGAATTGTCGCAGAGGGTGGAGCAAGTCACTACGGAGCTTGGAAGACAATCCAGCCGAATTGACGAGATGTCCGCCCAGCTGACCGAAGTAACTAAACTGCTGAGGGACCGCCGGTCTGAGGGACGTTCTCCATCACCCAATCCTGGAGGAAGATGCCAATGTTACTCCTGCGGTTCGTTTTCGCATTTTAAACGAGAATGCCCCGAAAACTCTCCTCGGACCCAGCGGAGGGTTTCCTTCAGAGACCAGACACCACCTAGACAGCCCAGTTTTAGGCGAGGCGAGTCACCTAACCGGCCCCCACCAACATCACCTAGGAACACCAGTGCCCCCACTACCGGGGACCGACCAGTGGAGAGTCGAACCCGGAATGTCCGGTTGGGCCCCGGTGGGGCCACAGATACTGAATTGTCCGAGCCGGGGAAGTTCGCTGTAAGACAAATGCGTGGGGACTCCACATTGAAGGTTCCAGTCTCAGTTCACGGGAAGGAAATACAAGGCGTTCTGGATACAGCGGCAGAGGTGACCATTCTCTCGGATCGAGTATTTGATGAATTGGAGGACAAGCCTACAGTTCTACAAGAGGTCAGCATGCGAGCAGCCGGCAGAGGTATGACGATGCCTGCGAAGGTGGTGGGCCCCATTGACATTGAATTCGGAGGTGTAACGTTTTCTGAGCCGATCCCTGTGGCTCCGATCGACGATGATCTCCTGTTGGGTCTGGACCTACTCCGGAGATCGGGGGCGCGCATTGACCTGAGTGAGGGTAGCCTGGAACTCAAGGGGGCCACAGTACCTTTGAACCCTCAGGAAAACCCGGAACCTAAAGTCTGCAAGGTGACTCTCCCAAAGCGTGTGGTGATTCCTCCGAATTCCATTATACAGGTGGAGTGTGACACGGCCTGTCAGTCTAGGGATTACATCGTGGAACCACTTCCTGATCTAGACGTCATGGTCCCCCGCACCGTACAAGGCCCCAAGACCCCACCTGTCCTTAGCTTATTTAACCTGTCCGACAGAAGAGTGGTTCTCCAACCGAAGATGCAAATCGGCACCGTGGAAGAAACCCCAGAAGAATTCTCTGGCTCCAAGCTGGTGGCCCAATGCGTTAAGGACGGCGATGACCAGACATGGAAGCCTGTGGAACCCGCCAACACCCCAAACCTCCCAACGCACCTCACGGACTTCATGGAGAGGTCATCCAAGCATCTGACCTCCGAAGAAGCCCCAATACTGAGCCAGCTGCTGTGTGAGTACTCAGATGTATTTGCACGGAACGAGTTCGATTTGGGAAACTTCCAGGCTATCGCCCACTCCATCGACACAGGGGACGCCAAGCCCATCAAGCAGAGGATGCGTAGGACCCCAGCTAATTTTGTGAACGAGGAGGAGGCGCACCTTCAGAAGATATTGAGCGCCGGTGTGATTCAGCCTTCGTCCTCAGAGTGGTCGTCTGCCCCGGTGCTGATTCGAAAAAGGGATTGAGGAGTTCGATGGTGCCTCGACTACAGAGCGCTGCATAATGTGACCAAGAAGGATGTCTTCCCGCTGCCCCTCGTAGAAGACTGCTTGGATACCCTGGCGGGGAACGAATGGTTCTCCAAATTGGACGCCAACTCTGCCTATTGGCAGGTACAAATTGAACCGGAGGACCGCCCCAAGACCGCCTTCACCACTCGACATGGGTTGTTCGAATTTACTCGGATGAGTTTCGGGCTGTGCAATGCTCCTGCCACTTATGCACACGTGGCCAACCTGGTGCTTAGAGGTCTTCAGTGGAACACAGTTCTCGCATTCCTGGACGACGCCTTGGTCTTGGGCCGGGATTTTGAAACTCACACCAATAACCTTCGACAAGTGTTGCAGCGCTTTAGGGAGTATGGACTCAAACTGAAGCCCAAGAAATGCGAACTGTTCCAGAAAAAGGTTGAATTTCTTGGCCGCGCAGTCAGTAAGGAGGGGTTAGAGCTGGGCAGGGAACCTCATGTCGGTGGTGGACGACTGGCCCATTCCTACCAAGACAAGGGAAGTAGAGAGATTCCTGGGATTCGCCAACTATCACCGCTCGTTCATCAAGGATTACGCTGGACAGGCGGTGCCCCTGTACAGCATCACAGGAAAGAAACCTTTCCATTGGGGCGAGAAGCAACAGGCAGCGTTCGATAACCTTAAACGAGCTCTCACCTCGACGCCGGGGCTCGCACTCCCCAACCATGTGGATCCCTACATCTTGGACACAGATGCCTCACAAGAAGCCATTGGGGCAGAGCTCATTCAGATCCAAGAGGGAGAGGAACGTGTGGTGGCCTATGGAAGCTTCACCCTAACACCGGAACAACGCAGATATTGTACAACACGGCAGGAGTTGCTAGCAGTTGTCCGTTTCACACGTCAGTTCAGGCATTATCTTCTGGGTCGTCATTTCACCATTCGTACTGATCACCACAGCCTCCTGTGGTTACTCAACTTTAAAGAGCCGACGGGACAGCTGGCCAGATGGCTAGAGGAACTCAGCCAGTTTGATATGACAGTACAGCACCGACCGGGGCGTAAACATGTTAATGCCGATAGCCTGTCCCGGATGGAAGTGGGGGGCCCATGCAGGGAATTCAACTGGGATCAACCTTTGGAAGAACTGCCTTGTGGGGGTTGCCATTACTGTTATCGGGCGCATCAGAACTGGTCAGGATTCACCCAGGACATCGACGATGCGGTTCCCCTAGCCCATTCCCCACCGAGTGGAACTCACCAAGGCGACCCGCAGGCGCGTGTGATTAGGCGCAATAATGAAGACCCTGGAGGGTTGGGGCTGTCCACCTACTCTGGGGAAGAATTAGCCGCTGAGCAACAAAGGGACCCGGATCTAGCCGCCGTACTGGAATACCTGGATAACGGGGAAAAGTCCCACGGAGGCAGACCTACTCCTCAGCAGCCCAGCCGCCAAGTCATATTGGACTAACCGGGATATCCTTTAGAAAGACGTCCAGGGGGTTCTCTGGCAGAAAGCTGGCAAGCAGGATGGACAGAGACGACTCCTGGTTCCCACCTCCCGCAGGCGAGAAGTGTTTAAATTGTGCCACGAAATCCCTCTTTCTGGACACCAGGGCCGGGATCGGACGATTGCCAAGGTCAAGGAAAAATACTATTGGTACCACCTCTCCCAGGATATCACATCCTGGATAGTGAGCTGCGCAGTATGCAACCGCAACAAAAAAACAAGTCGACTGCCTAGAGGACGCCTTACCCAATACCATGTGGGGGTCCCATTGGAGCGGGTCCACTTGGACTTCCTGGGTCCGCTGCCACGGACCTCCGCAGGAAATGAGTACGTGTTGGTCATGGTGGATCAATTTACCAAGTGGGTAGAGTGTGTTGCCCTTCCATGTCAAACAGCAGAAGTCACGGCTAAGGCTGCGGTGGATACATTCTTCAGTCGCTTCGGGGTTCCGATGGAAATATTCACGGACCAAGGTAGGAATTTCGAGAGTGAGTTATTCAAAGCCCTGTGTCAAAGCCTAGGCATCCATAAAGCCAGGACCACCCCTTATAGGCCCTCTTCCAATGGACAAGTGGAAAGGTTCAACCGCACTATAATGGACGCAGTGAGGTGTTTCGTGAAGAAGCAAAATGGGTGGGATCAGTACCTCCAACAGCTGACATCTGCCCTAAGGTCCTCCATAAATCGCAGCACGGGGTTCACCCCAAATAAACTCATGCTGGGGCGAGAGGTGGCCCAGTCGGCTGACTGGGTATTCCGCCCCCCTCAGACTGAGGAAACCCATCCAGACGAATTTGTGGCTAACCTGCAGGAAATGACTAGGATGGCTCACGACCAGGCAAGGACGACCCTCCACGCCAACCAGAAGAATATGAAAAAGACCTACGACATGCGTGCTCGGGAATCTACCTACACTGTCGGAGATGCCGTATACATCCTGGATACAGCAACTATCAAGGGCCAATGCCGGAAATTGACGGCTCCTTGGAAGGGCCCCGAAGTCATTGAGGAAGTGTTTACCCCGCTTCTGTATAGGGTGAGGACGCAATCGACATCGACGGTTATGAAGTGGGAATGATCGGTACCTATTTCACAAGTGGGACTGATCGGTACTAAGTTTACATCTACAAGTGGGAATGATCGGTACCTATTTCACCAGTGGGAATGATCGGTACTAAGTTTACAAGTGGGACTGATCGGTACCTAATGCACCAGTGGGACTGATCGGTACTAAGTTCACATGTACAAGTGGGACTGACTCGTACTAAGTTTACAAGTGGGAATGATCGGTACCTTTTTCACAAGTGGGACTGACTCTTACTAAGTTTACAAGTGAGAATGATCGGTACCTATTTCACAAGTGGGACTGACTGGTACTAAAAATAAGACTAAAAGTAATTTAAATCCACAATCACAGATTTTTATTTAATGAACTGTGGGAATATGTGACTCTAGTATAAAGACAATAATAGTAAAATTTGATCTCCATTTCATTGTTTTAATTGGTGTTAAATAAATATTTAATGTTATTATTTCAAGTTGAAATATTCGATTGGACATTTTGATTTATATTGGATAGATAAAATATCAGTCTTAGCACTACGAATCCCCAATAGTAGCGGTGTCTCCGGAACATTTATCATCTTGAGATACAAGATGTTATCTTAATTAGGCTTCGCTCGGTCCATTATTTTTAAGATTAAGACATCGAAGTTGTTGGTCAAAGTATAACATCATCTCGCATTGAACAATTAAATTAGGAAAAGTAAATTCCGCTACAGTATACAGACGCAGTTTCGGTACATATCTGGAATCCTTCAATGTTTCAATTATATAACTGATCGAGGCTGGAGGTTAACAAACCGAGTGTTTTGTTTAAGGGTTTAATACCGCCGTAGCGGTGTTTGTTGCGTAACCCGATACCACTGAACGTTGGTTCGTACCGAGTCAAACCACGAGAATGCGCAGCATCGGGTTACGCAACAAACACCGCTACGTCGGTATTAAAGTCGATTTTACCCCGATAATTGAGAAAAATGAGGAAAAAGTGACCTGTTGAGGATTGCCCTTCCTTTTCCCTCCCTCGGGACAGAGTGGGAAATTTGGACAGGATATAGAACTGGTCCGTCACTTTCCAAAACATTCTAAAAGAGGGATTTTTTTTGATGGGGCCTGAATAAAAAAATGGGGCTTGGTATTTTTTGGGGGTAAAAGAAAAGAAAAGAAAGGAAGGAAAAAAAAAAACGAAAAATGAAAGTCCGGGAAACGGCATGAAAAACGCCTTAGTATAAGGACAGGGACTTTCTTTGAGAAGAGCCACATGACGATCGAGGAAATTTTAAAGTTCGTCTATCTCTGGGTACACGGGTCGCCTTTGAAAACCATCCACCATGAACTGGGCCTCAGCTCCAACACTGACGTGGACTGGGCCAGCTTTTGCAGAGAGGTGACAGAGATGGCAGTGAGCTCATCGAGTAGGAAGATAGGGGGACCTGGCATCGTAGTAGAGATAGATGAATCAAAATTCGCCAAAAGAAAGTACCACCGGGGACATCCAGTAAAAGCCGGCTGGGTGTTTGGCGGCCGTGAAAGAGACGATAAAACGAAAGTGTTCATGGAGTGCGTGGAAGACAGGACGGCAGCAACGTTACTTGGCTTGATCCAGAAATGGATTGAGCCTGGTTCGATTATCTGGAGTGATTGTTGGAAAGCTTACGGGACCATCCCTACATTACCAGAAGGATATATCCATGGCACTGTGAACCATACGGAGAGTTTTGTCGACCCTGACACCGGTGTCTGCACTAACCGGATAGAGAGTGACTGGGGCAAAGCAAAGGCAACTTTACTGAGGTTTGGAGTGAAGGAGGCTCATCTTCCAGGCTATCTGTCAACTTTTATGTGGAAACGGATGCACACCGGGAAAGACCTTTTCTTACAGCTCCTTGCAGACATCAGTTCCTGTTATCCTGGCATGCAGTGATAAAAGTCCTTTTCAGGACTATTTCCAAAGGCCCTTTTCAGGGCCAACCAATTTTACGAAAAAGTTCTATATAACCGAGCACGTGTGTGTTTTAATCTTGAAAATAAAGCTGAGGTCTGAAATGCGGCTAAATCTAACCTGCATCTGTCAATAAAAAAGTTCCTAACCCTAAAGTCCATCGGGGGGGGGGGGGGGATGAGTTTAGCCAAAATTCTGCTAAATCTAACCTGCATCTGTCAGTAAAAAAAACGTCCCTAACCCTAAAGTCCATCGGGGGGGGGGGCGTAATTTTAGCCGAAATGCAGCTAAATCTAACCTGCATCTGTCACTAAAAAACGTCCCTAACCCTAAAGTCCATCGGCGGGCGTAATTTTAGCCGAAATGCGGCTAAATCTAACCTGCATCTGTCAATAAAAAAGGTCCCTAACCCTAAAGTCCATCGGGGGGGGGGGGGCGTAATTTTAGCCGAAATGCAGCTAAATCTAACCTGCATCTGTCAATAAAAAACGTCCCTAAACCTAAAGTCCATCGGTGGGCGTAATTTTAGCCGAAATGCGGCTAAATCTAACCTGCATCTGTCAATAAAAAAGGTCCCTAACCCTAAAATCCATCGGGGGCGTAATTTTAGCCGAAATGCAGCTAAATCTAACCTGCATCTGTCACTAAAAAACGTCCCTAACCCTAAAGTCCATCGGCGGGCGTAATTTTAGCCGAAATGCGGCTAAATCTAACCTGCATCTGTCAATAAAAAAGGTCCCTAACCCTAAAGTCCATCGGGGGGGCGTAATTTTAGCCGAAATGCAGCTAAATCTAACCTGCATCTATCACTAAAAAACGTCCCTAACCCTAAAGTCCATCGGCGGGCGTAATTTTAGCCGAAATGCGGCTAAATCTAACCTGCATCTGTCAATAAAAAAGGTCCCTAACCCTAAAGTCCATCGGGGGGGGCGTAATTTTAGCCGAAATGCAGCTAAATCTAACCTGCATCTGTCACTAAAAAACGTCCCTAAACCTAAAGTTCATCGGCGGGCGTAATTTTAGCCGAAATGCGGCTAAATCTAACCTGCATCTGTCAATAAAAAAGGTCCCTAACCCTAAAGTCCATCGGGGGGCGTAATTTTAGCCGAAATGCAGCTAAATCTAACCTGCATCTGTCACTAAAAAACGTCCCTAACCCTAAAGTCCATCGGCGGGCGTAATTTTATCCGAAATGCGGCTAAATCTAACCTGCATCTGTCAATAAAAAAGGTCCCTAACCCTAAAGTCCATCGGGGGGGGGGGGGCGTAATTTTAGCCGAAATGCAGCTAAATCTAACCTGCATCTGTCACTAAAAAACGTCCCTAACCCTAAAGTCCATCGGTGGGCGTAATTTTAGCCGAAATGCAGCTAAATCTAACTCGCATATGTCAATAAAAAAGGTCCCTAACCCTAAAGTCCATCGGGGGGCGTAATTTTAGCCGAAATGCAGCTAAATCTAACCTGCATCTGTCACTAAAAAACGTCCCTAACCCTAAAGTCCATCGGGGGGGGCGTAATTTTAGCCGAAATGCGGCTAAATCTAACCTGCATCTGTCAATAAAAAAGGTCCCTAACCCTAAAGTCCATCGAGGGGGGGGGGCGTAATTTTAGCCAAAATGCAGCTAAATCTAACCTGCATCTGTCACTAAAAAACGTCCCTAACCCTAAAGTCCATCGGTGGGCGTAATTTTAGCCGAAATGCAGCTAAATCTAACCTGCATCTGTCAATAAAAAAGGTTCCTAACCCTAAAGTCCATCGGGGGGCGTAATTTTAGCCGAAATGCAGCTAAATCTAACCTGCATCTGTCAATAAAAAAGGTCCCTAACCCTAAAGTCCATCGGTGGGCGTAATTTTAGCCGAAATGCAGCTAAATCTAACCTGCATCTGTCACTAAAAAACGTCCCTAACCCTAAAGTCCATCGGCGGGCGTAATTTTAGCCGAAATGCAGCTAAATCTAACCTGCATCTGTCAATGGACAGACTGTATAATTGGTCCGTCAGTCTCAAACCGCTATAATCGTCAGGGGGGCAAGCCCCCCCCCCCCTCCCTGAAACCCCCCGTTTTATCCATTTCTTCTATAAGTTATGACTAATCTAATAATACAAGCTTAAAACTCGGGTAGTGACGGAGGGACTCGTATTTAGACGAGCTCGTACATTCGTACATTGCTCTGTCTTATATACAAGACAATCCAAAATGGCGAAGCGACGGTTGTGAAGTGTATCAGTACAGTGTAAAACCGAGTCATACGGTAAATATAGAGGACCATTTCTTCAAGTGAGGACGGAGTTTTCGTAAACAAAGTACCATAAGGTAATTCACTGCAAATTTTAACGAAAACTAAGGTTTTGAATAGAAGTTCTAGGCGACGGACCAGTTCTATATTCGCACCGGAAATTTTAATCAATCGACGATAAGCTTTGGTCACGAGCGACGGTTGACCCAGATATTTTGAAGCAGAATGACATAATGTCACTATGGCTACCGCGTTGACAGGTTGGGTTGCTGGCGACGCTATCGTGGGAAATGTTGTGAATTCAACCCTTTGATGACTGTATACGTTCATGACAGCCCAGTTTTCGAAATGACCTGCAGTCTATCAGAGGGTATTTCACGAAAGTACATCCCCGAAGTTTCAGAGTGTGTAAAGCCTGTCCCTGTCAGCTAGGGTCGTGTTCACAAGGGTCGGGGAAGTCCAATTGGCCGAATGTTTCAAGACGTCACTTGGAAATTACGCGCACAGCATTTTGGGAGATTGAGGGATATTCACATAATTTTACAAAATGGCGGAAGGAATAATACTTTATCGAGAAGAGGATGTAAAAGGCGCCAGATCTTTTGACGGCGCTTATCTGTTGTGCTTCTGACTTGAAGACCTACTCAACATGTTGTTTTCATAACTCTATCAGTATCAACTTTAAAATACGATATGTCATCAATGTTTGATAAGGACGTGACGTCTTGCTATAACTTTATAAGTACCGGTCAACAAAGTGGCCAACTGAGGTACATTGAACCCAGAAAGCTTTGCGTAAATCTGTGTGACGTAATCAGGCTCGTTGGTAATTAAAAAAGCCACATGACTTGGGAAGTTCTCACCAAGCTGCGGATCACGTTGTACGTTACAGTCTCACAATGAGATCTTGAAATCTGTCGGACAAACTTTTCACACTGTTTTTTTTTTGACAAAAAGGGTTCTAGCAGATTAAAAAAGAAATTCGAGGAAATTGGCGGGTACAATGTGTGTTTGTAGGGATGAATACCTAAAAGTAATAAAGCCCCAAATGCAACAAAGAGATACCTCAAATGAAAGATAAAGTCCCCCTTGACGTTATCTTGGATAGAAATACAAATGTAAAGTCATTTCTTTACAAAATAAATCACTTACAAGACTTGGCCTAAGAATGTTTTACATACGAGTGGTACTCCAGTTATACGTGCATGAAGAAACATCAACTTCCTGACCAGGTAACTCTCCTGTATTCGGTTGTGTGACGCAAGCGGAAGCGAATCAAAAGGGGAGATAAATTCATGACAACCAATATTTGAGAGGGCCATGAAGAGGGCATCGACTTTTCTGTAGCACGAAGCTTTCTCTAATATACTTTAATCTAAAGTAAGAAAGCATTAAAAAAAAAATAATTTTCCTGTATACGGTCATATTGTGCTGGTACTATCAGTCGATTTTTATCCAAAAAAAGTCTAATCTGCGAGTTAAAACCCTGGATACAGTTTTCCTCGTAAATAAAAAGATATAAATTATAATTGCAGAAAGAATATATGTATAGGAAGTCTAAACCACAAACAAATATTACTGAGTAATTGTTAAAAAAGAGGTGGAATTATTCATGAGCTGCCAAAATTCACACTTTTTTCATAATTTCTGATCGTCTCAACAGTAAGAGGCTTTGAAGGCCATCCAAAAACTAAATGATTGGCGTTGGAATGAGGAAAATTCATACAGTATGTGGCCTGTACGAACCGAAACAGTGTCCGAAAAGTAAACAAAATTTAAATTGCCGGGACGATCATTCATTCATTCTAACCAAAAGTTAGTTCAAAACAATACTTTATCGTTCATTCTCGAGACTAGAAACACTAAAAATCTGAATTATAGGTCTTGAGAAAAATAGCCGATAATTTCAACATTCTGTTTTTACGTCAAAATATCAACATTTTGGCAGCTCATGCCACTTTAACATTAACTGATGTCTAGAATGAATCAATGTCAATCCTGGTTATTCATTTTTGTTTAAAGTTCGCACATTCGCCGCATATACATGTACACGACAGTGAAGGGTCAATGGGTAATTTCTCATTTAAAAAGCAAACTTTTTTATGAACCTCAAGCGCTCCTTTCATTGAAACAACCGGAATGTTCAGAAGAAATCTTTAATTTCTGAAGCTCATGGTACTTTAAGTATGAGAGTGGCCTAGATGGCTGTTGACAAAAAAGCCAAGTAATACCGGAATCGATTGACTCGTTGGCCGAAAGAGTGTACAAACTTAGGCCTACGTCAAAACGCCCCATCTTATATTTCGTGCCCTGAGGGAAGTCACCCCCCCCCCACCCTTATAATATGAGGTTTTGGGTGTAAATTCGTATGTGCAGAGACCTATATAGAAAAATGTTGAACTCCACTTTATTGAAACCATTTTGATAGCACATGATGGTGTAACCGTGTATATTTATGAGCTTTCGAAAGGAGCTACTCTCACCCGATATCAAAACATACGATTTAACAATTTTCCACACGCATTATGCAGAAAAATATAAATACTGTTAATACTATAAAAAGGCAGACTAAGTAGGATAAGCAAAATTAGGCAAATCAGCAAAGGGTGAGGAATTTGCTGCTAAACTTTTTTTAAAACTTTTTTAGCCACTAGGCCTTTAGTGGGGGTATTAAGTTAAGTGAATTAAATACTATCAGGTTATTTATTTTTGTACTATGTAATTGGTCACGGAATTCTACAAATTTAATAGTAAACCCTGGCTCGCGTCAAGATTGTAATTTTAACATCGATATTTTGATTTTAACATCGATATTTGGAAGAAGTTATGATTTGTGCCGCGGATCGTTTTGGCTTGTACTGGGAGGCGTTTTGACTAAAATGGAGGACGTTTTAACTTCAGAAGAGGGCGTTTTGGTATCCCGGCAATCTCCACTGACCCATTCAGTGTTTTATTTATTATTTAAAACACGGAATGGGGTCCATGGGGATTTTTAACTTGGCGCGCGAAGATATATCCGGGCCGAAACCCCCTCGTTGTGACCCGCGAAAAGTTTTACCGGAAGTCCTTATAGTTATAAGATTACAAAGTGGAAATAGGAAATCAGTCTTCATCATTATACATTAGAAGTAAGTAAATGCTACGCTTCTATTGCTTCCCATTTCATAGCTTTACAGTGAATTATAAACCTAATCTCCGCTGCCAAAAAAAAATACCTTCAACAGTTGTGCTTGTCAGGATTTCTTGACAGATCCTCGATTTGCTGGATTGTTGTTGTTGTAGTTTTGAAAAACTAACTTCGCTGTGTAATTTAACTCGGCCAAAACTTTTGATAAAATTAAATCTCGTCAAAAATTTATGGTTCCCGGCTAGTTATGGGTGGCACTTCCTGTATTCTGATTGGTCCTGAAAGTTTTATTGATCCCGGAAACATAACAACCTCGGTTCAAGACCTTTTCAGTAAGGCACATTTTCAAATAGGCTTGGTCATACCTGCGTGATGAGATGCGCCCAACACAGGTAAACATCCCTAGTGTTTGGAAGTAATAGCTAATAGGCAGGTGAGATTAATGGATAGTTTTAACTTTTTACTTTGCTAAAATCTGGAAGCTGCATTACAGCCACCTATTTAAATTAAACGCCGTAGTTAGTTGTTCTGTGTTTCTAGAGCCTTAACGGGTATTGATTAAATTCCAAATTGCCGCCGTTGCCTGTTTGATATCTGTTTAGAAAACCAATTAACTCGAGTTTACTACATTTAAATTTAACAAAGGACACATAAAATCTGCCCTGTTTGGTTTAGAGTGTATAAATGATGCAGGTGAAAAACAAATGAAATAGCGAAGTTCAACTACAACAACAACGATCAGTGTCGGTGAGTGTGCCTTTAAAGTGGCGTGAGCTGCCGAAATTCACACTTTTTTTCATAATATTTGATCGCCACGACAGTAAGAGGCCGTCGAAAACAGTGAAAGACCATCGAAAACTAAATGATTGGAGTTGGAATGAGGAAATTCCATACAGTATATGGCCTATACGAACAGGAATACTGTTCGAAAAGTAAACAAAATCTAAATAACCGGGACGACTAATCATTCATTCCAAGCCAAAGTTAGTTCAAAACAATACTTTATCGTACATTCTCGAGACTAGAAGCACCAAAAAGCTTCTGAATTATACGTCTTGGGAAAAATAGCCAATAATTTAAACATTCTATTTCAATGTCAAAATATCAACATTTTGGCAGCTCATGCCACTCTAAGATAAGTCATATCTGTTTCTTTAGTTTTCTATGGCTATACTTTAACCTGGTTGTCCATTTACTTTTTTACTTTCTGGAAACAGCCAACTATATTCTAAAACTTCAAGGTGGTAATTTAGAATCACAGGAGTATAGATACTGTTTCATCCGTATGTGTAGAAAGCGGCCACTATCCTTGGTAAGCGCTTTGTGACGTATGCTGTACATGATAGTATTTCTATATATCAGTTTATAAGTAAATATACACGTTCTGGTCAGTCATAAAAATACTACATGATATATAGCCTACATGTCGTATCAACTGTGTACATGTACTAAATATCTGCGCAGTAGTAAGATCGTCGCTGGGTGCTGAGTTGCCCTGCTCTGTCTGTATATACACTGATGTGAAATGTCCTAGATTGCATAGCTTATCAATACATTTCTAAATCACAGGAAAATTGTATCGGTCAGGAAAAAATTTTAAACCATGAAGTGTCAGTTTAAAATTGTTTCCCGAATGAAGTGTCAGTTACTCTCAGTCCACGGAATATAATCACGGGTTTAATTTTCTTCACATTGATAGCCAATCAGATGCAGTCAATCGATGACCTGAATAAATGGCGCGGGTACCATATATTCACGTCTGAAGACAGTAGTGTAATGTAATTCCAAATCCATTAACGCATTACCATGTCTGCGCATAACATTTGCCGATCGGTGATCCGATTGGAATGATATTGATTGCGATAAGTTACAGAAGGAAAACTCGGATCTATGCCATCTTCTGGTTTTCGTTTTTTTCCACAACCCTGAAACATAAATATAATCATACGGACAAGGGAGACTTAAACACCTAACACATCCAATATCTACCACGATGTGTATTTATATGTTTAATATCGGTGATGTCAACACCTGACGCTGGGCACTTTGTTCACACAGCATCAGCGTGGTTAGGACAGATACAGTCTGGCAGAAACTAGCTGGCTCATTTAAAGATAGTTTGAGTTTCATACATATTATTCGGGATTGGGTGAGCGGACTAAAACTGATATGCTTTACCATTAGAGTCTGGATTTGACAGCCAGAAATTTTTTTGCTTCTAAAAATATAACATAAATTAGTATATTTTCTAACATGTTGACTATGCCTATGCCTAGTGCTGCTCTATGGAACAATTTACATTGTTATGACTTTTAGGTAAAGAGAAAAATGTATATGCGTCCATTTGTATTATACAATACCAATGCTCTTTATCCGCGAGTTTGTTGATTGCAAACTGGGATAGACGTTAATGCAGGGACCATTTTAGTGTTTAGTTGATTTCGATTGTCAGAAAATTGTTTACTTGGTCTAAAAGAAAAATTCTGTATTTTTCTCATGGTTTTTGTTAGCATATATCGGTTCCCTGATAAAAATATCAGATCCTCTCTGTCTTTAAACAGTATCAAACTTGAGCCGGAATACGGTCGATTGTTCGTGAGTAGAGAGCTATATGGACACAGGTCACAGTTTCTCACTTCCGGAAATTCCTAGGGACGAAAAAAGTTCCAGATATTTTTGGGTGTTTTTTTTATTATTTTTTCCTGGCCCCCTGCATTTTTTTTTCTGGGCATTTTTGTATTTTTTATGAAAGGACAGGGGTTGAGTTACTGTCTGGGAATGATTTTAGAAGTGGAATGGGACTAGTTCAGGTGGATTGAGATCTGGTAGTTGGGGGGTGCTTTGGATTGTTTACATCCGGTTGGCTATGTGTAAAGGGACCCCTATCAGCTGTTTGGAATGCTAGTGAGAAATTTCTACCTTCAACGTATGAAAAAATTGTGCTTAAAATACTCCCAAAGGACTGTTTGAGACCCCCATCGAAGGATTTGGTTCAACGAAAGTTAGGGAACGTGCTGTGAGAGCAGACATTAACATTACCGCAAATGGGCAATGAAGGAAAATCAAACTGTGACCCGCTGCCATATGACAGAACGGCAGCAGTGGCGGCACCATGGGTAAAATCCCGCACTATAGTAAAAATGGCGGCGCTTCCGGTAAACTCCGCATTAAATGTGCTTGATATCGAGCAAAATCTTAACCCTAATCAGAAATATTTAAAGGGGCATGAGCTGCCAAAATGTTGATATTTTGACGTTAAAACAGAATGCTGAAATTATTGGCTATTTTTCTCAAGAGGTAGAATTCAGAAACTTTTTAATGCTTCAAGTCTCGAAAATGTACGATAAAGTACTGTTTTAAACTAACTTTGGCTTAGAATGAATGAATGGTCGTCCCGGTTATTTAAATTTTTGTTTACTTTTGAACACGTTTTCCATTCATACAGGCCACATACTGTATGGATTTTTCTCATTCCAACGCCAATCATTTAGTTTTTCGATAGCCTTCAAAGCCTCTTACTGTCGTGACGATCAGAAGTTATGAAAAAAACTGTGAATTTTGGCAGCTCATGCCCCTTTAACAAAATGTGTGAAAATAGAATGACGTTAAGAAAGAGATTTTCGGTAGAAAACAATAGAATGAAGCTGTTAAGACGTTGTTTTAAGACGTAAAGAAATACTCTAAGAAAGTGGAATATATTAGCACGACCTATAGGAAAACTTAAAATCTTAAAAAAAGAAATCTTACCTTCAGGATTTCTATTAAGCGTTGTTGTTGTCCACACTTCCTTAGTACATGAATCATATCTCCACGTGTAACAACCTAGAACTGACATCTACGCGTAAAATTCGAACCAGGTACCCCACGTGAGCTATTCGGCCTAAACGTTAGCCTTCCAATCAATGATAGATCCTATAGTTAGTGGGAAACGGCCGAAGATAATGTTTAAAGCGGCCGGCGGGCGTTAAACGGCCGCTTTAAGCATTATCTACGGGCGTTAAGCGGCCGTAACGGCGTCTGTCAGTGATGTGGGCAAAATAGGACCAATCTTAGCAACACGCATTTAAACATTATACTTTATCATTATATATTGTGCCAATCGGAATATTCAATTGATTTCAATTCTACTCTTTAGAAAATCGATATTTCCTCGCGTTGTTAACTATTCACTAACATTATCTGCTTTAACGCTCGGCGGCCGCTTAACGTCCGCATATAATGCTTAAAGCGGCCGCTTAACGCCCACAGGGCGTCTGTTAGCAACGCGAGGAAATATCGATTTTCTCAAGAGTAGAATTGAAATCAATTGAATATTCTGATTGGCACAATATATAATGGTAAACTATAATGATTAAATGCGTGTTGCTAAGATCGTTGATAAAATAACGAATGTATAAAAACAGCAAAAGCTATATTCCAGTTAGCGACCAGATATTTACACTAATAATGGTATTACAGTAATTGTAACCAGCATGTTTATCGTTCGGATTGCCTAGCAGCCTAAATTTTAGCAAGCGGCCGTTAGTGTGATATGGGTAAAAAAGTACGTTTTTTCCAATGTTTTTATATATTTTCATATTTAGGTGTATCAATCAATACAACTGGGGTATTTCATATTGATTAAGTTTTTCAAAGTTGATTTCGATAAAGTCATTATACCAAAAGATTCATAATTGACAGTCAGCTGTGACGATAAAGTTCGATTGTTTTTTAGCGACTCTCAAAACTTTGGCCAGCGGGGCGTTAAATTTTTCGATAGGCCAGTTTTAGAAACACTTTCTTAGAGTATTTCTTTACGTCTTAAAACAACGTCTTAACAGCTCCATTCTATTGTTTTCTACCGAAAATCTCTGTCTTAACGTCATTCCATTTATACACATTTTTGTTAAATATTTCTGATTAAAGTTAAGATTTTTCTCGATATCAAGTGCGTCATTTTATATTTAGTGCGGGGTTTACCGAAAGCGCCGCCATTTTGACCGGAAGCGCCGCCATTTAACCGGAAGCACCGCCATTTTACGGTGCCGCCACTGCTGCCGTTCTGTCATATAGCTCTCTACTTTCGTGTAATCTAGTAGATCAATGATTTGTAATTTGTAGACCTCGCCATTGTACCCCCCCCCCCCCCACCAGGAAAAAAAACTTTAAAGAGAGTATAGTTCACCAACTGATCTAAAAAAGTGGCTTCCATATGGCGCAATGGATATGCCAGAAAAATAGCGACAATGATAAATGCTGTGAGGTTAGGTTAATTATAGCTCTGGGTGATATATATCGATATTCTTTTACGTATTATTGCGGCTACACGTCCCCTTCTCCCATGTATGATCCAAATATAAACGTAAGCCGTGACTGTATCAAGAAAATTGGATGGTTTAGCTAACCCTAGAAGCCAACATAACCTTACTTAGTCAGAACATCTTGCCAAAAGTAAATTAATGGGACATCAAAACATATATCGTTATAAAACTGTCGTCAACCTAATGAAATATTATGGGTTGTAGTTGGATATAACAACTTAGGATTGAGTATAAACGTCTAGATGATATGCCCCTTTTTATCACAATAAGAAACTTGTCTCCATGGTTATTTTAGACAAGAAGATTTATCCTGTGCCCGTGTGTTCGAATGCTCAACAATATCATTTTACTTTCGTAAACGTCTTCGGCAGCATGTATCTTATCCTCTTTTACTTACTTGCCGGTCAGGAAGAGCCACACATTAAGCCGTCATACTATGTTTTTTACCCGATTGACTGGCTTTTCAAAACCCCGTAGTTATATTTCAGCCTATGGAGTATCAATAGGTCAACTTGCTCATAATTTTTCACTTAACCTTGAATTACAGATCGTCACATATGGCTCGAAGTGCCAAGACACCAGTAACTGTGGAACGGCTTTTGCTGTACTAGAATTAAAGTATTCACAAAGCTATAAACTACGTAACGGCTTGTCTGTATGTGATTTTCGATCAACTCGAGCCGTTGTGTTTTCTAGGTCACAACACCCAGTTTGTGTTTTCTCAGCCAATGAAAACTGACTTTGGTTATACAGGAGCTAGAAGGTGGCTACATAGTGATAGTTTGGTATCTGGGTTATTTGAATATTGGATTGAAACTAACATAGGTCTACTGTACATACTTTAAGCTTTCAATCAATGCCTGATAACAGATTTTTGTGTGTGTTTTTTTAATGTTCACCCAATTTTGAAAATACCAAAGTTTGGCTAGAATAAGTAAGCCTAAAACTGTCAAAATGGCGGTACCCATGTTAAATTGTGTGTAGCTTGAAACCGGCATGCACTATGTCAACTTTATTTGGTTGTAAAGGATTTCTCATGTGTTGATCTATTTGGAAATGGTTAGGAAAAGTCTTAACGAGATTTAGGTAATTAGCCACAAATCAAAACGTTAACATTACCGCAAATGGGAAATGAAACTGTATCATGTAACCTATAGTGAAGTGTGAAAAGTAAGTATTTTGTTCTAAATTTTCAAACCACCACCATTTTTGGTGCCGTTGTATCTGGACTACATATTTGAAATATAAAATAAATGAATTCAGTAAAAAAATTTAAATATTCACCACTTTTTTCTGAAAAACAGGCTTTTGTGGACCAGGGCTAGGTTTGAGCAACCACAAGACTCTTATTGTAGGGTGTAAAATACTTGTATATGCCTCAGTAGTGATCCATTTCCATCAATGAGGTCTAGGAATGACATTTCACTTCTTGGAATTATTAATGTTTTTCAAAGCAAATGATTATTTCAGGCTCATTAGCTATTGATGTAAAATAACCAGACCCCCCCCCTCCCACCCCCTTCCCTGTGGGTCTGAAATGATATAATCTGTACAAATTGCCCTTTTTATATCTTAACAGGTAAGCTGACATGACTGTGGCCCTGAATTGGACAGTTTTTAAATCACTGGAGAAGTTTTATTAGCTTTCAAACAGTCCAAATGTTAAGAAATCAGACATTTTTTGGACGGGTGGGGTGGGTTATCTCCCCTGGCTCTGCCCTTATGGCAGTCTCTAACCCGGACAGATGCTAACAGTAAACTACAACCAACAACCCATCATTTCCAGCAAATTTGAAGGGTATTTGATGATTCACCTTTTTATAGCGAGGAATAACATTTTGAATTGGTCCTCAGAAAAACTTTAAAATATAAGCCTGGAAACATGAAGGGGGTGGGTGTGTAAATTACTTCGCAAATTCAAAACGACTGGCCGAAAAGCTTTGATCTTTTGAAATTCAATTTGATATTGGTTAATAAAAGCAAAGTTATTAAATTTGACAAATTTCGAGGAATTATATCCTTGTTATAGGTCACAACACCCAGTTTGTGTTTTCTCAGCCAATGAAAATTGACTTCGGTTATACAGGAGCTAGAAGGTGGCTACATAGTGATAGTTTGGTATCTGGGTTATTTGAATATTGGATTGAAACTAACATAGGTCTACTGTACATACTTTAAGCTTTCAACCAATGCCTGATAACAGATTTTTGTGTGTGTTTTTTTAATGTTCACCCAATTTTGAAAATACCAAAGTTTGGCTAGAATAAGTAAGCCTAAAACTGTCAAAATGGCGGTACCCATGTTAAATTGTGTGTAGCTTGAAACCGGCATGCACTATGTCAACTTTATTTGGTTGTAAAGGATTTCTCATGTGTTGATCTATTTGGAAATGGTTAGGAAAAGTCTTAACGAGATTTAGGTAATTAGCCACAAATCAAAACGTTAACATTACCGCAAATGGGAAATGAAACTGTATCATGTAACCTATAGTGAAGTGTGAAAAGTAAGTATTTTGTTCTAAATTTTCAAACCACCACCATTTTTGGTGCCGTTGTATCTGGACTACATATTTGAAATATAAAATAAATGAATTCAGTAAAAAAATTTAAATATTCACCACTTTTTTTCTGAAAAACAGGCTTTTGTGGACCAGGGCTAGGTTTGAGCAACCACAAGACTCTTATTGTAGGGTGTAAAATACTTGTATATGCCTCAGTAGTGATCCATTTCCATCAATGAGGTCTAGGAATGACATTTCACTTCTTGGAATTATTAATGTTTTTCAAAGCAAATGATTATTTCAGGCTCATTAGCTATTGATGTAAAATAACCAGACCCCCCCCCCTCCCACCCCCTTCCCTGTGGGTCTGAAATGATATAATCTGTACAAATTGCCCTTTTTATATCTTAACAGGTAAGCTGACATGACTGTGGCCCTGAATTGGACAGTTTTTAAATCACTGGAGAAGTTTTATTAGCTTTCAAACAGTCCAAATGTTAAGAAATCAGACATTTTTTGGACGGGTGGGGTGGGTTATCTCCCCTGGCTCTGCCCTTATGGCAGTCTCTAACCCGGACAGATGCTAACAGTAAACTACAACCAACAACCCATCATTTCCAGCAAATTTGAAGGGTATTTGATGATTCACCTTTTTATAGCGAGGAATAACATTTTGAATTGGTCCTCAGAAAAACTTTAAAATATAAGCCTGGAAACATGAAGGGGGTGGGTGTGTAAATTACTTCGCAAATTCAAAACGACTGGCCGAAAAGCTTTGATCTTTTGAAATTCAATTTGATATTGGTTAATAAAAGCAAAGTTATTAAATTTGACAAATTTCGAGGAATTATATCCTTGTTATAGGTCACAACACCCAGTTTGTGTTTTCTCAGCCAATGAAAATTGACTTCGGTTATACAGGAGCTAGAAGGTGGCTACATAGTGATAGTTTGGTATCTGGGTTATTTGAATATTGGATTGAAACTAACATAGGTCTACTGTACATACTTTAAGCTTTCAACCAATGCCTGATAACAGATTTTTGTGTGTGTTTTTTTAATGTTCACCCAATTTTGAAAATACCAAAGTTTGGCTAGAATAAGTAAGCCTAAAACTGTCAAAATGGCGGTACCCATGTTAAATTGTGTGTAGCTTGAAACCGGCATGCACTATGTCAACTTTATTTGGTTGTAAAGGATTTCTCATGTGTTGATCTATTTGGAAATGGTTAGGAACAGTCTTAACGAGATTTAGGTAATTAGCCACAAATCAAAACGTTAACATTACCGCAAATGGGAAATGAAACTGTATCATGTAACCTCTAGTTCTCTGAGTGCCTTACAAGCAATTTCCAATTACACATGGTATGACTCGTCTCCCATTATCTTTCATATTTTGAAATGCTCCTCGAATTTGTATAGAAATGGCACTAGCGTATGTTTAGCATGGGTCCCTGCCCATGTCGAAATTGAAGGCAATGAAATGGCCGATAATATGGCCAAAAGAGCTCTAGATTTTACCGAAGTATCTTTTGGCTTAGGTTTAAGGGTTAAAGAAACCATCTCTATGTATGAGTCTTTTTATAACTGACTTAGGCAATATCAATGAAAGACCGCTACGGAAGGTAAATGTTATCGTACCCACCAACTCAGTGCACATAACAGGTTCTTAAGGTTCAGGGACATCGTAACGATGTGGTTACAGGTCACAGTTTCTGACTTCCGGATTTTCCTAGGGACGAAAGAAGTTCCAGATACTTTTGTGTGTTTTTTTTAATTACTTTTTCCTGCCCCCCCCCCCCCTGCATAGAAACACATTATAAGACCTAGAGTATTGTTTTGATGTGCTGAAAATGTATCTTTTATGTCTTTTCTAGCAAAATATTTGCAAAAAATTGATTTCTTGATATGTTTGGGGGGCAAAGTAATGTACATGGTTATGAGTTAAATTTCTCCTGTAAGGGACTGTATCCAACCTTCGTGCAGTTTTCAATCGTGTAATTTTCGGGAAAAACACGATAGCGTACACGAATGGATTAAGCTTGCCTGTGAGAGGGATTAGAGGCACCCTGTGGTGAAGAATGAGCTCTGCTGTAAACGGCCCAGCGTGTCCAGACACGCTGAAAGTAGTCCCGTGAATCAAAACAACACTGAATGAACAAGGCACGGCTCAGCACGACTACCGGTATACTAGGCTAGGGTCGAATGACATGTCAATTGTTATTATTGGTGCAATATAAAGAAACTAGTAGATATTTATTACGGGATGAATAATAAAAACCATTTGTTTGGAAAAATGCGAGGTAGCCTAATATAGTATCCCAAAAGAGATACCGGTCTGCGATTGATTGCGTTAGTCTGATTTCCGGAAGTAGACACTTGATCATTTTTTGTGTATATCGGACTGTCATGGAAAAAAACTATCATGGCAAAAATAGCTACCATTTTCTTTTGAAACCACCCCAATGTCCTTTACTTAGAGCTCTTTTTGCGTGCTGACAACAAGTGGAGTGAAATGGACAATTTATTTACTAATGAAATGAATACATCGCCGCCACAGACTGCCAATGTCTTAGGGCTGGGGAAAGGTTAAAAAGAACCAAAAACAACAAGAGCACGGACTTGTTTTACACTTGTACAGATATCAAACCATTAATCATGAATTAAACATGTTCATCCACTCTGTGTTGGAAATTTTTAGTGTATTATAGCCATAACCGTGTGTAAATAAGGCACTCGGGTGTCGAGAAAAATATTTCATTCAAGTCAGTCTTCATTATGGGTTTATTACTTCGAATTCTCGACTTAATTATTTGGATGTGAAATGATTAAAACACATTGGAGCTACATAAGGATACTATGGCATTGGCATTCGTCAGCAGGCAATTCTTCAGGGACCATATCTTACCTTCGTGCACGCCTCAGTCGTGCACAGACATTGCACGATTGTTGTAAATGTTCATACGTCCCTTCTTAAAATGGTTGGGGTAGGTCTGATTCCAGATTTGTTGTTTATTATGCTTTTGAAAGCATAGCTTTTCTTTTCGACGGCCTGGTATTCCCATAATTAATGTTTTCATTCACAAGGACCAAAATCAGTTGTCGTAGTGTTTATTAAAGAAAAATACTAATTAAGTGTAATATAATATAAACAAAGGAGCACGATGTGAATAGCATAAAAAGACCAATTCAACATTACATACATGGAAATTATGTTATCCCAATGTCAGTCAAGCTTTATTCTTTTGTCTACATTTAGCGTTTACGGCATTCCGAATGGTAAATTAGCAGTGAGCAAATGTTAAAAAAATTCGACCTTTAGATCTTGCGCTTTAAAACAAGACATTTTTAAATAGAGTCTTCATCATTATTGATCGATAATGAACACCCCTCTCCCCCACCTTTGCAATTCTATCCATTGTACTGTAATATTCCATGTGCATGCCCTGCTGGGTGTTCGTTGTGCGTTTGCTATTTAAAGTTTCAAGTTTATCAAGTTTATATGATCAAAAGCCCTGAGCCTCACAAAGGCTCCTAGCCCTCTCCAGATCACACTGGAAGGCTGAACATTTAACATAGAGTTACAGCTGAATATCAGATAATCTTATACATCCAATGTATACAAAGTAGAATATTTAACACTTTTTTTGTATCACTCATTTTTTTCTCGTGTCTAGAGCATGACAAATATATTGCGCTAGGTTATTTTGTATAACAGTACTAGATGATGACATTACATTTTTAAACATGTTAATATTAGGCCATTTGTATTTTGGTAGATAATATGACCGCTATTTAAAAAGGAAAGAGTTCGGATTACATTGGCATTGACGCAACCCTGTGGGTGGCTGGGATTAGTCGTTAGATTAGATAAAGTACTCCCTCAAAAATGTCAAGATATACCTTTATAAATGGAACATTTTGCATAAACTATCATAGTAAATAAAACACATTGCTTAGACATGGTAGACCCCTCAGAATTTTGGATGTTCGACACTGATGACGAGAATGATACGCCTGCTGATATGCCCGTATTTAAACGAGCACAGGAGTCTTTAGTGGAAAGGCTTCCGCAGCTACCATCAATCGTGGAACAGTTTGTTAAAGATAATTCTGCAGAGGCCCATATAAGAAGAAGAGACGCTACTGCATATACAAATGGAGTATCTTGGGCCGATATCCAAAGGCATGTTATAGCCAACACACCCGGGCTTGAGTCTATCTCCAAAATGACAATTCATAGAATGTTGAAGCCATCCCGTCAAGGTACCATCAACGCCAAACGCCACACCGGCATAGTGAATGCCAGGATCCCAGCCAAGAAGAATGATTCCACCAACGACCATCCAGATTTCCGATTTTCGTGCGCATCTGTCAATTATGTGAATGAACGGGTTCAACTGTACGAAGACGAGTGCATTGCGTTGTCCTGTGATGACAAGAACAAGGTGAATGTGGGGACTCTGGCTGTAAGCAGACATTTCCAGGTAAACAGATTTTTTTCTAATGATGATAGACCATACTACCCCGACCACGATTTTCCTCATCCAAACTCTGAACTCATACCGTCCGGTTATATGACTTTACGCAAAAGGACAAGAACAAGAAGTCTGTCACCAGCAAAAGAGCATCGCTTTCATAGGAGGCGCACACGATCTGCTGATCATACAGGTAAATATTTGTTGGTTTAAGATGGCATTCATAACATTGATTTCTCTTTATCTACAAATGATTATACGTACAATAACATGCATTGTATTAATTCATATATTTTTTTTTTCATCAGATTTAGTCCTAGTCGGGACTATAGATAGAAACGGGCGACAGCGGGTATCCTGGCCAAGAACCGGACCATTGGATGTTTTTTGCAGGCTGCAATGTTTCACAGCAGTACAAGCCAGATCCACGCTGAACTTTTGAAGCCCATTGTGGAGGACAAATTGAACCCACGGACCGTTGTCTCCATTATAGCGGACGGGGGTCCAGACTGGTCAACTAAATCCCTGGTTAATCTGATCAATTATGGGAGATTATTGCGGGATTTAGGTTTAGATGGGCTGATCCTGGTGAGCTACGCTCCACGGCATAGCAGATTTAACCCCATAGAGCGTGCTTGGGGTCCACTCTCCAAAAGGTTGACAGGTGTCACCCTACCCAGGACACTAGAGGGGGAAGTTTCCTTGCCTTCAGAGCAGAGCCATCTTTCAAAAGACGTTTTGATGAAGGAGGCGAAAATCTTCGACCAGGCCATAGACCAATGTACCAAATATTGGCATGGAAAGAAGTATGACGGCTATCCGATTACGGTACACAAGAACCCCAGTATCCCAACAACGACCTGTCGATATTCAGACCACAGTGAATTGAAAGCCTTTGTAAGCGCGTCTGCGACCCAGACTTTATGCATCTCAGACATGAACTCTTATTTTTAATGAACCATTCAGTACACCGAACATATCACTTAGAATTTTATAAGTGCCTGAGTGACTGTTGTACCCACTGCTTCACCCATCCTATAAGAGCAACGAAATTTTTTCACACTTTATCCACCTTTGAAGGGGCTATGTCGTCCCCTGTTACAGATCCTGGCAGATGTAAGGGGGAATACATGTCACTACTGCGGCTATTATATATGCCAGAGCTTTGTTCTTCGGAATTTAACACAACCTTGCCCAGTGCTAATAGACAACAGTGTGACCGAGGATGCCGTTACATATTTTTATCAGATGCAGATAGGAAACGTCATCAGCCATTGATTCATTCTAAGAAGCTCTGAGTATTTGTATAGACCTATACATTTATCTCCCTGTAATATTTTCATTTTCATGTCATTTCATATCGTATACCTGTACATAACTATATCACTTTTCAAAATAAATTATTGATTATAAGTACTAGGAGATTTTTAGTCACTGGTTTTGGAAAATATATCATACTATATAATTACAGGCCGAGTTTTGAACTTTCATTTTCTCGTTGATCAGAACATTATAATTTCAAGCACCTGCTAAAAATTAAATGCCAAGTGTATAAGTCCATAGTTTCATTTTTTTTAGTAAAACACAGAATCGCGTGTAATGTCAGCGATTGCTGTAGATCGCAAAACGAAAATTAAACCATGCTCTGTCGAAGAGTCAAAGTTACACAAACCAAAGAAAACCGTCCATTAAACACACCTCACAAATTCTGTAGCGTATATATAACATACAAAAGAAAGACAACCAGGTGTGTGCAGACATTTCCAAATTGATGTTTTGCTGAACAGGTAATGGGAGGCTATAAAAGCGTCAACGTTTCTCGGAGTGTCCTGCTTACAGCTATACCGTTGACTGCATTGCACTGCATACACGAGCCCTCTCACTCTATGTTACCACGCAGTAATATACAGACACCCATATCTCTGCTGCTGTTCAAACCAGACAGGACCGCAGAGGCCACTCAGACAGACTCGAGGTTGTTGTTTTAACAGATCGCTTTGGATTGGAGATCGCCGCGAGTGTAGAAATCGATCGTGTAATTCATTCGCATTACACGAATGATCGGTGCACGATGGTTGGATATGCTCCCTAAGTAAATGATACTTTTCAATATAGTAGCTTCCCTTTTCTGCAATGATAGGCCATACAATCTGGTTGCTTTTTTCATTACCCTTGCCAAAAAGACACAGAATACTACCTCTACCCCCAATGTTTGTAAAGAATTTGGGCATTGCATGATTTTGTGTAGATATTTACTTTTTATTTGGGTTTCTGACAAAAAGCTATAATTCTTACATTGATTTGATTGTCAACATATGAGAAACATAGTAACTCCCTTTTTTGTCTTACCAAATGCCTTTTTTGTGAAAAAAAAATCTTTTTTTGGTGTTGTTTTATGTCAAACTGAATATTTTTTTGTACTCTTTCAGGTAATTTCAGGTCCTGTATAAGATGAATGGAATTACTTATCCACATGTGAGTAGTTTTTCCTGATTTACACAGCAAAGGAATGGGAATGAGACTCTTTCTACTTTTTCCAGAGGTCATTTTACTATTGGCATGGCTTCACAGCTTCATTACATTAGAAATTCGCCCCAAATAACATGCCTAATGACACTCAAAGTTGGCATAAAACCGCTCAGAATATCATCACTTGAGCTTTCCTGTTTTATTCAGTACCTGCATGTGTCTTACACAATTTTCACTTGCAATATGCAGGAAACCATTGTTTTTAAGAATAAGCCGACCTTAAAATTACCCCCCCCCCCTATTTTTGTACATTTTTTTTATTAAATCTAAGCATATTTTCCCAGAAATATCCTTTTAGACCTTTGTTGGACTTTTTTGGGTGCAGTTTTGTTCTCTGGGCTACGGTAATTATTAAGTTCATATACAAGGATACTTGTGGGCAGTTTTGAACAGAGTTTTGTGTTGGGGGACCCCAACAATAAGCCATGTGGCAGGGGACTTTCTACTCTGGTTTTAAACTTTCCAGTACAATTTTGAACCTAAAATCAACCTGGGATACATGACTAACACTTGTTTTTTCAAGCTTCAAGCTGTTTAAATTTGGCCACAGTTTCAGATATTTTTGTGTGTTTTTTTATATCATTTTTTCCTGGCCCCCTGCATTTTTTCTGGGCATTTTTGTAGTTTTTATGAAAAGACAGGGGTTGAGTTACTGTCTGGAAATGATTTTAGAAGTGGAATGGGACCATTTCAGGTGGATGGAGATCTGGTAGTTAGGCGTGCTTTGGTTTGTTTACATGCGGCAGAGTATGTGCAAAGTGACCCCTACCCGCATTTTCTGGTCGTAGTTTAAAATTTCTACGATCAACCTATGAACAAAGTGTGCTAAAAATACTCCCAAAGGTCTGTTTAAGGCCCCCACCGAAGGATTTGGTTCAACGAAAGTTAGGGAAGGTGCTGTGAGAGCAGACATTAACATTACCGCAAATGGGAAATAAAGGAAAAGGAAACTGTGACCTGCGGTCATGTGTTATTATTTCGTTTTATTTCAAGTGAGATGTCATTAAATAAAAGGTTGTCATGTGTCAGGGCTGTGCGATGTCTGTCAAGTGGATGAATCTGAAGACCGTGTGTTTTAGTGATCATAAATATATTATTTAGTCCTGTAAACCACAGGATTTGTAACACAAAGTATTGTAGCGAAAATAGGTTTTCTACACGTCTTTCCTGTGTGTCATTTGCGGTCAAATATGTTATGTTCCGCCACTTATTTATAAGAGAACGTGTGCTTTGAAATGTACACATGTTCAAAATAACATGTCGTTGTTGTTGTTTAAGAGATCGTTTTTGGTGCACAATATGGCTTGAAATACACAGTTATTGTTACGTTAAAATGCTTATGCACGATATGTTTCAAGAGACCATAAACTTAACTTTCGAGAATTCATGTCTTACCAGGAGATGGTGGTTTTATGCACTTGAAATACGATAGTTTGTTTCCTAACAGATCGGTCACAAATCACGATACTCGCCATGTTCGGCGCACAGTGATTTTTCACAGACTTCACGGTGAGTTTGCGACGATTACGGACATATTTCAAGTACTATGAATAATACTTCGATCGGTTTGTGTTATCCGATTCTTCCCTTGGAAAGAATATCGTTATTTGGGAGTGTAAATGGACAAATGTCACTCGTTGAATTATTTTAAATGACAAAACTTTCCGATCGATGTTGACAAACTGTCAGACAGCGGAGCGTTAGCCAATCAGCGAGTCGGATTTCGACACGTAACACAGCGTTCTATGCTGGACGCCTATAAAAAGCCAGAATTTCTTCGAGCAAGGTTAGATGGCCTCGGCACGTTGAAGCGAACACATCGTCAATACTTGTATATATATGATTTAATAATGAAACGAACTGATTAACTTTTGTAGAAGAAAACATAACTAAACAAAGAAGCACCAAAATACAGCATGCAAATGAATAATTCCCAAGTTTACAAGTGGGAATAATCGGTACCTAATTCACCAGTGGGACTGATCGGTACTAAGTTCACAAGTAAAAGTGGGAATGATCGGTACCAAATCTACAAGTGGGACTGACTCGTACTAAGTTTACAAGTGGGAATGATCGGTACCTATTTCACAAGTGGGACTGATCGGTACTAAGTTTACATCTACAAGTGGGAATGATCGGTACCTATTTCACCAGTGGGAATGATCGGTACTAAGTTTACAAGTGGGACTGATCGGTACCTAATGCACCAGTGGGACTGATCGGTACTAAGTTCACATGTACAAGTGGGACTGACTCGTACTAAGTTTACAAGTGGGAATGATCGGTACCTTTTTCACAAGTGGGACTGACTCGTACTAAGTTTACAAGTGGGAATGATCGGTACCTATTTCACAAGTGGGACTGACTGGTACTAAAAATAAGACTAAAAGTAATTTGAATCCACAATCACAGATTTTTATTTAATGAACTGTGGGAATATGTGACTCTAGTATAAAGACAATAATAGTAAAATTTGATCTCCATTTCATTGTTTTAATTGGTGTTAAATAAATATTTAATGTTATTATTTCAAGTTGAAATATTCGATTGGACATTTTGATTTATATTGGATAGATAAAATATCAGTCTTAGCACTACGAATCCCAAATAGTAGCGGTGTCTCCGGAACATTTATCATCTTGAGATACAAGATGTTATCTTAATTAGGCTTCGCTCGGCCCATTATTTTTAAGATTAAGACATCGAAGTTGTTGGTCAAAGTATAACATCATCTCGCATTGACCAATTAAATTAGGAAAAGTAAATGCCGCTACAACTGGTGGCAGCGGTGGGATAAACTGTGCTAACAAACTGTGAACTGTAAGACTTGAACAATTTTAATCATACCCATAAACTTGGCATAATTATGTCCCTTGATCAGCAACAAGAATTCGAAGAAAATTCAGACAGTGAACATGAAGTTTCATTTCGCCATAACACTGGCGATATGGTTGACAATACAATACAGGAGCCGAGGTCATCTCCGCGTGGGGGTGGGCATGGTGACGCCCCTCACGTGTACCAGCCAAGTCGTCGCCATAATATTAAACCGGAACAGTTTAATGGGGAATCATCCTGGGAAGAGTATATCAAAGTGTTTAAAACAATTTCAAGACTTAACAAATGGACAGATGAGGAAAAGGCAGATTATTTATTTACTCGTCTTACTGGTGCTGCTCGACAGCTGGCTTGCACTCTTTCTGAGCGAGAACAACAGGATTTTGACAGCTTGGTTGAAATTTTGGAAAACCGATTTGGTCCAAGAGGTCAGACTGAGCTATTCCTGGCAGAATTAAGAGGGAGGAAACGGGGTGAGAAAGAAGGTCTTCAAGAGCTTGGTCAGGCTATCCACAAGTTGTCCACAATGGCATACCCAGGCATGTCCACTCATCACCTGGAACGACTGGCAAAAATTCATTTCATTGATGCCTTAGATGATTATAACATGAGGATGTTCATCCAACAAGGAAAACCGGTTAATCTTCAACAAGCTTTGACGCTTGCTCTTGAAATTCGAGGGATTATGGAAATTGAAGATCAACGTGAGGGAAGTGTATATAGACATCGAAATGTGATTGAAATCTCCTCGTTCCCCAGTAATGAAGATCTACAAAAGAGAGTACAAGAGTTGGAAAAGCAGCTGAAAGATATGGTTAATAGTATTGCCAAAAATGAAAGAAAATAATTTTAAGAAATCTTAAACTCATTACAGGGTGTATTTTATTTTGACAGTAAACTTTGTGATAATGAACTTATTTGATTCATAAATTTGGAGAAAACATTTCAGTTTGAACTTTGTAAAATGTTGACTAACCAAGTCTCGGTGAGTAGATTGGTTGTAAAAGTTTTGCAGTCCCAAACATTAGACATTAAACCACAAGACATTGCTTATTTGAATTTTGAGCGTGAGGGGAAGTATATCATATAGGGGAATGAATTGACCGGATAAATCAATTCCTACAAACTGAAGGTTTGTTATTGAAATTGGTACTAGTGACAGTGGGATCCACATAAGAAAGTGAATATTTCAACTTACCTTTCAAGCCATAATGTTAGCCCACTAATCTGAAATTATTTGGTGTTGAGAATTCATCTCTTTGGGTCTTTGACACTTGTCAAGTTGACCAAAAAGTTTGTCCAAACATGTTTTATATATGTTATTGTGGCAAATGCTAAAATGTGATAAAATTCGTGGAATTAACTTCTTGACTCAATTCAATTGCGTAACTCATTCTCTCCATGGATGTGTTATTTGTGAAGGGCAACAATTATCTGCAAGAGACTGTCAGATGTTGAGAATTGGTGTCGTCTGATATACAATCAAGTGGTAACTACATGTAGTTCACTTGATTTAGCTAACATATATTTCTGTTGGGCTTTGAACTAACTGAATATTTGGAAAATGGGACTTATGCAAACTTTCAAGTAGACATTTTGGAAAAACAGACTGTTTGTTCATAGTGAATTATTTGGTGCTATATCAAGTGTGGTGTGAATTGATAAATCTGAAGAAATCTAAAGAGGTAACACTTAAGCAATGTTGAGTCTGGTGCTGGAAACAGCAAACATTTATTTCCCAAAGACAGGAGAGTCTTTGGGGTGCTAGTGGTCAAGACGGGATAGTCTTGCAGGATACTAGGGATCAAGGCAGGGATCGAAGCCTTGGGGCATGTGTTGGGATTTGACACATGGATCACAGTTTATTGTGTTGTTTTCTGTTTAAAACAGAATTTAAAGTGGCACTTGGTGTTTTCGTGTGGAAGTACCAAGGGAACAGACTCGGGAAAACAAAGCTAAGTGTGACTGTCTTAGCAGTTAGAATTTATTTCAGATAGGTTTGTCAAGTCAGTTATTGATTTCAGTTGGTGAAACTGAGTGGAGTATATAGCACAGCCAATAAAAGAGTTATGTGAGGATTCACAAATGGGGAAATTTCAAAACGGATATACATCAAGAATAAGCTTACATGTCGAATGTTCTTTAAGTCATTTACATGACTGACAATCAAAATGAGAATCAATTTTCGTGACAAAATGCAACACAGAATGTGTCACAGTAATTTGTAATTTTAACATTTGTTCGAGGACGAACAAAACTAAGGAGGGGGTAGTGTAGCGAAAATAGGTTTTCTGCACGTCTTTCCTGTGTGTCATTTGCGGTTAAATATGTTATGTTCCGCCACTTATTTATAAGAGAACCTGTGCTTTGAAATGTACACATGTTCAAAATAACATGTCGTTGTTGTTGTTTAAGAGATCGTTTTTGGTGCACAATATGGCTTGAAATACACAGTTATTGTTACGTTAAAATGCTTATGCACGATATGTTTCAAGAGACCATAAACTTAACTTTCGAGAATTCATGTCTTACCAGGAGATGGTGGTTTAATGCACTTGAAATACGATAGTTTGTTTCCTAACAGATCGGTAGGGATGTTTACCTGTGTTGGGCGCATCTCATCACGCAGGTATGACCAAGCCTATTTGAAAATGTGCCTTACTGAAAAGGTCTTGAACCGAGGTTATGTTTCCGGGATCAATAAAACTTTCAGGACCAATCAGAATACAGGAAGTGCCACCCATAACTAGCCGGGAACCATAAATTTTTGACGAGATTTAATTTTATCAAAAGTTTTGGCCGAGTTAAATTACACAGCGAAGTTAGTTTTTCAAAACTACAACAACAACAATCCAGCAAATCGAGGATCTGTCAAGAAATCTTGACAAGCACAACTGTTGAAGGTATTTTTTTTCGGCAGCGGAGATTAGGTTTATAATTCACTGTAAAGCTATGAAATGGAAAGCAATAGAATCGTAGCATTTACTTACTTCTAATGTATAATGATGAAGACTGATTTCCTATTTCCACTTTGTAATCTTATAACTATAAGGACTTCCGGTAAAACTTTTCGCGGGTCACAACGAGGGGGTTTCGGCCCGGACATATCTTCGCGCGCCAAGTTAAAAATCCCCATGGACCCCATTCCGTGTTTTAAATAATAAATAAAACACTGAATGGGTCAGTGGAGATTGCCGGGATACCAAAACGCCCTCTTCTGAAGTTAAAACGTCCTCCATTTTAGTCAAAACGCCTCCCAGTACAAGCCAAAACGATCCGCGGCACAAATCATAACTTCTTCCAAATATCGATGTTAAAATCAAAATATCGATGTTAAAATTACAATCTTGACGCGAGCCAGGGTTTACTATTAAATTTGTAGAATTCCGTGACCAATTACATAGTACAAAAATAAATAACCTGATAGTATTTAATTCACTTAACTTAATACCCCCACTATAGGCCTATAAGCTAAAAAAGTAAAAAAAAAAAGTTTAGCAGCAAATTCCTCCCTTTGCTGATTTGTCTAATTTTGCTTATCCTACTTAGTCTGCCTTTTTATAGTATTAACAGTATTTATATTTTTCTGCATAATGCGTGTGGAAAATTGTTAAATCGTATGTTTTGATATCGGATGAGAGTAGCTCCTTTCGAAAGCTCATAAATATACACTGTTACACCATCATGTGCTATCAAAATGGTTTCAATAAAGTGGAACGAAGTTGAGTGGAGTTCAACATTTTTCTATATAGGTCTCTGCACATACGAATTTACACCCAAAACCTCATATTATAAGGGTGGGGGGGGGGGGGGGTGACTTCCCTCAGGGCACGAAATACAAGATGGGGCGTTTTGACGTAGGCCTAAGTTTGTACACTCTTTCGGCCAACGAGTCAATCGATTCCGGTATTACTTGGTTTGTCAACAGCCATCTAGGCCACTCTCATACTTAAAGTACAATGAGCTTCAGAAATTAAAGATTTCTTCTGAACATTCCGGTTGTTTCAATGAAAGGAGCGCTTGAGGTTCATAAAAAAGTTTGCTTTTTAAATGAGAAATTACCCATTGACCCTTCACTGTCGTGTACATGTATATGCGGCGAATGTGCGAACTTTAAACAAAAATGAATAACCGGGATTGACATTGATTCATTCTAGACATCAGTTAATGTTAAAGTGGCATGAGCTGCCAAAATGTTGATATTTTGACGTAAAAACAGAATGTTGAAATTATCGGCTATTTTTCTCAAGACCTATAATTCAGAAGCTTTTTAGTGTTTCTAGTCTCGAGAATGAACGATAAAGTATTGTTTTGAACTAACTTTTGGTTAGAATGAATGAATGATCGTCCCGGTAATTTAAATTTTGTTTACTTTTCGGACACTGTTTCGGTTCGTACAGGCCACATACTGTATGAATTTTCCTCATTCCAACGCCAATCATTTAGTTTTTGGATGGCCTTCAAAGCCTCTTACTGTTGAGACGATCAGAAATTATGAAAAAAGTGTGAACTTTTTTAACAATTACTCAGTAATATTTGTTTGTGGTTTAGACTTCCTAAACATATATTCTTTCTGCAATTATAATTTATATCTTTTTATTTACGAGGAAAACTGTATGCAGGGTTTTAACTCGCAGATTAGATTTTTTTTGGATAAAAATCGACTGATAGTACCAGCACAATATGACCGTATACAGGAAAAAAAATTTTTTTCAATGCTTCCTTACTTTAGATTAAAGTATATTAGAGAAAGCTTCGTGCTACAGAAAAGTCGATGCCCTCTTCATGGCCCTCTCAAATATTGGTTGTCATGAATTTATCTCCCCTTTTTGATTCGCTTCCGCTTGCGTCACACAACCGAATACAGGAGAGTTACATGGTCAGGAAGTTGATGTTTCTTCATGCACGTATAACTGGAGTACCACTCGTATGTAAAACATTCTTAGGCCAAGTCTTGTAAGTGATTTATTTTGTAAAGAAATGACTTTACATTTGTATTTCTATCCAAGATAACGTCAAGGGGGACTTTATCTTTCATTTGAGGTATCTCTTTGCTGCATTTGGGGCTTTATTACTTTTAGGTATTCATCCCTAAGATCGGTCACAAATCACGATACTCGCCATGTTCGGCGCACAGTGATTTTTCAAAGACTTCACAGTGAGTTTGCGACGATTACGGACATATTTCAAGTACTATGAATAATACTTCGATCGGTTTGTGTTATCCGATTCTTCCCTTGGAAAGAATATCGTTATTTGGGAGTGTAAATGGACAAATGTCACTCGTTGAATTATTTTAAATGACAAAACTTTCCGATCGATGTTGACAAACTGTCAGACAGCGGAGCGTTAGCCAATCAGCGAGTCGGATTTCGACACGTGACACAGCGTTCTATGCTGGACGCCTATAAAAAGCTACAATTTCTTCGAGCAAGGTTAGATGGCCTCGGCACGTTGAAGCGAACACATCGTCAATACTTGTATATATATGATTTAATAATGAAACGAACTGATTAACTTTTGTAGAAGAAAACATAACTAAACAAAGAAGCACCAAAATACAGCATGCAAATGAATAATTCCCAAGTTTACAAGTGGGAATAATCGGTACCTAATTCACCAGTGGGACTTATCAGTACTAAGTTCACAAGTAAAAGTGGGAATGATCGGTACCAAATCCACAAGTGGGACTGACTCGTACTAAGTTTACAAGTGGGAATGATCGGTACCTATTTCACAAGTGGGACTGATCGGTACTAAGTTTACATCTACAAGTGGGAATGATCGGTACCTATTTCACCAGTGGGAATGATCGGTACTAAGTTTACAAGTGGGACTGATCGGTACCTAATGCACCAGTGGGACTGATCGGTACTAAGTTCACATGTACAAGTGGGACTGACTCGTACTAAGTTTACAAGTGGGAATGATCGGTACCTTTTTCACAAGTGGGACTGACTCGTACTAAGTTTACAAGTGGGAATGATCGGTACCTATTTCACAAGTGGGACTGACTGGTACTAAAAATAAGACTAAAAGTAATTTGAATCCACAATCACAGATTTTTATTTAATGAACTGTGGGAATATGTGACTCTAGTATAAAGACAATAATAGTAAAATTTGATCTCCATTTCATTGTTTTAATTGGTGTTAAATAAATATTTAATGTTATTATTTCAAGTTGAAATATTCGATTGGACATTTTGATTTATATTGGATAGATAAAATATCAGTCTTAGCACTACGAATCCCAAATAGTAGCGGTGTCTCCGGAACATTTATCATCTTGAGATACAAGATGTTATCTTAATTAGGCTTCGCTCGGTCCATTATTTTTAAGATTAAGACATCGAAGTAGTTGGTCAAAGTATAACATCATCTCGCATTGACCAATTAAATTAGGAAAAGTAAATTCCGCTACAGTATACAGACGCAGTTTCGGTACATATCTGGAATCCTTCAATGTTTTAATTATATAACTGATCGAGGCTGGAGGTTAACAAACCGAGTGTTTTGTTTAAGGGTTTAATACCGCCTGTTACGATACCGAATGATAATAAAAGGAAGTAACAACAAACCAGCAGATTTTATGCACAAATTTTGATTTATATTAAAAAGCAAACGGACTAACTTATTTACAGGCAAATATTACATAAACGTTGGAAAGAAAACATATATCAAAATGACTTACTTATACAAGTTAAGTAATTACAGTTCCTAAAGATCTGTATCCTTCACAAAGTTCACTGGTTTAAATCCGATGACCACGAATCGACGAAATATAGATTCCCAGAATGAATCTTGAAGACACAATGGTAAATCCGCAGTATAGAATATTGAAAACACACTGGTTTAGCACACTGGTGGTATATCCACAGAATAAATTCTTGACAGAATTCACAAGTCAGGTATCACTGACAAAGCAGGCCGAATATCTTATTCAAAGATAGTAAACTGAGTTCAGATAGAAATCTGACTCATATCAGACCGTAGCATCCAAAGTATATTGAGACCAGTTCAAAACTGACTCTCTGTCATAAGACGAATATCGTATTCAAGATAGCAGCTTACTAGCTGTATCATACAGAGTCCAGATATAAATCTGAACTATAACAAGATATAACTTGTATAGACTCGAGACCAGCTGGAAAACTGACTGACTAATAACTATAAAACAACGTCTTATATACACTCTGAGTACTTCCAGAAAGATCTGGGCATTTGCATACAAAAAGAGTATTTCGAGAATCTTCTTGAATCTACGCATTACAACAGGTTATGAATCAAAATTATAGAGACTAGAACTTTCCAAGGAGTCGTCATAGTAACAGTTGGGAATGTAGGTCACAATTGAAACATTTCGTAAACAAACAGACATTACGTCACAATCGAGAAAATTCTAAGACAATCTAAATAGATACATATGTTAACAGTTCAGCTGTACGTAACACCCTCCCCCTTCAGAGAAAGAAAGTTTTGACAAAAACTTTCTTAAAAAAAAGTACAATAGAAATATATACTGATAGTGTTATTTACAATCTAGATAAACAATTCGAAACTTATTCAAAACACTATGGGGTTAGGATCACCAAACACAATAATAGGTTGGTTACACTCTAATTTAAATGAATTAAAAATCAGGTGCTAAGAAAACTGGATCGCTAAAGAGTATGGCTTTAATCTTTTCAAAAGAGGCTTGACATTAATCAGACCAATTAAATTTTATATTTTTCTTAAGCAAATTAGTCAATGGCTCAGAAAGTGAAGAGAAATTTTGACAAAACTTCTTAAGATATCCAGCCATACGTAAGAAGCGTTTCAGTTGTCTTTTACAATCAGGCACCAGGAAATTTGAAATGACGTCAACTTTAGCTTTAACTGGTGTTACCTGATCCTGACCGACGACACATCCGTGATAACTGTCTGTGGCACGTCGAAACTCACTTTCTGCAAGACCGATAGTCAAATTGGCTTTACTGAGTCTCTGGAAGAGTTCAATTCTGTCAAGGTGGTCTTTTATAGGCAAAGAATTGTCAACACAAACATCACGAAAGTTAACAAAAGTCCTAGATGGAGCATCAGGAAATAAATGTGAAAAGTCACAGATCAATGTTTGCAGTTTATCCTGTTGATAAGGTTCCAAAGGACACCGTTTTACGGAAATGGTTTTAGGAATTTCAGAGTCCTCCAATTGTGTCGGTAACTTGGAATCTGACGTTGGTGTTCCAAAATCCTGGAATGTAGACTCTTCGACGAAAGAATTGTCGGGGTCAGTAGAAACTACGTTAATTTGTAAAATAGATTCATTGTTAACGTCATTTCTATTGGTATGACATGATTGACATGCTTTGCGCCGATCAGGAGTCTTAACTAAATGATTAAGATCACTAAGGTCCTTATCAACAATATTAGGATCAGTTATGCTAGAATCTGACTCACAATAACAAATAGTTGCGTCTAACACAACGTCAGTATCCAAAGGATTTAAAATACAATTATCTTCAGATTTTTCAATAATTACAAGATTGTTAGATAAGCATTCTTGCTTTCCAAATGAACAATCAGTGATTAAATCACAAGATGAATTGGCTTTAAACAAATCAGCCAAAAATGTGTCCTCTAATTCAACATAGTTGTTATCAAGGCTATTTTCATTAGATAGGACTACGTTATTTTTACTCATAACCTTTGTTACAGTACATGAAGAGTTAGGTTTTTCTTGCTTGTTTTGATCAGTGTTAATAACTGTACAAGGTTTACTAGATATAGTGGATTTAACAATTACTTTATCACCAGCTAGGTCATTACCTAACAACAAATGAATACCATCAAATGGTAATGAAGGTCTAATACCAACACTAACAGGGCCGGATACAATGTCCGAATTTAAATACACATTATGTAATGAGACTGACTCAGTAGAATTTACACCTGTTATTAAAGCATCGTTGCCTGAGTAAGAACTTTCTGAAAATGGCAATGCTGTAGACAATATGAGAGATTTAGATGCGCCTGTATCTCTAAGTATTTTAATTTGGACAGCATTAGAATTTTCACTATCAAGTGAAACAGATCCAGTGTGAATAAATGGTTCAAAAACTTTCATTACATCATGAGATTTTAAGTTTAGTTCTCTAGAAGGAGTTTGTACACAAGTAACTGCCTGCTGTGTATTTTCAGTGTCTAAAAGGCACAATCCATTTGGTTTAGAATAATCATTATCACGATTTGGTTTTAGTTGAAAACAATTAGACTGCAGATGGCCAGGCTTTTTACAATAGTTACATGTCATTCTACTAAATTGTTTGTTATTTTGAAATCTATTTTCATTTCCAGTATTGCCATTATTACCAGTCTTGCCAGTATTTCCAGTATTACCAGTATTTTGTGGTCTTGATTGATTTTTAAAGTGAGGCTTGTCATTAGGTTTAAAAGAATTTTGAGAACGATCTCTAAATGAAAATTGTTTACCTGGCTTGCTCTCAAATGGAAGTTTGTGAGTGACTGCGTAATTGTCAGCTGCGGTTGCTGCAGACTCTAAATTATCCACCCCCTTCTCTTCAAGATATGTTCTAATATCACTATGGATACAACATTTAAATTCTTCAACTAAAACAATGTCTTTTAAATTGTTGTAATCTTGATTTACCTCTTTAGAAAGACACCATCTCTCAAATAGTTGTTCCTTTTTCCTAGCAAATTCAGTGTAGGTTTCATCTTTATTTTTTTCACAATTTCGAAACTTTTGACGATAAGCCTCTGGAACCAGGTTATAAGCTTGTAGTATTTTATGTTTGACTGTGTCAAAACTTTTAGACTGCTCTACAGATAATGATGTATACACATCCATAGCTTTACCGACAAGTACGCTTTGTAAAAGCATAGTCCAATATTCTTTAGGCCAGTTTAAATTTTCAGCTATTTTTTCAAATGACAGAAAATATTTGTCAATATCTTTCTCACGGAATGGTGGAACTAATCTAATATTATGGGCTAAATCGAATTTACAATCCCTTTCAGACCTTTGTTGAATTTCTGAATGTCTAATTTCCATTTCCTTTTCAATTCTCATTTTTTCAATCTCCCTTTCACTTTCAAGTTGTCTCTCTTTCATTTGTAGTTCTCTCTCTCTAAATTCTCGCTCAAATTGTAATTTTTCTTTTTCAATTTCTAGTTCTTTTTCCTTCATTTCTTTTTCTAGCTCTTTCTCTCTCATTTCTTTTTCTAGCTCTTTCTCTCTCATTTCTTTTTCTATTCCTTTTTCTATTTCTTTCTCTCTCATTTCTTTTTCATTTAGTAATTTTTGCATTTCTATTTCTTTATCCATTTTCAATTTTTCTTGTCGAAATAGCCATGATTTATCTGATTCAGGTAAATATTCACTTAATGCACTTTCGTCAAACGCTTCAATTTCAACTAAATTTTGAGCAATATCACGTTGTAATATTTGTTTACGAGAAGATTTTTTTAAGTTTAGCCCTAAATAATCGCCTAACAAAAATAAATCGTTCCTACTTAAAGAATCAAAAATATCCTGATCGGGCGCTTGCATGAAATCGTCTGGATTAAAGTCAGACATGGTGAATAAAATCTGCTGGTATAACAAATATTAAATGCTTAGTTGAATTTAGTTTTAGAATTTCGAATTTTCCCCAAGCACAATCTCGCTCAATGAATTACGAAATATTCCCGGATAAAGCCCCCAATTTTGTTACGATACCGAATGATAATAAAAGGAAGTAACAACAAACCAGCAGATTTTATGTACAAATTTTGATTTATATTAAAAAGCAAACGGACTAACTTATTTACAGGCAAATATTACATAAACGTTGGAAAGAAAACATATATCAAAATGACTTACTTATACAAGTTAAGTAATTACAGTTCCTAAAGATCTGTATCCTTCACAAAGTTCACTGGTTTAAATCCGATGACCACGAATCGACGAAATATAGATTCCCATAATGAATCTTGAAGACACAATGGTAAATCCGCAGGATAGAATATTGAAAACACACTGGTTTAGCACACTGGTGGTATATCCACAGAATAAATTCTTGACAGAATTCACAAGTCAGGTATCACTTACAAAGCAGGCCGAATATCTTATTCAAAGATAGTAAACTGAGTTCAGATAGAAATCTGACTCATATCAGACCGTAGCATCCAAAGTATATTGAGACCAGTTCAAAACTGACTCTCTGTCATAAGACGAATATCGTATTCAAGATAGCAGCTTACTAGCTGTATCATACAGAGTCCAGATATAAATCTGAACTATAACAAGATATAACTTGTATAGACTCGAGACCAGCTGGAAAACTGACTGACTAATAACTATAAAACAACGTCTTATATACACTCTGAGTACTTCCAGAAAGATCTGGGCATTTGCATACAAAAAGAGTATTTCGAGAATCTTCTTGAATCTACGCATTACAACAGGTTATGAATCAAAATTATAGAGACTAGAACTTTCCAAGGAGTCGTCATAGTAACAGTTGGGAATGTAGGTCACAATTGAAACATTTCGTAAACAAACAGACATTACGTCACAATCGAGAAAATTCTAAGACAATCTAAATAGATACATATGTTAACAGTTCAGCTGTACGTAACACGCCGTAGCGGTGTTTGTTGCGTAACCCGATACCACTGAACGTTGGTTCGTACCGAGTCAAACCACGAGAATGCGCAGCATCGGGTTACGCAACAAACACCGCTACGTCGGTATTAACGTCGATTTTACCCCGATAATTGAGAAAAATGAGGAAAAAGTGACCTGTTGAGGATTGCCCTTCCTTTTCCCTCCCTCGGGACAGAGTGGGAAATTTTAATCAATCGACGATAAGCTTTGGTCACGAGCGACGGTTGACCCAGATATTTTGAAGCAGAATGACATAATGTCACTATGGCTACCGCGTTGACAGGTTGGGTTGCTGGCGACGCTATCGTGGGAAATGTTGTGAATTCAACCCTTTGATGACTGTATACGTTCATGACAGCCCAGTTTTCGATACAAAAGGACAGAATATAACCACACTCACAACGTTATCAGGTTAAATCCTTTATTTTGTATGATAACAAGCAAAAGATCACTTCTTCCGGCGGAGGTAAACCTACCAGCCGATGTTGCACTACAGACTCGATGTTGTTTGAAAAGTCATCTCTACTTAACATGTATATTTGCACACGGCACGCACATGCAGGAGGGGTATTTCACGAAAGTACATCCCCGAAGTTTCAGAGTGTGTAAAGCCTGTCCCTGTCAGCTAGGGTCGGGGAAGTCCAATTGGCCGAATGTTTCAAGACGTCACTTGGAAATTACGCGCACAGCATTTTGGGAGATTGAGGGATATTCACATAATTTTACAAAATGGCGGAAGGAATAATACTTTATCGAGAAGAGGATGTAAAAGGCGCCAGATCTTTTGACGGCGCTTATCTGTTGTGCTTCTGACTTGAAGACCTACTCAACATGTTGTTTTCATAACTCTATCAGTATCAACTTTAAAATACGATATGTCATCAATGTTTGATAAGGACGTGACGTCTTGCTATAACTTTATAAGTACCGGTCAACAAAATGGCGAACTGAGGTACATTGAACCCAGAAAGCTTTGCGTAAATCTGTGTGACGTCATCAGGCTCGTTGGTAATTAAAAAAGCCACATGACTTGGGAAGTTCTCAACAAGCTGCGGATCACGTTGTACGTTACAGTCTCACAATGAGACTTTGAAATCTGTCGGACAAACTTTTCACACTGTTTTTTTTTTGACAAAAAGGGTTCTAGCAGATTAAAAAAGAAATTCGAGGAAATTGGCGGGTACAATGTGTGTTTGGAAGTAATATCTAATAGGCAGGTGAGATTAATGGATAGTTTTAACTTTTTACTTGGCTAAAATCTGGAAGCTGCATTACAGCCACCTGTTTAAATTAAACGCCGTAATTAGTTGTTCTGTGTTTCTAGAGCCTTAACGGGTATTGATTAAATTCCAAATTGCCGCCGTTGCCTGTTTGATATCTGTTTAGAAAACCAATTAACTCGAGTTTACTACATTTAAATTTAACAAAGGACACATAAAATCTGCCCTGTTTGGTTTAGAGTGTATAAATGATGCAGGTGAAAAACAAATGAAATAGCGAAGTTCAACTACAACAACAACGATCAGTGTCGGTGAGTGTGCCTTTAAAGTGGCGTGAGCTGCCGAAATTCACACTTTTTTCATAATATTTGATCGCCACGACAGTAAGAGGCCGTCGAAAACAGTGAAAGACCATCGAAAACTAAATGATTGGAGTTGGAATGAGGAAATTCCATACAGTATATGGCCTATACGAACAGGAATACTGTTCGAAAAGTAAACAAAATCTAAATAACCGGGACGACTAATCATTCATTCTAAGCCAAAGTTAGTTCAAAACAATACTTTATCGTACATTCTCGAGACTAGAAGCACCAACAAGCTTCTGAATTATACGTCTTGGGAAAAATAGCCAATAATTTAAACATTCTATTTCAATGTCAAAATATAAACATTTTGGGAGCTCATGCCACTCTAAGTTAAGTCATATCTGTTTCTTTAGTTTTCTATGGCTATACTTTAACCTGGTTGTCCATTTACTTTTTTACTTTCTGGAAACAGCCAACTATATTCTAAAAGTTCAAGGTGGTAATTTAGAATCACAGCAGTATGGATACTGTTTCATCCGTATGTGTAGAAAGCGGCCACTATCCTTGGCAAGCGCTTTGTGACGTATGCTGTACATTGTAGTATTTCTATATATCAGTTTATAAGTAAATATACACGTTCTGTTCAGTCATAAAAATAATACATGATATATAGCCTACATGTCGTATCAACTGTGTACATGTACTAAATATCTGCGCAGTAGTAAGATCGTCGCTGGGTGCTGAGCTGCCCTGCTCTGCCTGTATATACAGCGATATGAACTGTCCTAGATTTCATAGCTTATCAATACATTTCTAAATCACAGGAAAATTGTATAGTTCAGGAAACAATTTTAAACCATGAAGTGTCAGTTTAAAATTGTTTCCCGAATGAAGTGTCAGTTACTCTCAGTCCACGGAATATAATCACGGGTTTAATTTTCTTCACATTGATAGCCAATCAGATGCAGTCAATCGATGACCTGAATAAATGGCGCGGGTACAATATATTCACGTCTGAAGACAGTAGTGTAATGTAATTCCAAATCCATTAACGCATTACCATGTCTGCGCATAACATTTGCTGATCGGTGATCCGATTGGAATGATATTGATTGCGATAAGTTACAGAAGGAAAACTCGGATCTATGCCATCTTCTGGTTTTCGTTTTTTTTCCACAACCCTGAAACATAAATATAATCATACGGACAAGGGAGACTTAAACACCTAACACATCCAATATCTACCACGATGTGTATTTATATGTTTAATATCGGTGATGTCAACACCTGACGCTGGGCACTTTGTTCACACAGCATCAGCGTGGTTAGGACAGATACAGTCTGGCAGAAACTAGCTGGCTCATTTAAAGATAGTTTGAGTTTCATACATATTATTCGGGAATGGGTAAATTTGGCGATAAAAGTCATTTGTAGGCTACAAGTTTAGGTTAAAAGAAATTGGAACATACAACTAAATGCATCTGCATGAGCGGACTAAAACTGATATGCGTTACCATTAGAGTTTGACTTAAACTTCAGGGATTTACGTACTAAGTACGCATATCAAATCTGAACAAAGACAGCTGAAGTTTGTTCCGACAGATTCGTTAGCTAACATCTGATAATGATTAGTTTCCCGCCTCCGGGAGGACGTGTGTAACGCCTTGCACTTTGAGTAAAATAAGAATTATTACAAAATATATCATCTACAATACCCCCCCCCCCCCCTTATGGTTGTATGTATTGGACGTTAAAAAGAAAACCCCAAACAATGCACACTATTTTTGCTGAATATTATAGCTCAATTCATGGATTCTTAAAGTGGCATGAGCTGCCAGAATGTTGATATTTTGACGTTAAAACAGAATGTTGAAATTATTGGCTATTTTTCACAAAACGTATAGTTCAGAAGATTTTTAGTGCTTCTAGTATCGAAAATAAATGATAAAGTATTGTTTTGAACTAACTTTGGCTTAGAATGAATGAATGGTCGTCCCGGTTATTTAAATTTTGTTTACTTTTCGAACACGTTTTCGGTTCGTAAGGGCTACATACTGTATGGAATTTCCTCATTCCAACGCCAATCATTTAGTTTTTCGATGGCCTTCAAAGCCTCTTACTGTCGTGACGATCAGAAATTATGAAAAAGTGTGAATTTCGGCAGCTCATGCCACTTTAAATCATACATATATTGTATTATTTATCCGAAAAAAGTTTATTTAAAACGATTAAATGTTAAAAAAGGAGATGTAAAAGTAAGATACATGGAATTAAGGGGCAATTTTCTGACCAGGGCTCACGGATAATAACCAATGCATCAGATGATATTCCAAATCCAGTCACGCGTCACCTTGTCTGTGAACGACATGTCCAGCCAAAAACATTGTTGCAAGTGGATGAATGTGGCACAATAAGTAACTGTACGACAAATAGGGATTTGCAACGATCTGGCTATGTTTTATTACTGCGTCGTTAGTCTTGACCCAATAATCTTACAGCTGCTCTATATTTATTGTCTTCTTTATTAGTCATCAGTAAACATATAAATAAATGTCCCGTAAATACATTCATGAGATGAAATTTCTCCCTACTCTTGGACTAAGTCTTAGAGCAAAGTAAGTGAGCCGGAAAGGTGCGGTGTTATCAAAGTCCGTATTTGAGACTTTAAACGAAACTTATATATTTTCAGTGTATTGACGTAAATTAACATTTCCAAAACAAATTGTCTGTGTGTCTACCTGCCTCCGCCATGTGTGTCAATTGTCTCATAGATTTCTCAGTAGCTGAAAGTGCCAAGACAACGGAAATCTGGACCATGTGTAATAGCTTGTTAATTAACGTTATTTGCAATTGAACATAATTTGTAATTCCAATACCTAGATGTTCATTTTTAAGTAAAACGAGATTGTGATGGAGGAGCTGGCTGTGTCATTCAGGTTTGTCGTTAATGGATTTGTTTAGATCACGTCGACTTATAGAAGTGGGTTGGTAAGCAAGCCATGATGTCGAATAATAAGAAATTAAATCGTCTTGAACTGAATCTATCATAGAAGGGGTTCCCTTTGCTGTCTACATCTGACACGGACGTACCACTGGAGCTTGGAAGTTCCAGCTGATAACACAAATCTAGTCTCTTAAGTCTTAAATGGGTTGAAAATTAGAAAGTATTGATGATGTTAAGCTGGGGCTTTCACAACTATGTAACTTGAAATCGTTGGAGAAATATATATACATCACGTTGTGTTCCATTATAAAATCTATACCAATCGAAACTGCTGTTAAATATGTTTATAAACACTAAAACCGCATGGACACGGGGGAAATCTTGACTAAAATAACAAACGGGGACCAATTTCTAATGGTGTTAAAAAGGAGGGGGGGGGGGGGGCGGGCGGGGGTATCTCATTTAGACCGTTATACACAACCATAAGTTGTTGCAATAAACCGAAACCAACGCTACTTTATCAGACTAAAGACAAACAGCAGTTTGACTTAAGTCGGTAGAATTTTCCGGAATACCTCGTAAAAGCTCTACGGATGAAGTGAAAATATGTTATTTGATTTCTAGGTAGAAGACAGACGAGGGAGTTTAGCCCTGACTAGTATAACTTTGAAACTATTGTTCTTGCTATTAGCAATGGCTGGTCGTTGGTTAAGAGGCCATTCAATCGGAATCGGTGAAGAACACGATAGCACAAACGTAGCAGTTTGGAACTTTAAAGCACACCATATTAATTTATCAAAATACGGTTTCTTCTTTTGGCAATTATCGCCTATAAAACGTTCTCTGTCATCCTTTTTGGTGGCAACAGCAAGTGCCAGGTGAACGAATGACAGAATCAGTTAATTGGTCCACACAGAGCTCGACTACTCTTCAATGCGTTTATTTCGAAACATGAACAAATAAATGGCAAAAGTTACCGCATACATTCAGACGGAACTTCAGAGAGGCTAGTAAGGTGGAAATAATTGACATCCAGTTGCACCTTAAAATGTCCATAGTACCGTCATCGTCAGCAAATTAGTTCGAAATCGTCTTATAGAGGCGGGGATGTCCGAAAGTCGTAAACTCACAGACAATCTAAATGGACTGCGTCTGGATTCATGAGACATGGATGGGACTTGACATCGGTCCGACGAAAGCAGACTCTTTCTGTATGCTGTTGATAACAGACTTAGAGTTTGAAGGCCTACTGGTGCCGTTGGCAGAAATATAAACATCATGTCAACTGAAGCATTTGTACCATAACATTGCACGCTAGATTTAAGGGTTTAATACCGCCGTAGCGGTGTTTGATTCGTAACCCGATACCGCTGAACGTTGGTTCGTACCGAGTCAAACCACGAGAATGCGCAGCATTCAAGGGGTTTGACGAGGTGCGAACCAACGTTCAGCGGTATCGGGATAGGCAACAAACACCAAGACGAAGGTATTAAAGTCGATTCTACCCCGATAATTGAGAAAAATGAGGAAAAAGTGGCCTGTTGAGGATTGCCGTTCGTTTTCCCTCCCTCGGGACAGAGTGGATAAGCTTTGGTCACGTGCGACGGTTGACCCAGATATTTTGAACCAGAATGACATAATGTCAATATTGCTACCGCTTTGACAGGCTGAGTTGCTGGCGACGCTATCGTGGGAAATGTTGTGAAATCAACCCTTTGATGACTGTATATATACGTTCATGACAGCCCAGTTTTCAATAGAAATGGACAGAATATAACCACACTCACAACGTTATCAGGTTAAATCCTTTATTTTGTATGATAACAAGCAAAAAGATCACTTCTTCCGGGGGAGGTAAACCTACCAGTCGATGTTGCACTACAGACTCGATGTTGTTTGAAAAGTCATCTCTACTTAACATGTATATTTGCACACGGCACGCACATGCAGGAGGGGTAGAATTCGTAACCACACAAGGTAATAAGATAAGAACTATCTACAATCAGGTATCCACCCCTTCTGCTGTTACACATTGTTATAGTCAACCGTTAGCCATATAGTCATTATTCCTTGATGGTAACACTGGCCCCATCGCCCAAAAACCCAGTATCTCTAGCACAGTGCAATACAGGGGCCTGTTTCACAAAGAGGCGTAGATGTATTTTTTGCGTAATTTTCATACTAACGTATCTCTACAGTATGGGTTGCTATGTCAGTTACGTAAAAGTTGACGATACGCCGTTTTGTGAAACAGGCTCCAGACCATTCCAAGGCCAGCTATGGGTCCGTGTCTGAATCCACTGAAATAAATTTAGGATGTATTACTCAATGCTCCTTCATAAAAACCCACAAGTGGAATGGAAATGAGCATGCGCAGGGTGTAGACGTATTTTTCACCGCTGTTGATAGGCATCGTGTTTTGGGAGGCCTAAATCATCTACTGTTTTCTGTGACGATCTGCATTTAGTGGGGAATTCAGATTCATCGTGCTGTACATGTCCTTCTACGTTTGTATTTTACAATATTTGTTACTTTCGCATGGAAGCGATCAAACAAATCTAAACGCAATGAACCGGACAGTACTTCTGACAAGGTGACCGGACTTCCCGTGCCCACGCTGTCTTCCAATAGTCCTCCTGACAAACCGGTCACGCAGTGAGTCCTATTTCTAGTGCAGGTTTATGTGTATCAAGTGAACTGTCTCTGATATGTCTAACAAAAGGGCATGTGAAGTCTCTAAAGTAAAAACAAAAATGCAAGACAATTTGATACGTGTGAATTCAGGTCAAGAACTAATAAATAGTGATACATATGGCTTGAAGGAGGTAGGTAAACAGTTACAGCTGGACATGGGTAGGAGTGGAATAAAATAGTTTCTGCGGACGTCACCTGTCCGTGTACAGATATACTGAGAAAAAAATATCTTCAAAAAACTTTCTTCTTTAAGTGACTCTTTAGATGGACACACATATTAAGATTATATTTGTAGCTATTTGTCGTTGACACTCAAATTTGTAGAAATATAAAAGATATTCAACCTCGGACGAAGGGTTGCAAATCGCCAAACAGGTACATTTAAAGTTATTTAGAGAATTTCCTGTTTCTATTTAAAAAAAGGATTGAAAGAAAGTTGCACCAACAAGAAAGCTTGTAATGGTTTAGTTCAGAAAAATTTTGATCATATATTAACACCGTTTGAGTATAACCTGTTTGTAAACCCTTTTGATGTATTGAACGTTTTCTTGACTGATATTCATTATCAGTTTAATTTAAATTAAACGATTTGAACTTCCATATTTAAAAAATACATTTTTGTAATGAAACTTATATTTTAGAATAGCATAATTTCGAAAACTAGCACAACTTTGAAAGACGAACTACATCTTAGTGAAACCGAATCACTTAGTTCACCGAATCGAACTGGACTAATATGCCTTCATGAAAAACATATTATTTTGAGGGATATGCGTCATCTTTCACTGGCGGCTATAAATATAGAGCCCAGCCCAAAACAAGGGATCTTGATTAATTACGTTACACTGATCCTCTTATATATTGAAGAGGTAACTAGACGAACAACCGTTATCACACCCAGTCATGAGATTTATTTGCCAGCCATATCGGAGAAGGAAGTACCGCTTAAGCCTAGCGCACACGAGAGGCGCCGGCTGAGCTGCCGGCTACGCGTGGCTGAGAGTTAAGCTGTTTCCCCCGTGTGCGCGTAACTTTTGGTGAGATTTTCGCCTCTCGAGGCGGTGAGGAAAGTATTTAGCATGTTTGATATTTTCTGCCTCTCGTGGCAAGAATCTCACCGTGTGCGCACAACGTAAGCTGCCGGCTGAGCTGAGAGGAGGGATAGTCCAATCGCGCGTACTTATTCAATCATGTGACCACTTAGAATATTACGTAACACGGGTAGTGACACTTGTGCAGGTCAGTGAACTTGGGTGACAAGGAACTGGCCTCAGCCGAGAGCTCACCGTCTGCGCTGAAATTTGTAGCTGCTCCCTTGGCCACGCGTGCCTTGTAGCTCAGCCGGCGCCTCTCGTCTGCGCTAGGCTTTAAGTGTCAATCGGTTTATCGCTTACAGGTAGAAACGCGAAGTTATTGAGCTTTAAATACAGTGGTACTCTACTGTTTTAGTACACCACTTGATAAATTCTATGGTTTTGATTGGGTAAACAGAGGAGCACACTTTGCAATAGTGCCCGCGTGGACGGGTATTAATATTATCGGCAAAGTGATGCACATTTTGTCCATGTAATTCAGCACATATGTTTAATTGAAGAGATACAGTTTATCATAACATTACTTTATTAACATATAAACCAATGTTTCTGTTTCTTCTTTTAATCTCAAGCTAGGCACCATTTAGCTACATGTAGGATATAATGCGGTAGCATACAATGCGCTCGACGCGTTATGAAATCGTCAAGTGACCTACGTACTAAGCCTGTTATTGCCTTATGCTTTCGTAGTGATGTTAAGGGTAAAATAGGGATTGAGGGAGCGAAATACAGTGGTATTATACTGATCATAATAAGTGGCACGTCAGATTTTCTCAGATCGATATGCTGTCTACAATCCCAATAGAAGTAAAGTGGGATAGTTTCCCGACGATGAGAGAAAAGTTAACCTCTTAAATCTTATCTTAATCGTTTCCTTCTTTAAATTACCCGTCAATTGTCAGATCCTGGCATTTGTAAATACGATCCCATTTTCTAAAACGTCTTTTAGTTGTCTTTACTGCTTTCATACAAATTATAGATAGAAAAACTGGGTTAAACGGACATAGGTCAGAATGTATCGGTCAGGTTTAGATAAACTTGTGTACGATCGCATTATACTGTTCACATAAAATTAACTATGTATTAACTGTGTTAATTGACCGGTTCTGTGTCAGGAAAGCAAATATTTTAGCAAACGATTGGTGTAACTTGATTGGAATCGGGGGAGAAGAGAAACTAGTATTTATAAAAAATAAACAACAGTTTTCTTATATTACGTGGTGATGTCTTAATTTTTTATCATTAACAGTTTTCTTATTGTCAGTTTCAAACATGTCCAACCTAGCATTTGGGGTGAAAATCCACTACAAAAAACGTAACGGAAGTACATATTAGCATAAAATCAACCCGGTGTGCCCAAGTAACGTATCTGTAGTCAATTTAAAATAAAAAAAAGCAAATGTTTTCCGACAATGGCAACTAAAAAGGAATCCAGAGTTGATTTCATTCTTGCCTTGTGCACGACTGCCCTGCGATTTTGTCTAATGTAGTCCCAGGGATCGGTTGATATTGCGTTATTAATATCTCCCAGTCTTTGGAAGGAGTAAGTTAACAGTCACAGTTGTTCATAAGCACGGAATTAAATACTCGTCCTCCAAATTATGTGGGGCTAATTACAACCGAAGTACCACTGAAGCGTGTTAGCTTCATGTCGGCGGTAACAGATAACCACTAAAATTTTATCTGAATCCTTCCCATCTTTAAATTGTTGGTCAATCGTCATATCAAGCCATTAAGGCATTCTTTATTTTCAGTTTTACAGTTTTATTTTCGATAACATATTCATTTCTGCCTAGGATACTTTTATTTAAATTCAAGCTAGCGGAGACAATTTGAAAACTACCAATATAAGATATTATTGATTTATTTGACCTGTTCAAAGTCAAGGAACTGTAGCAAGAACAGCTGGAAAGGCAATAGTACATGTGGATTTAATACAGTTCATTCTTCCTGTTAGGTGTTCAGTTTGCGCGTATAGCCTCCATTAGCTTCCAACCTGCGTTTCATCCCTCCAGTGAGACGTCGGGTCTATTGAAGGGGTACATGCCGCCAATATCAATGCAATGCGGCTTCCAATTCCTATAGATTTTGTAAAAGAGGCTCTAGGGCTTGGTTCTTTCTGCCCAATCCAATCCCAAATGTGCTCTAAAAGATTCAATTCGCGCAGTTACCCCTTCAACAGATCCGACGTTTCACTGGAGGGATGAAACGCAGGTTGGAAGCTAATTGAGGCTATACACGCTATTGACGTCCTGGTCTAGGGGTGTGTTCTACACACTCAAAGTGACTTTTGTGCTTCAATATGTTCGCCCTGTAAAGCCAAGCATCTTTTTATTTGGTTAAAATACACTTTTGATTTGGCTAAAGATATCCCGAATAAATTGTATAGCTTATTGCCAATAATGGTAATTTCTTATCCCCAAAATGTTGCCCTTTTTTAATTCGTTTATGCAACATCAGTTTGCCAACAATCTCCGTACAAAAATGATTTTATCGGTCGGTGCAGACTTTCCAGAGGGAATTTTAACCTTTTTTCTTTGTTTATAGATGTCACTGGTTATCAGATGAGAGTGTTGCTTAGGAATACGAAATCCATACGCGAACAAAACGATGACTGAAATTGTCTCTACTTAGCTTACTGATTGAGAATGATGGTGGTAGCAATATAACATGTCATTACAAGGAGGGAATTTGCAATTTATACTTTAGTAAAGTCGAGAAATATTATGTTTTATTCGTGAAAATTTACTCTTGAGTTTGATTGGTTTGATTTTTTAGACAAAATCAACTTTTGCAATGACCTTAAGGGCACGTTACATTGATACCTTCGATGCTACTGATAGGCCAAACTTAATGCATTTCTTTTTCAGCGGCTCAGTAGGTAGAGCGTTGGACGCTCAATCCCAACAGCCTTCCACCAATGGGTCGCGGGTTCGAATCCCACTCAGTCCAAAAATTGGAAAATTTTCTGACTGGGTTTTCACTCGAACGACCTATGTGGGATGGTTGCCAGTTACCAGCGGAAGGTCGTGGGTTTCCTCCGGGCACAGAGCCCGGTTTCCTCCCACAATAAAACTGGCAACGCCCCCATATAAGTGAAATAATCTTGAGCGCGGCGTAAAACACCAAACAATCAATCAATCAATCTTTTTCAGCGTATTTCTGTTGTTCACTATATTTGGTGAGAAATCGCATCCGCCAACGCACAAGTCAACGCATGCACGTGGGAATACGCCATAATAACTGACACATTTTATAGTCATGATTGAGTATGCATTTCCTTAGGTTTTGATGCCTTTAAAAAGACCCTCAGCGTATATTTCCAGGATTAGTACGAGAAGACAGCTCTTATTTTGTAATTCTTGACAAAAATGACGACCGATTAGTTAATTCTGTTTTAGATCTTTTTTTTTTTACATTTAGCAGCTCATGGCAGTTTAGACTATTAGCTTAAATTTATATCACTTCGAATCCCATCGAATACCGTTAAATTCCCAGTTGGGTTTACGTTTTCTCTACGATTCATTTGGCTTTAAAAGGTGAATTATGGTCAACAGACTGGCGTTTATTGACTGTTTCGGAGTTTTAGATTAACTGATCCTGCTCAAGTAGCTTAGGCATTAAGACGGTCGCATGACAAATGCAATCTTGAGCTGCGCATATTTGCGTAAAGCTGTCAAGAGACAGACAACTAAATCTAAAAAGTCGTGTACTCAATTTGGCTTTTATGTCTAAATTTCACAGCAAATACACATAGATAGCAATGTCAATGAAGTGCCAAATACAATGGCAATATTCGATATCCAAAAAAAACTGACAAAGTTGCAGCATAAACATTCACATGCCGTTATCCCTAATAACCATCCTTCGTTAAACACGTCACCCTGAAAAACAACCAAAAACTATTAAAACTCGTTGGTTTGATGAGTGGACCATTCACACAAGGGCTGCTATTTTAAACAATTCATATTACGTTCTATGGTTCTCTTCTGTAGTTATTTTGTGAAGAAAACATGTAGGCCTATGTACAAAAAGCCACGACAAAAAATGAAACTTAATATATATAAATTATTAAACAACAATGCAGATCTCTGTCTCATATTTATGTAGATCTGGAACAATGATTGTGTTATTGGAAACCCGACTTAATTGATATTTCTTAAATGACTTATAATAATGGCTATATGTGGCCAACAGAACCGCCATAATACTATTTCGATGTTTAACATTAGCTTAAAACAATCCACTGGGTCCAAAAGTATTAAGACAGAAACAACTAAATGAACACATTCATATATTCTAGCAGGCCTCTAAAATTCACAACAGATATACCGGTATGATAATGGTATAAAACTGCAGGGTAAATACCGTATATGATATTCAAATCATACATATCAGAAGGTGCCCTTTGCTGCTCGGTCTAGTGACGTGGACGGAACTACCACAGCAATACAACGTCCATCCCCTTAAAGGCGAATCCGATTCCATATATAGGACCAGGTAAAAGTATAATTAATCACACACGTATCTCGGCTCTTTGACTCCCATGTATCCACCCTCGAAAAACAATAGGAGTAAAACATCAAACTGTGAAACTCTCTCAACATACAAGGTAACATAGCGGTATATTTAGTAGTCCAAGTTTGTTAAGATAGCATATAACAAATCGTGGAATGTACGTTAATAATGTTTTTTTTTTCAAAGAAAAACGTTATCAAAGCGCTAATTGACATTCTTAGTAATTTCGGCATTGCTCATACGATGATGTGATAGCTTTGGAGGTATAATTTACTTTTGAATTGTCATTCTAAACCATTGTTATAGAGGTTTCACTTGTCCTTGGTATCCTCTCTTGGAAACAAATCTGAGTGAAACATCAAGCCCTGAAACTGTTTTCACGCACAAGGTAATGTAGCATATGGTTTAGCCCGTGTCCCTGCTATCCAAGTGGACAGGTATATTTGCAGGCCAACTACAAATTACTTGTGCTTCAGACAAGTGGCTATGAAGAGGTACATGGAGAGCAAATTGGATTTTTCCAAGTTAACAGATAAGAACTTACTATCAGAACTGTGGAGTGTCGATGAGCTTCGTCAGAGTGAATGGGGGAATATGGCTCTGCTATATTGGCAGAATAAAACACATTTGTATGTGCATTATTGGAGCTGGAAGACAAGCATTTTGTTATATTTTATTTGTCCCTTTGTTCGCCATCATTCTGATTTGTACTCCAAAATTTCCCTACACTTCGCCATTGACTGATAGCTTTCGTATTATGTTTTGTTGATGATTTATTTGAACTTACGGTTAAATACATCGTGTTGCGGGTTAGCTACATGTCGTTTACCAGGTTATTCAAAATGAGTTTAAGAATACATTGATACATTTAGGCTAATTCTGATATCAAAGACCTCGAACAGATTATCAAATAATACGTACAAATAACGACGGTGATACAGGCAGTGTAGAACGCATACAACCCAATTCGATTAAAGTGTTTGTTCTTCGTAGGCGATGGCAAAGATAATGGAAATAAAAGAAATAAAGGAAACCTAATATCTGTACATCAATTCTACGTCTTCCAAATATGGCTGTCCAGAGACGGAAAACTCATTTTAAAATAATACTACACAATTTACTACATGTCGATATTGGGAAATGCCAAGATATATCCTTTTTTAGCTTTGTGTTTCCATAACAAAACTCAGGCTGTCATTTGTATCATTTCATCGGATGTTATTTTTTTTCATAAATCATTTGTATGTTTACCCATTGTAAATAAAGACAAACGTCCCCTGGTAGATACATACTTTCGTTCATGGAGAAGCGTTTGCCTATTGTTCGGGTATATTTTCTATATTTATATACATAATTACATGCTAGTGACTGTATCTTATAATTTTTGAAGGTAAATAAACATAAATACATGCTAGTGACTGTATCTTATAGTTTTTGAAGGTAAATTAAGAAGAAAACCTTCCCCAAAAGATTGATTTCAGGTAACAAACAGTGTTCGTATTCAGCAAATTGAAGACCGACGCGGCTGGTGTTTCGCGACCCAAGCTATTAAATACATGTTTAGTGTTTTTCATAGTATAAGATTTATGATTTATTCAAGAAATGTTTGAAACTCTCTTTAAACGTGGGTTCCTTACTAATGAGATATGATTAAGGCATCACCACGAAGTAAGTTGTTTGTGAACAACACAAGCTTTCAACACCTATACCAGTTCATAGATCAGTTAGGATCCTCAGTGGCTCAGTAGGTAGAGCGTTGGACGCTCAAACCGAACAGCCTTCTACCTATGGGTCGCGGGTTTGAATCCCAAAAATTCCAAAAACATTTATCAAGTGTAACAGTTCATAGATCAGTTAAACGTGATAAAACACCAGTATATGTGTCGAAAGCTTTTGTTGTTAACAAACAACTTTTTTCAGCTGATGCCTTAATTATTTCTCATTCTTATGATTTATTTAGTTTATGTCAAACAATTGCTTCAGGGGAAAGACTACTGTTTAATCTACATTTGTAAAATCTAAAGTAATGAATTTGAATTAAATCAAATTATATTCATCCTTCCAACTGCCTTAAGTTTTACCTGCATGTTGTTTTTGGTGTGCAAATATGAACTCCCTTCATAAACTCGGCCTAATACTTGCTCTACTTTGAATAATGCACGTCGAGAAATGCACCCGATCCGAAATCCGGTTCAATTCTCAATTAAAACGTGTTGTATAGTGAGCAAAATAAACGCAATAATGTTTGGTGCAGCACACAAAATCAATCAACCAAACGGTTTTAGGAATCTTATAGAAGTATCTACATCTTAACATGTTCACGTTATAATCTCTAAAAGTTACTTTTCCTTTTTAAGGTTATATATTTTAACACTTTTCTTTTTAAAATTCGTTGCACTCTGGTTTGTGGTTTAGCATCGGGGTAATGAACTAATTCCGTGTCTCCACGTGTTAATATGCGTCGGGGAGTTGATAAACTGTGACATAAATCTGTATAGCATGTGAACAATATTGTATAACAATATGATTTCTCGATTGATTTCTTTGATAAACTATTTGGACAAACGAAGGCAAATCATTTATGTTCCACGACGACCTATTGTCAATGAAGAATGGTAAACCAACTAATCCAATGAGGGTTGAGGGGGGTGGGGGGGGGGGGTATTCATATATGTAAAAAAACATCAGTTTAACACTCAGGAATTACAGGGGTAACCATGTGAAAGAAAGCTCTAAAATTGCACAGCTTTTTTTCCCTTCATACAAATAATCATCTTGTCAGTGTAGGCTTTCAAAAAATGTACCAATGAAAAAAAAAAAACTAAACTAACTAAAATCTCTATCTATGTGTATGTATTGAATTTACAAAAACTGTCCATCCGTTTTGGAATAAAACAAAAACGAATGGATAATACTTTTAAAAAATCACATTCTTATTATAGTCAATATTATATTTCTAATGAGTAAACATACATAAACCACTTTCAAGCTCATCTTATTCAAGTAAACTTAGCTTTGTTATAACCAAGTAAGCATATGTATCTGCTTGTCGAACAACAACCTGGTTTTTCCGAATGTGAGGGTTTGATTCTCTTTCGAACCTGGGTTTCTTCCGGATAATTCTGTGATCGTTATTCTTGATTGGATTTAAACAATTGGAGGGCTTATAACTCGGGACGTCTGCAAAGAGACATCTATGACTACATAAAACATTAAACTTAATTCGCATCTTCAGTAGGACAATAGTTGGTCACCAAGCATTGACACGCTATTTTAAACCTCGAAAGTGATTTGCAATACGAAAATCAATATGCTAAACCTATTTATTAGCTAATTTACATTTGCTGCGAACAACACGGTTGTATTAGCTACGGAAATATATTTTCTAAGCAATAAACCGAGATTATTTAGTTAACCAATAGTTAACTGTTGAGATGATTCTACAGTCGCTTCCCATACGTTTCATTAATTGAACGTTCAATCAGGATTTCCAACAGTGTTGTGATGCGATGTACTTCAATTTGTCTCCACAAGATTAGTGTCGGTTGAAGTGGTGAAAGGTTTCTGGAAGCCGACCAAATGTACATTTAATCTTAATGTATCTCTTCGCATGCCACATTCACAATGAATCTGGAAAAGGATGTATTAAGTAAGGTTAACTTCTATGTCGCTTTTGGTTTATTTGAACTTAAACGCAACATTGTAGTCTGGTTTGACATCGTGAAAGTTCGGCATGAATTTGAAGCGTGTTCTCGTTGTGTTTCCAACCGAATAAAACAAAACAATAAGATTAAATTGATTTAACAAAAAAAAAAATGAGAAAATCTGTATTTACCATGATCTCTTTTTTGTTTTTTGTTATATTGAAAAAGAAACCATAACATTCAAACAAAAAAACCGCCTGTTAGGTCCCTGAACGTCATAGAAAGACTGCATTAGCAGTGCCAGTCGGAACATCCTTCGGCTATCTTCGCTCGATACCGGTCGGCTTTGACGGTATTTCACACACGTAAATCCCCGAAGTTTTTAGACTGTAGCAGTGCAATACAAGCTAAGCGATTGCTTATACTTGACAAAAATGTCGGGAAACAGGGAAACGGCCACACCGTCAGTGTTCTTCAACGGCTTGCTGTGATCGAGAGTTTCTGTTACTGAGTCCAGTCTGGCCAAAGCTAAAAGTAAATAATTCAGCTGAAAAGGAATTCAAATATAATATCAAACACAGGATTAAAGTGTCTGTCGGAAAAATCGTTATTAACTTCCCATTTTCTTTAAAATGAGAGATTTTTAAAAATACGTTCTTTGAAAGAGTTATGTTACAACCAGTAGTGCAATAAAATCCAGTAATGATATAAGTAACATAAAACAACCAGTCGTGAAGTACAAAACGACCAGTAACGATACAAAACTTGTAGTGAAATAAAAATTGACCAGTAGTGATATACCAGTAGTGAAGTACAAAACAACCAGTTATGCCTAAAAAAGTGATTTATTTCATTACTGGTAAATTTTTATTTTTTTTATTTCACCACTGGTTACTGCTGTTAGGTTTGATCGTTTTGCTCAACTCTTCAGACCGTTTGGCTTCAAGAATCAACGGCTGTCTACCAATTTTCTGAGGGTTCGAATTTAACTGAAACTCGATAGATATTTCAGATTTAGCTCTTAAGAATCAATGAAATTTGGATTGTAGCCTGGGAACAACGGAAGGTCATATGTCAGACCCCGTAATCCTTAAACCATGAGGTGGCTCACTAATGCAGTATAGGGTTGGATGTTCAATCTAACTAGCATTCTCCCAATGCTTTTGGGGTTCTAACCCCACTTGCTCTATGAAACTCATGGTTTTTATTCATTGGACGTACATGGAATTGCTGACAGGTGTCAGGTGACTCCTAAGGGTCTTCGATTTTAAGTTCAGTTTTCATCCCAAATCAACCTCACAATGCCGTCATAAACGAAATAATATTGAGTTCAGCGTGAATTTGCAGACAACCAATATGTTAACAGTGTGTCCCGTTTGGTTATTTTTTTCATTTTAAATTGAACTAAGATGAAGGCAACTTGTTACTACATGAAACACCTACAGATACACCTAAAATTTCACAACGTCTATCGGGTTTACTCCTCTATTAACGGTAATCTTTTGCCAGGAGAAGTTTCGTGTATCATTTGATTATTGTTCCAGATGAACTGCCTATATATGCCAGAGATAGCCCAGCGAAACTTTCCCTATCCTGTATAACGTTGTGTGTCACTAGGGCTTTGAACGGATAGAAATATTGAAAAGGTTTCACAATCTGATTCTGATTCTTCCTTCTCAGTTTGCATTAGCTAATAAAGTGCCTAGTATCTGAGGTACAACGAGGCGACAAAATATGTCAAAGAGAATGAATGGAAAATATAATAACACAACTATGGATTTAGACATATAATGAACAAGAAATTTCCGTAAATTATTTTCTTTGTGTTTTAGCTTAAACAAAAAAGGAATTGGAAAGTCATAACAAAAATCGAGTAATGAATGTCTCATCCATTTGTTTAAAAAGATTTTCTCAAACGATGAAACTAACAAAACAAATTTATCTTCCAGATACTCTAAAAAAAAACTGGGAATAACATAATACATTAATCTTTAAGATTCCTCAAACAACCGGAAATAACAAAATGAATTTGTCTTAAAGGTTGTCTCAAAAATCGGCATTTTAGACTAAGTGAAATTCTGATCTCGCGATATTTTTGTGGAAGGCTGTTCGGATTAAGCGTCCAACGGTGTACCTTCTGAGGCCCAATAAGATGAGGCCCCAATCCTCATGACATTTTAGGACTGATCTGGATGTGAACCTTTGGCTCGTCGGCGGAATTGTGCAATGAAAACTTCTATTGATTTCATTTAAAGGGGCATGAGCTGCCAAAATGTTGATATTTTGACGTTAAAACCGAACGTTGAAATTATTGGCTATTTTTCTCAAGACGTATGATTCACAAGCTTTTTAGTGATTCTCGTCTCGAAAATGTACGATAAAGTATTGTTTTAAACTAACTTTGCCTTAGAATGAATGAATGGTCGTCCCGGTTATTTAAATTTTGTTTACTTTTTTAACACATTTTCGGTTCGTACAAGCCACATACTGAATGGATTTTCCTCATTCCAACGCCAATCATTTAGTTTTTCGATGGCCTTGAAATCCTCTTACTATCGTGACGATCAGAAACTATGAAAAAGGTGTAAGTTTTGGCAGCTCATGCCGCTTTAAGGGAGAACATATTGATTTTAAAGGAGTGATTCCCAAAGTGGGAGGTAATTCCCCTTGGTGGGATGATTGTGGGGGCGGTGAACTCGAATTTGTCAATCTGTCCCAATTACGACAATATTTGCAAACGCGGACCTGAGCGAGAGCGTCTATTGCGTTTACTTGTTTCATTTATTGATCATAAAATGCGACTCGTACTGTGGCGGCCTGGGCTGAACAGCTTGCAATTAAGAATTTATGCCATTTATTTATTAAAGTGGCATGAGCTGCCAAAATTTACACTTTTTTCATAATTTTCGATCGTCACGAGAGTAAGGGGGCTTTGAAGGCCATCGGAAAACTAAATGGTTTGCGTTGAAATGAGGAAAATTCATACAGTATGTGTCCTGTACGAACCGAAAACGGGTGCGAAAAGTAAACAAAATTTAAATAACCGGGACGACCATTCATTCATTCTAAGCCTAAGTTAGTCCAAAACAATACTTTACCGTACATTTTCGAGACTAGAAGACTAAAAAGCTTCTGAATTATCCGTATAGAGAAAAATGCCAATAATTTCAACATTTTGTTTTAACGTCAAAATATCAACATTTTAGCAGCTCATGTCACTTTAACAGGAATAAGGTGAATAAAACTATGTCAAAATGATTCTTAAATATGATGCTGCACAAGCCCTTTGTAAGACAAAACCATCTCCCAATCGCGCCTTTCATAGCGCAGCGCGAGTTCGCGAGATCGCAAGATCACGAAGCGAGAAAGCGAATTATTGAAATACATAATTGCTTTGTGTTTTACTCCGCACTAAAGATTATTTCACTTATGGCGATATTACCAGAACTTTTGGGGCAGGAGACCTCCCCCCCCCCTCCCCCGGCCCAATTTTCCGTTTTTACATCTAAACTATCCGACTTACGTCGACAAGAACAAAGGCAATTTTCATATTTTTGATGGTTTTACTTATGTTCAAATGGAAAAGGGAAAATGATGCATTGTTTTTTTAAATGAAACGTGCAACACTGTTGACTGATTTTTACGTATTTACGCCACATTAAGAATTATTTCCCATATCTGGCTTGTTACCAGGTGTTTGGGGAGAGAGAAACCGGGTTTTATGACGGGGTGAATCTTCATTCATAGCACTCAGCCAGAAATATCTATCGAGTTTCAATTAAATTCGAACCCTCAGAGAATTGGTAGACAGCCGGTGATTCTCGAAGCAAAACGGTCTGAAGAGTTGAGCAAAATGACCAAACATAACAGTAAACCAGTGGTGAAATAAAAATAATCGAAAGTTACCAGTAATGAAATAAATCACTTTTTAGGCATAACTGGTTGTTTTGTACTTCACTTACTGGTACATTTTTATTTCACTACTGGTCGTTTTTTACTTCACTACTGGTTGTTTTATGTGACTTATATCATTACTGGAGTTTATTGCGCTACTGGTTGTAACAAGTTATCGGGGCAATTTCTTCTTCACATGAAAAACCGATAATTTTCTACAGGTTTTATAAAGCAACAGTGTCCAACGGCTAAACCTGAAAATAGAGCTGGCAAAATCCGTATGGTCTTGTTTATCATGATTTGGCTGAATTGAATACATTTGATCACAGTGAAGATAGATGAAGCCATATTAAACTTATTCCTGGCAAACAAAAGACTGACATCGTATCGTAATGAGAGTTTCTCGACCAGAGCAGCAGATGTGACAAAATGTAGGTTATTGTAAATGTTAATGAATAAAATGCATGTATTATATTTAAAAGGAAAACTTACCAGCAGCTATTATTTACGAACTTTGGTTAGTTCAAAAGCAATGACATATTTATAGGCACAATAGAATTGACAAGCAGTGATCTGCTCATATCAGAGGTTCAATATTTTAGGCCAAAGCAGACTCCCCGTTTTGAAATTGAAAATTAGAGCATGCGCACACGCGCCCAAATGTTTTGAGTCGTGGGAGTGATCTAACGGCACAGTATGATTTTAGGTAGTTTATCTGAGAAATACAGACTGACGATCGGGTAAAACAGACTCGAAAAGCTTTCTGGTAAATTTTTGACTGTAAAACACAGAGTAAAGAGCCGGGGATGAGGGTAATCCAACACTCCAACATCAATTTTCATTTCGTTTAACATTACAGAGATAGGACCCATTATTATGGTCGGATAAACCCATATACATCCGGCCTGATTTTGTTATGACCCGCCTGACGAAAAAACATGGCCGCCACCACTTCAAATGTTTACTCGCTTCGAAAAGCCCAAAACAGGTCTTATGAGGATCTATTACAGTCACCTAAGCTTTTTTTAACGGTACACAGTTTTTATTTCTACCTAATTTGACTAATTCAAATCTACAAATGAAAAAACGGAACACAAAATTCTTCGTACATCGATCTATAACGTTGCAAATATACAAGGGGCGTAATTTTGTATGTCGTCTGTCGTCTGCTAGATCTGTTTGGCAGAGGTTCGTACATTTTGACTGTAGATCTATGTATGTGTGAACTATCGAGATATTAGCATTAGCTAAAATATATTTGTCACAGATAGAATCTGTGCGATAAAACAAATAATAAGACAAGCTTAAAGGGGCATGAGCTGCCAAAATGTTGATATTTTGACGTAAACACAGAATGTTGAAATTATCGGCTATTTTTCTCAAGACGTATAATTCAGAAGCTTTTTAGTGCTTCTAGTCTCAAAAATATACGATAAAGTATTGTTTTGAACTAACTTTGACTTAGAATGAATGAATGGTCGTCCCGGTTATTTAAATTTTGCTACTTTTGGAACACGTTTTCGGTACGTACAGGGCACATACTGTATGGATTTTTTTCATTCCAACGCCAATCATTTGGTTTTTCGATGGCCTTCAAAGCCTCTTACTGTCGTGACGATCAGAAATTATGAAAAAAGTGTGAATTTCGGCAGCTCATGCCCCTTTAAAGGATTTATGAACAGGATTTAAAGCTGGTTTGTGTTTATTTATGAACTAAATGTATATTTGAAATACATCAGTTGAAACGTAACAACCTTCGCGTTAGTTTCCTGGTAATCAAAAAAGAGCGGGGAGGAAATATGCATATTTTCCGTATTTTTTGTAACTACTCGACAAAATGACGTTATACACGACCTTCGGTGTGTACAAACTGCCACGAAGACGTACCGAAACAGCAGAAATCGTTTATTACGTCATCGCTGTGAGGGTACGTACACAACGGAGGTCGTGTTTGACGTCATAAGTCACTTTCGTAAACATTGTAGGTCGGCAAACGTAGCTTGCATTTTGTATGTGCTGCGACCGAAATTTAATTTTCTTTTGGGTCAGACTTTTAAAGTACATGTTCTACAACACACTTAACGAAAATTAGAGAATATTTTCAAAGGTTGTTCATAAATCCTTTAAAATTTGCACACATGGTGAAGTCGTAACTTAGATTGAATTAACACTAATATCAGTATCAGCTGGTACAGGCAGATAGCGATTGAAACATGGATCTGTGACACTTCTCCGCCTGCTAGGGGTTTCGGAATAATAAATTCGTAATTGATATTTTACCTGGGGTGTATGAGTTCTGTTCCTCATACGTATGATTGTCAGAAGGGACATAACGATGCATACACCCAGGATAAAATATCAATAACTAATATTTTTAATTGACTTTCAATGATATTGGCAAAATACGGAGAACGGTCACACTCATACAGGGCTTAGCAGGGCCAATACGATTGATTGTTTGGTGTTTTACGCCGCGCTCAAGATTATTTCACTTATTCGGCGGCGTTGCCAGTTTTATTGTGGGAGGAAACCGGGCTCTGTGCCCGGAGGAAACCCACGGCCTTCCGTTGGTAACTGGCAACCATCGGGCCAATACGAACAAACTAGGCTAATACGACACAAACAAGGTCAATATGGACTGAGACAATACGAAATCGAAACTGGCGACCGCTTCATTGTTATCACTTCAAACTCCCATAGCCATTTTTCTTGAGATCATCAACAGAAAAAAAGAAAATAGCCAATGTAGAGTTAAGGAAAAACAAATATTCTGTCTATGTCATTAGATAAATTAAAAATTGCAGTACTTATGATTTGTGAAAATAAAGAAATATGTTCCTATGCTTATGTACAAAAGGGGGACAACCTACATGTAGATTTTTACAATAGTCAACTTTCGTGGCGAATGTGTCAAGAAAAACACTATTATTTTTAAATAATATAAATATTTTATGAAAATTTGCTGTTGGAAAAGGCGAAGATTGAGTCTATTTGGTAAAGTACTTGTGATAAAATCACTCGCCCTTTCCACACTTATTTACCTGTTTTCTGTATTAGAGACTCCAGTCGAGATTATTAGGAAAACAGAGCATCTTATATATGACTTCCTCTGGGATGGCAAAAAGCACAAGGTTAAACTCAGTTCAATTATAAATCACTATAACATGGGTGGCTTAAAAATGACCCATGTACCATCTATGGTAAAAGCGCTAAAGCTTGAATGGATCAAACGCCTGATGGATTCTGGTGCGTCATACCAAGTTCCTATTTTGCTAGCCTCAATATATAATTCTTTTTACAATGTAATTTTCCAAAAACAGATAAACCAAAAACTCTGCCTAATTTTTACAAGGAAATTCTGGAAAATTGGAGTGAAATAATAAAATCCAATACTGACCTCACTGATACACAAAAAGGTAACCAGGGCCTATGGTACAATAGGAATATAACTATTAATGGGAAAACAGTTCTGGAAATCCTGGTATAATTCAGGTATAAAATTTGTTCATAATCTATTTGGTGAAAATGGCAATTTGTTATTACCTTTACAACTACAAAACATTTATAAATTGAAAGATAAAGTAGATTTTTTATCAAGTTATAGTATTCGACATGCAATTCCATATAACTGGTGCAAACTGTCAACACAGGCATTTCAACTCAGAGGTCACCAATGTGTTTTACTGTTGTCCTAAATGGAAAAAAAAACAAGTAAACTATACAATTTGAGATTTTTATTGGCATCTAATACAAAGCATTGTAAAAGAGCCAACTAGCTTTAACGAATGGAAAGATATTCTATGTACAAAACTTGATGATTTATATAATATTTGTTCCCTACTCACAAAGATATGTAATGTAACTAAATTACGATCCTTTCAATTTCGTCTTCTCCATCGTATACTTCCTTGTAACAAGTACTTATTCACTGTCAAAGTAAAGGATTCGCCATATTGTGAACAGTGTCGAGAGGTGGAAACGTTATGTCATCTTTTTATGATTGCACGAAAAATATGACATTCTGGCAAAGTTTTGTAAGTTGGAGGTCATGCGATGTTTGTTATATTAAGCCTATATCAAGTTCAAATGTAATTCTTGGTATTGATAAACTCACTGGAAACACGCTTCTAAATCATTGTATTCTTATTGCTAAATGGTTTATCTATAAATGTAAAATGAACAGCAGAAAAGTTCAGTTGACTCATTTTTTTGTATGAGTAAGAATATGTTATAAAGCTGGACAAATATATAAGTGTTCGAAATAACTCTATTGATAAATAGATATAAGAAAAAATAAATGAGACCCTTAAAGTAAGAATTGGCAGATTGCCTTAGGTTCACAGTATAAATATAGTATCTGAATTGTTTCATCATCATGTTTTATATTTTTCAGATGTAATACATGACATAAATTTTTTGTAATGTTATTTTGTGAGACAGCAATGTTAACTTTGTAACTTTCAACGTTATGGTAAAAATCAATAAAAATCAACTTTGAAAAAAAAAATGTTTATGAAAAAATAACATTGAAAGCCAATTAATAACATTTTCATTAATTAGGATATTCCCTATTGGCATTGTCACAGGTCCTCGGACAGCCGTAGTATTAGCCTTAGGCCAGCGACCTCGGGCCAATACGACTATCCTCGGACCTGTAACAATGCCAATAGGGAATATCCTGATTAATAACATTTTTTATTATATAATTAATAGTGAGATATTGAGTTATACAGCTCTGATATAAGTGATATCACCACTTTTACCGATAACGTTTATATCATCACTGCCAGTGCCGGAACTATTTCCATTGGAATATTATCCAATCTTTTGTGAAAATTGCCAAAATTTGTAATCAATTCTTAATTTATAAATTTTCGAACATTATTAGTTGGCTGTAAAAAACTTTTACACAAACCAAATATATGTTTGGCTTTGGCCTTTCTGTGATGCTTGCCGTATTATAATATTTTTAACCTGGGCCTAGCACTGCAGCAGGACTCGCAAAACGAGAAAATGTGAAGTAAATCCACCCCACTCTAAAATGTAAATGAAAGTGTTAGGCATATAACTGGAGCATTAAAATTGCTTATTTTAAACAAAATGTATCGAGAACTGACGCAGATCATAGAAAACGAAGACTGTGGGATACGGCAGTGCTTGCTGATCGTTACGCTCGCTCTGCTGGAGTCTATTGACTGTCACTGTCAGTGTAGAAGAGCCGACTCGATTGATTTTGGTAACAAACAAATAAAGATCTAATTTATCGTAGAACATTTCAACACACATAATCTAGTAAATCTTCATTTTAAAATAATGAGACCTTGCCACTTAAAATTTTAATATAAAACTAAACAAAAGAAAATGTCAAGTTCAACTTCACCGAATATGACAGACCTCGATGTTTGTCGTCGCGCGCACACCGTGTGTCCTTCTGCGCAGACAAACGCAGGTTTTTCCTCCGAAATAAGTATACTATTCGAACTGTAATTTGTTTCATGAAATCATTTTCCATCAACTGCAACATGAAAATAAGAACTTTGGAACGGTGCGCTATTTTATCCTACGCCGTACATGTATATGTGTGATGAGCCCAAATGTAGGTCATTTTCTAGGTCAACTGACGACAGCGAATTGTTCAGTTTGTCGCAGAAAATACACGAAAATCTCACTAATAATTATATAATAAATAGAATATTTGTTGTTTTATCGGTAAATATCATTTATATTTCATCTCGTGGAAAATACAGATTTTTTATCTACTCGATGAAATATAAATGGTATTTACCGATAAACAACAAATATCCTCTATATCATCTGCATCAATTAGGTACTCTTGTACACTACTTTGAGCTAAACATTAGGTAACTGTGCAGTTCAACGTAGGAGCTTAAGCTGTGTTCCAACACGTCAGAAGATTCTAACTCCATGACTTGATTTGGTTACTTGGCTGATTGAGATGACGCTTGAGGCAGATCAGTGTTCGATGGCGTCACAATGTTCCAGAATAGTGACGTCATGCCGGTATACTTTCTGCATGTATGTGGCTCCAGGATATGTTTTGATTGGCTCAAGTTACTCGTGGGAGAGTGTAAAAAATCTGTATACAGGTTTCAAAGGCTGACTTCCTAATTAAACCCTTGTAATTGATAAAATTTATATTCGATATGCATTAGAATAGAAACAAATGGCGTCATTTGCCTCTCACTCTTATCTTCGGCCTTCAGCATGACACAGCTCACCCGGACGTCATGTATTTCTTAAAGTTGCATGAGCTGCAAAAATTCACTCTATTTTCATAATTTCTAATCATCACGAGAGTAAGAGGCTTCGAAAAACTAAATGACTGGTGTTGGAATTAGGAAAATCCATACAGTATGTGGCCTGTACGAACCGAAAACGTGTTCGAAAAAGTTAAATATCCGGGACGACCATTCATTCAGTCTAAGCTAAAGTTAGTTCAAAACAATACTTTATCGTACATTTTCGAGACTAGAAACACTAAATAGCAATCGGCTTTCTGGTGTCTCGATAACACAATTTAATCTATTTTAGAGTTCGACTGCTTTCAAAAGAAACAATCACACAGCACACCGTATTTGTATGTCGTATTCGGAACAGTAATTCTACATCCTATCCCCAACAAGGCTTATCTAATGCCCGTTTTCTCATTACAGTTTGTGCGACGATATTGTAATGTGGTCTGTTAATAGAATGAAAGGAATAGAATGTTGGTTTGATTTAATAATTTTCTCGAAACATATTAAAGACCCGTATTGGAACTGATTATTCAATGTAAACATCTTAAAGAAATGGCATCCCTCGGGGTATCCCCGAATCTCTGGTTTGTCAGGATCAATAACATCATTTCCAACTTAGGTCCAAAACCAACTCCATGTCTATTTGCTGGTAATATATTTATTTGATATTATGGTATTTTAGACCGTTGTTGATCATATTCAGAGTGGGTTTAATGCCGTTTTGTCATGTGGGCCACCCAGTTATTATTTTGTTTCTCCATATACATGTATATGCATACACCTTTTCTCTAATACTGAACTTACTTCAGTTCGAAATAGGCCTAATGTTGCCAACCAATGGAATTTATCTGCGAGCTAGGGCCAAGATATTACTAGTATTATTAACACAAAAAGGTGGCGCTAATTTGATAAATAAGCTATTGGATGCTTCTTAAGCCCGGCTCAGGTCGAGTTAAGATTCGATCTGAGTGTCTGCTATAAGAGCGTTCATGTCGACTGAGACTGGTTGATCGTTCAGTTAAACAAGCTATTGGATGCTTCTTAGGTTTCAAATAAATCTTGTTTAAAACCTCGTTTATCTATATACACGACAAACTTTTAAAGAGTTAAAAAAGTCAACAAAAATTGGTGTATATGTCTTGGACTCGGGTCCCACTTGATCCAGGATCATTTCACACACAAAAAAAACTGTTGTGTGTTAATATGAAAAAAATCTTTAAAAAAAGTTAAGCACCCCATTCTGAAATTAATTGTTATAAATCTGCATTAATGTTAACGGTAATGCCAGTAATGACGATGATAAAAATGATGTTCTATTGAACGATTGTGGTAATTCATGTGTGACAGTAACGCAATAACTGCATCTAATGCGACATGAAATGTTTTTTTTTGTGCAATTACGCAAATGCAATATGCTTCCCCTTAAATGTTTTGTACTGAAGGCCGGTTTTGTGCATCGTGGACTCATCTTCTGTGAACATGGCACGAAGGAGGATATCAGAGGAGTAAAAATGGCAAATTGTCGTTATGCACTCTACAGGGTTCAATTATACAGTGATAAGCAGATTTGTGAGAAAACACGGTGAAACTGGTGCGGTAAAGGACCGACCACGATCGGGTCGACCACCTGTAACATCACAGCGTGAAGATAGGGCTCTTTGAATGGCTACCCAACCGACATCTGTGCACAAGAACCGAGAGAAACCGATTGAAAGCTGCAGGTCTGAGGGCAAGGAGAGCCATCAAACGCCCCACTGTAAACCTTTCACCGTAAATTTTACAGCTGGGGATGCCAACCTATACCGTAAAATTATACGGTGACCGTATTTCTGTTTACGGTAACCGTATAATTAACGTTATTTCACCGTAAAATTATACGGTGACCGTATTTCTGTTTACGGTAACCGTATAATTTACATAATTCCACAGTAAAATTATACGGTAACCATATTTCTGTGTACGGTGGCGGACCGTACAGTGACTGTATTTTAGTTTACAGTGACCATATGTATATTCAACACAATTTCGCATTAAAATTGTTGGGTGCCCATGCGCACATTCTTTCTAGGGTCAGCATATATTCAGTCAGGCTCAACATGGTCTCCATTCCGCAGTATTACAGATTCCGGCTAACTGTACGAGGCATGTTGGAATAAAACTGTTTCTCCAGGCTGACTTTTCAAATAACTATAAACTGCCGGAGTTCGGACTGGAACTAATTGTCTACAGAATACAGGATACCAAAGTCCAGTGAAATTAGTCGTGAAATAGCTGGATACATGTACCTGCATATATGAGGAGGCACATGGTTAGCTGGATTAGCATTCAGACACTAACTTAGCTTGAAGTAACACCAAATTCAAGAGGTACTCAAAATGTATTTCATTTCAAAGATAAACAAATTTCATAAAGATATACATGTACATTAACATATTAAGTGATAACAGTGGTATTATGCTTTTTTCGGACATTTAATAATAAGCCTGAAAGAAAGAAACATTATAACAAACATTATACTGAAGCTTAGCTACCAGGTTGATGACTCAATGAGGTATCATCAATAAAAGAAAGGTAAATAAAATTATCACCAACTTAAAAACTGTAAACACATACAAAGAGATAGTTGAGGCATACCCTTTTTCAGTAGCAAAATGAATATAATTAAATGTTTATAAAAAACAACCCAAAACAATCTTACTGGGTTTGAGCAAAGGTCCTTCACATAAACGGCAATAATAAATGGGGCATATGGAAAACAGATAATATTAGGTAAAGGTTTCATTTGTCTTAATGGAAAAAGCAACCAAACGTAATTTACAAAAAAATGGTACAGATAAGATTTCCAAAACAAGAGCTATAACTCCTAAAAACTGCACAAATGTGTTAAATAACAAATCTACCCCTTGAGTATTAGTTTCCAATCAAAAACCATAACTGACAAATTCTCAGGATAAGATCTCGGCAATCAAGGGCAATAACTGTAAACAAATCTTAAGTTCACACAGACCCGATTTCTGCAACTAAAAGCATAACCTTAATTATACATGTATCTTACAGAAAATTAACATGACAATGCATAACTAAATTACATCTCAAATTTGGCAAATGTATCCCAAAAATATTTCTTATTATTCCTATTATTCCTATTATAAACCAATACTGAGAAATGGTTAAAACAAGATTTTCACAACAAATAGTGTTACACATAGTGTTACCCTGGCCTGGTATGATCTCCTTTCTGCATTTTGTGAAAGTATGGTAACATATTTTATATGTATTGTTTGGACCGTCCGTATTTAGCTGTGCACATGATAAGTTCGGTATCAGCTCCCTAAGGTAGCATTGGCATCTGACGATGTCAAACAACCAACATCTACACTGCTATTATCCCCAGCACTGTCACTGATTATCTCTTCTGACTCATACAAAAGTACTTTTACATGCATCACAGTTTAACGTTGGTAGTATGTGTCAACCCCACCTGTAAACTGAAGGAAAATAAACATTAGTTGATGAAAATAAATGTTCAAAGTACTGATTTATTACAATTGAAAAATGGCAAGTATAGAGCAAATGTGTTTGAGAAATGTTAAAGAAATGTAAATAATTCTGTTGCATATTACTAATAATAATTAATTAATTCACCCTATGCCTACATGTAATTTTCACACATCTTACTTGCAAATCACTTTATATACAATCTACATCAAATTAGGGATTTCAGTTTCTGGCTTTGTTTTCAAGAACAAATAGTATCAAAATTTTGGCATCTCATGCCACTTTTATTTTTAATGATATTGATATGTCAGTTACGTAAAAACATACGCAACGCCGCTTTGTGAAACTGGCTCCAGGTGACTCCACCACACTGTTAGTCCTACAGTACTGGTACTACTTGTTCAGTGTGTGTGTGGTGCTGACAACAGCAGGTTGCAATTTAGACACTCGACTGCAGACAATGGGTGTAAATGTATGTGGCCAAGAAGAAAGTGATTGTCGCTTAGACTTACCTATAAATACATTGCAGTTTAGTAGTTCATGTCTCATGGTGATTCAAGCATAACTTAAAGGATATATGAACAAGATTTAAAGCTGGTTTGTGCTTGTTAATTGACTAAATATATATTTGAAAATTATCAGTTGAAACGAAACAACCTTCGTGTTAGTTCTCTGGTAGTCAAAAAACGAACGGGGAGGAAATATGCATATTTTCCGTATTTTTCGTAAGTGCTCGGTAAAATGACGTCCTACACGACCTTCGATGTGTACAAACTGCCACGAAGACGTACTGAGACAACAGAAATCGTTTATTACGTCATTGCTGTGAGGGTACGTACACAACGGAGGTCGTGTTTGACGTCATAAGTCTCTGAGATAATTAACTTTCGTAAGCATTGTAGATCGGTAAACGTAGCTTGAGTTTTGTATGTGCTGCGACCGAAATTTAATTTTCTTTTTGGTCAGACTTTTAAAGTACATGTTCTACAACACACCTAACGCAAATTAGAGAATATTTCCAAAAGCTGTTCATAAATCCTTTAACTGTTGAATTTTCAGTGAATACCGCCTTACGAAGTTACGATACGCACTGCACGGTGACAAGCGGTCTGAACTGCCGAGAAAGCAAGCTTTTCAAGGCCAATATGGAAAGGACTGTAATGACATCTTGTCCAACAAATGTTTTCAACAGTACTCCGATCGACTTATCACACAAAACAACAGCCGCTCCATGTAAACTGTACTAAACCTGTTTTGACGTTCACGATCGTTTGTTTTCATCTGTCAAATACGGGCGCCGCCATGTTGAATGTGGCGAAAATGACGTAGGGACTATTTGAAATTTTCTTGATTTCTTTCTTAGAACAAACTAAACTCAAAAATAAAAAACTTATAACTTCTTCGTTTTACTACTCAGTAATTTATTCAAAATCGGACGGCCACTGAGACCCAGCGTTGGATGGCTGGTCAATGCACACGAGTAGTAGGCCTACTTGTCAGTACTTGAGTAGGCCTACACAAAGATAGGCTCGTATGGCCACAAATGTTACAGGCGAATACCGTAGTTGTAGTTTTACGGTATGTGACAGTAACATTTACAGTGTTTTGCTGTAAAATCTACGGTAACGTCTAACAGTGCCCCTATTGTCAGATCAACATCAACGGATACGTTTGGCTTTGTGTTTAGCACGACGAGGTTGGAATTTGAGGACCTGGCGAAAATCCCTTTGTCGGACGAAATTCGTTCCCTGCTCAACGTCACGTATCGGCGAACGAGTGTTTGGAGGCACAAAAACACAGCGTATACACCTAAGAACATCCATTCATATGTTCCTTATGGAGGGGACTCTGTAATGGTTTGGGGGTGCATCTCTCACGACTGCAAACTGGTCACTACACGAGGAAATATCACACGTGACCGGCACATTCGGAAGGTCCTGCAACCAGTTGTCGTGCCTCATTTTCAGAACCACCCATTAGGCTTAAGACCTGTGTACATGGATAACACCAGACCTCATCGTTCCCGGGTAGTAATAGCCCACTTCCATAACTCTACCTTGGCACGTCGTGAGTCCGGATTTGAATCCTTTAGAGCACATTTGGGATAGGATGGGCAGTTACCCCTTCAAGAGATCCGACCTCTCACTGGAGGTATTAACCTTCTGCTCTAGGGATGTGTTCTACACTTTTTTCTGAACGTTTTGCTTTGTGTATAGGGCCTAGTATTTACCACGCAACCACTTACCGATGTAACAAAGCGAAACTGGAATTAATTTAGTGAAAGCACCCTGGAAATAATTTGTAATGTGTAAAATTAAGCAAAATGAAGCCATTTTCTAATTATATACATAACATGGGTGCATCTTTCTATCCCTATCTTTCTAACCGTCACGTTACCCATATTAGTTTACTTTGGTTAAATTGCTTTTTTGCCTCGACATATTTTGTCAATGCAAAAAAAGCAAAGAATGATATTGTTCAGTGATTTGCATCGAGCGATTTGCCAAGAACCAAGCGTATAGCCTTTATTTGAAGAGAATTACATTTGGTGAGATAATGTATCAAACTGATAGAGCTGGAAATCGATTTTCTAAATTCAATACGGATGTGTTTATCAAGATTTGGTGGAGTTGAATAAAGGATGCCATATAAAAGTAAACCGCTTCATTCCCAGCAAAACACACGACCGACATCTTATCTCAGTGAGAGTTTTTCGAACAATGACTGAAGACCTGTGAGAAGATGTTTGTTACATAAATTAACGAGTTTTCAGAGGTCTGAATGATATACCTCTTTTTAAACATAATTTAAAACTTGTTTCCATGGTTATTTTAGACAAGAACATTTTCCTTGTGTCTGTATGTTTTAGTGTTCATAAATATATTAGCATGTGGGTTTAACTTAAAGTGGCATGAGCTGTCAAAATTCACACTTTTTTCATAATTTCTGATCGTCACGACAGTAAGAGGCTTTGCAGTCCATCGAAAAACTAAATGATTGGTGTTGGAATGAGGAAATTCCATACAGTATGTCGCCTGTAAGAGCCGAAAACATGTTCGAAAAGTAAACAAAATTTAAATAACCGGGACGACCATTCATTCATTCTAAGCCAAAGTTAGTTCAAAACAATGCTTGATCGTACATTCTTGAGACTAAAAGTACTAAAAAGCTTCTGAATCGTACGTCTTGAGAAAAATAGACGATAATTCTAATATTCTGTTATAATGGCAAAATATCTAAATTTTGGCAGCTCATGGCGCTTTAACTGGATGTGTCTTTTCAATAAACTATAAATCTCTTTAAACTGAAATAGTATTTTTTTTATGCTCAATAATATATGGACAATAGATATGTCTTATATACCAATCAGGTTCAGTTTTGATCTAGTATTTCATTGTTAATAAATTGAGTTGAAATTGCACAGGAGTTGCCCGAGTGGTCTCTTATGTCATCGTCAGTTTTGTTCTCTTTTCTCCCTTTGCCCGTAAACAATCTTAGGTCATTAATAAGCAAAGATACCAACTGAATGAACTAAGTTAGGATTGTTCCTACTAACAAAACATCAGAAGATTATGGAATGAATCATCCAATGTTAGAATATCTACTATAACACAATATTTAAGTGAGTTAAGATGCAAACCTTCGCTGCTATGGTAATACCAAATTCACATAAATGGGGTGTAAATTATTTATTCCAGGCTGAAACAAGTTATCGCCCTCGCATTTAAACGTACACTATCCAGTAGATATTGTATCATTTATTAAGATTTAATTTGTGTTTTTTTTTGGAAACAGTTTGATATTCTTTTGAAATGTAAAGAAAAACATTTGGCTAGTCATGCCACTTATATTGTTCACTCAAGTACATATTCAGAATTAAATGGATGAGTGATTGAAGTTTTACGCCGCAATCAATATTATTGCACTAACTAGTTATTGTCGGCGTAGACATACAGGTTTATTGCGGACTATACTGGGCTCTTTGCCGAGAGCAAACCCTCACCTTCGGCAAGTCTTCAACATACGTAACTTTTGTTTTCAATTTTCTTTGGTTTGGGTGGGATTCGATCCCGCGCTGCTTGGAAGGCATGTGTCGGACTGGGACTATCACTCAAACCGGCTGGGCATCAAGGCTCCCCAGATATATATATGGATTGATTGATTGATGTTTTTAGACGCAACACTCAATATTATTTTACTTATATTGCGGCATTGCCAGGTTTAGTGAAGGCAGAAACCGGGCTCATTACTCGGAGGAATCCTGCGGCAGGTACCTGTCAACTGGTCCACATCAGGCGATCGAGTGAAAAGTCCACTGAGAAATGTATTTGGTCTGAGTGGGATTAGAACCCGCGTTGCATCGATGGAAGGCCTATGTCAGACTGAGGACCTATCAACCTAACCGACTGGACCACTGAGTTTCGCCGGAAATATGTAGAAGCTTTTTTACATTGTTCAATTACACTACAGATATGTTATGTTTTGAACATTTATAGAAATTTGTTATGTGTTACATCTATGTTCTAAAATATTGGTTTTCATTGATTGGTTTTGTTCTTTTGGGTGACAAGGAAAATGCACAACATTATGTGTACATATCTCTTGGGTTTGGGTCAATCTAAACTCTTTCGTTTCGAACCATCTTTTCAAGAAATGCGTTTCACTCTTATACAGCCCTTCGTCCTCTAACAAATCAAACTTCAGTTAATTTTAAGACTTTTATCAGTTGAAAGACATAATATTTGAACCAAATTCTAAAAAAGTTACATTAATTTTACATATACTATACATACGACAATTTAAGAAAAAATGATCTATAATCATAGATCACAGATGAACTTATATAATTATTCAAATATGGACTCGTCAATAGCATATGTAACAGTTTCAATCATGCTTAAAACTAATCATTTTGGTTTGTCAAAACCATCGGAATTCATTTGACATATATATTTATGAACGCCCAAACTTCACCGTAATTTTTATTAGAGCATGTATATCATCAAAGACAAATCCATCTTTGTTGAAAGACTTGTCAATAGCAGTGGTACGTCCACACTATACCCCGAATTCGACCCGGGTCCGAGGCGATTTCCATGCTATAATGGCTTCAATGTTAACCAGTACATTTGTTCACAATAGCTTGACCCAAATTTGCTTCAGAAACCGGATTCGGACAGCACGGGTACAAATGGCTCACAGAACCATGTGTTTCGTTCCGGGATCAAAATCGTCCGCGTTTTTTCCTTACTGACCAATCAAAATCGACCAGTGAAAACATGGCAATCAAGCACACAGTTACCTACATAGCGGTTTGGAGAAGAAAGAATCTAGAGATTTCGTGTGGATATGGAGTTAAATAAAAATTCGCATAATTTCTGAAGGATTTTGAAAAAAAGGTTTTAAGCAAAAGAATTTCATCTTCCAAACCGCTCTCAATCGTAAATGACTTGTGCAGTGCAGTGTGAACACAACACACCAAAAAACGATGCCCTGTCCGAAACCCGATTCGGACATCATTCCGATTATCACCGTATGTTCCTGACATATATATATATATATGATATATTGGTAGACACTAAACACACGGGCACAGGGAATATCTTCCACGGAGATAAGTCTCTAGTGTTAAATGGGGGCGTTTAGAGCTTTATATTCAGTCATAGCCTGGTATAATAGACCAAAACCAATGGTATTTCATTAGGTTGACGACAGAGAGGAGTTTCGCTTTAGTCAACATTTTTTTCTGAAATACCTAGTTATATGTAGACAAAGTTATACGGATCTTCGACTATGGTTAGAAGTTGGGTGAACAAAAATTGAACAAAATATGATAATGAGAAAAGAAAGTGAAAATATGCAATTTGGTTCCTAGATAGAAGACAGACAAGGAATTTTAGTGCTGACTATTACAGAATTTGCTGACTCTTCTTCTTTTTATAAGCAATGACTGGTCGTATGCCGATGATTTTTGAAAGGACTAGTTGTGTAGCATTGTTTACATTTTTGGTAAAACTTCTGCTAATTGGAGGAGATATAGATCGATTTTTGGCAAAAAATGTTCAATTAATGAGCTTTTTCGAAATGTTGTGATACATTGTTTACTGTCTGACAGACGGTTCGGGTTAATGTAAACATAGGTCCTGCATTAATCAGGACAAAAAAAAAACACATACAAGGTCAGAAGATAATGAAACGATTGGCCAGGCTGTAAGCATACAACGACCCGCTCTGTAGCCCCCGTTAGAAACTCCACCATGGATGAAACTAAGTGAACATGTCAGCTGCAAATGAGTTCAAACATCGTGTTAAACTAGCCAGTCAACGGTATGTCAGTGGAAAAAAGTGTACCAGGTATCATCCCAACACCTTTCCAGCATGTGTACGACAGTAAAATATCGGATTTTTTTCGATCTGTTATTTGCCTCAAACGAACAGTCTCTTTTAATAGTTGGCTCTCGACCGAGTGGCACGGGCTTTATTCGATTGCATTCGGGAGAATAGACCAATGATTATAACTGCCGATTGCCATTGGTTTGCTTTCCCAAACGCGGTTAGTGTTCTGTTAATAATATCTCGGTTTAACTGAACAAACGCGTTAATGTTGGATAAGACAGGTTAGGTTCCTGTTCATTCTCAAGCTTATTGACAACGAGGCTGCAAGATTTCAGCGTATGTTTACTAAGCTCGACACTTATACGTTAACCTGAGTTTAATTGGCCTGTAAGCTGGTATGTCAGAGGGAACCAACCATATGGAGCAAACATCAATTCTATCCTAACGTGTAATCATGCTATTTAAGTCTACATACCTTCCCTCTAACACCCACGTCAATCCTGAAACCTTTGCATACATTTCTATCATAAAATGTATCTTCAGCAAATTAATACACACCACCAATTTCGCCCCATACTATCTGCCTGTGTCATTAAGCTTCATTGCCAAAGGTATAATCCACCGGTGTACATTTAGCGGATTGGTCGGTCTGTTACTACTTATTCTTTCTTATTCCAGTTATTGTTTCAACAGCCGAACCTATTCCGTAGGCTGCTTTTGATCTACAGATAACTTATATGCTACATTGTAACTAAGAACACAAATCTCTTTTTGTTGACAGATAAAAACCCAAAATTAATACATACTTTTCAGAAGTTATTGTTTAGACATATGAATTTGGTAATTTTCACACTTGTCAATTTGGCTTTAACCTTGGTTAACCGAATGTTTTGCTTGTTGAAATTTGTCGTTTGAAACACATCATTCTTGATTTGAAGACTTACCATTTGCCGTTTTAGTATTGCAAACAACATTTCTTATATGTCTGTCGTTGTCAATTTTGCAATTATAAGTAAACAGAAAGTCTATTAAACTTTAACCACTTAGCCTTAATAAAAGCAAAATGTTTTATAATGTTGGCATTCAGGAAATTCATGCTAGTCGATCATCTGGTCGATTATATGCATTTACTGTTTACACATGTATCACACAATCTCTTTTTTTCGTACTCTTTGTAAAAAGCATTTCCTTGCTCTTTGTAAAAATAATTTCCTCTCTTGTTTGGCAGTTACCCCTTCAACATATCCGAGGTCTCACTGGAGGGTTGAGACGCAGGTTGGAAACTAATGGAGGCTATACGCGCTATTGACCTCCTGCTCTAGGGAGTTTCGGAGTCCAGAGTAGTGAAAAAAGATACACGGCAACGTAGAATCACTATTTTGCAGATCGAATTTTCGTTCAGGCAGCTATGTAAAGCAAATGACATCGCAACTGTAAATGTTATTTACCAAGTAAACTTAAATGTTTTTATTTAATCCTATATATTTATCAAATCAGACATGAAGTTTTTTTTATAAGAGTACACTAATTTCTGAACGAATCGGGAAATTGTTTGCCATGCCATGTTTCGTCATGTTTAAATTTTTACTCATCAGACTAGTGCCATGATACGTCGTCCATTCTTCACTTTTCACAGGCTATTTTTGACAGATTTACATTATCTTTTGATTTGTAAACAAACAATAAATGCATCTTTGTAACATGTGCACAATCGTTTTGGATTTTGTAAATGTTAATGGTGTACAGGACTCAAACAAGCGATATCACTGACTGGACGGTGTACAAGTATATGTAAATGGTAAGTAGCGTTAATGTGAGACCAGAATGGCCGAACGCTACGGAACGTAGCCATGTTTCAAAAAGTAAATGGTCAGCGTCAAATTTGGTGTCGGAAGTAAAATAATATATATCTTGAGATAAATCATTGTTCGCACGCATCTTCATGACGGATTCCAGTTTCAATCTAACCTAATGTGTCCTATACACTCGAAGTGACATTTTTACTTTAATATGTTCGCCCTGTGAAGCCAGATGGAGTTTCATACATACAAACATCTTTTTATTTTGTTAAAATACACTTTGGATTTGGCTAACGATATCCTGAATAAATTGTAAGGCTGATTGCCAATAAGGGTGATTTCTTATCACCAGAATGTTGCCCTTTACGATCACAATAGTTTCTGCAACATCAGTTTGCCAACAATCTCCCTATACCAATGATTTTATTGGTCGGTGCGGAATTTCCAGGGGGGTGCTTAATTTTTTTCTTTGTGTATAATAAAAACAGGTTAGCAGGCAGTTCATTTCTGCTGTCAGAGTATGTTTGCCTAGTTCGGTATGTATACATCAACCTAGGTTTAATTGGTTTGTGAACTGTTATATCAGAGGGAACCAACCATATGAAACAAACATCAAATCTACCCTGATGTATTCAAATACTATTTGTTTTGACACCCCTCCTTTCAGCCTACATGGTATTCCTAGTCAAAAACTTTGGTCATATGTCTAGATGGCTTCGAGCTTATATCATGTCAGATGGGTTAACTTAAATAACAATGAATAAACTGGTCATAAATACAAAATGTCAAAAGCATTCAATCTTGTCCGGGTCTTGAATTTATCTGTTTTTCACTATAAAGAATACTTCTATAATATAAAGTGATCTGTCGTTATCTTCTATATAACATTTTGAATAGAAATGGTTACATGTAAACAATGACCTACAAACATGAACTGATCAAGGCTCATTCACATCTGCACTGTTGTATCAAAGTGCATATGAACTGTTTTACGTCAAAGGTGCAGTAGTACCACACTCTACTTGATAATCAATCCCTTAATGTGTCGTTTATTTTGAGAAATGTATCAGTCATTCATTAAAATAATTGAATTTACCTGATCGCGAGAATAAATGGCAGTCTGTGATATGTGTAAGGTTGTCAGCATATGTAGACTGCAAGAATGTTCCAAGCAATGACATGTCCAAAGCAATGACACTTGGTCTGTGTATAGAATTCAAAGATTTGGTAGCTACAAAAATGTTCGACTAAATTAGTAGGCCTACTCGAACAACTCCAATAATCTAAAAGATATTCATACAAAATTCGTAATTGGTATAAGACAACCTGACAATATGACTGTCAGACAAAATTTGGTCAAAATGGCTATTTTATGGGGTCAATGTGATGGAAAGAGGTAGGCCCAATATCCTGTAATCGACATTGTTGTGGGATCTAGACAAATGTATTGTTTTCAAGTGTAAGTCCACATGTTGCAACACCCAACTACGTGGGCATTCATAGTGTTGTTTGCAAGTAACTGATCTCTCAAATTAGGTAAAAAGACAAAACTATATTAGGGCAGCTTCCCAAAATAAGTTCAAAAGTAATATCTTTATCGACTCACTAAAAAGAGAAAACACAAGAACATGAAAATTCTAATTTACAGCAGGCAACCTTTTGACCATGTTTTTTTTTAAAATGTCCGTCTTGATTTACGCAACCTACCCAGTATCCCGCTTTTAGCAATCTTTATTGGACATTCATTTATTCTGATTCTCCTTCAGATTATAGCCTTTCACCCGTCCCAAGTACATAAAGGATTAGATAAGACGAGCTTCTTATTTGAAGACATACACAACAGTTTTCGAGTTTTTCTCCGGAAACTAAATTTCCTAGATATGTTTCCATGGAAACGGTTAAAAATAAAAAAAAAATTCAGGAAGTTGAAAACCCTAAAAGGCACATCTGTCTATGATGATTGTTCCACACACCAAGTTTCATTTAGTTATGTCTAATAGTTTTCGAGTTCTGTTCCAGAAACAAAATTTCTAAGTTATGTTTGCATTGAAACGGTTAAAAATAAAAATAAAAATTTTGCAGAAGTTGAAAACCTCAAAAGGCACATCTACGCTTGGTGATTGTGCCACACGAAGAAGTTTCATGGAGTTACGTCTAAGAATTTTCGAGTTCAGCTCCGGAAACGAAACTTCTCAGTAATGTTTCCATGGAAACGACGAAAAATAAAAAAAAGTTGAAAACCTCAAAAGGCACATCTGCACATGAGAAGCGTTCCATACACCAAGTTTGATTGAGTCATGTCTAATATTTTTCGAATTCTGCTTCGGAAACGAATTCGGAATGGACGGACGGTCTGACGAGCGGACGGGGCCCATTTCAATATCCCCACCCCCGTAAAAACAAATTATGTTTGGCGTTGGATAACAAGACGACATGTGCCACTGTTCCCGAAAATAAAACAAGACAAATACATATGTTATATCCGAATCTTCGATCAAAATGTTTGCAAAGTGCCGGTAGTTCATGTGAACTGTTCTGCGCAAGTTACTTCTACATGTACTTAAGTTAATAGTTAATCTCTTTATTGGCCAATGTGTATTGCTTTTTTGTAAAGCTTTGACATTACTTAGCGGAATTAAACCCAATGTAATTTAGCTATAAATAAATAGACATTGTAATGCTAAAGGCTGTCATTGTTGCTTGTGGGTCGCCAGGCTAAACCGTGATTCGTGTTGAACCTTTGTCATGTCACATAGACGTTGCTCAAATCTTGAATTAACAAGTCGTACACGATTTTAATACAATTTTGGGATACTCGCCATCTAAACGAATAACTCAAACAATCATCTCTTTTAAGTTATTTCCTGAGTTTTCATACTCAACTAACAAGGTACAACTTATTATTATCGACATCGGTAGAAAGTCTCAACTCTTATCCAGATGAAATATTCGGAACAAAAATTAAAAAACGACTAAAACATTTGCCCAAAAATGATCAAGACACTTTATCGAAAGACTTCAAAGTCTATAAGTAAAAGATCCCCATCCATATAATTTTGATTTGTAATATAAATTTTTTATAAACTAAATATACCCTGAAATAGTCAAATGTTGCTAAATGCATATATTATCATAATTTTCAATAATTTTTCTGTTTTGATATCCTTCCCTGGTTTGAAGCCAGCGGTCAGGAAAGTTTGGTTTCTGATCATGTTACTAATATGCAAAACATGTCGCCAAAGCACAGTTGCTAAAGTAATAATGGGGGGCTTTTTCGGTTCGTTTTGCCTGAAGGTCACAATGTACGTGTGTTGCGAGGTATCATCCCTATATAAAAGCCACCGAGCATGCACCGCATTATTCACAGTAGTGACCTGCCACGACTGTCATGGGAGCAGAGGGACCCAGCCTTGGGAAGAATTCATGCTGGCCAGACTACAAGACCTATGGCAAACCACTTCAATGCCCATGCCTGCAGCAACGGGTTCAATCCACTGGAAGCACAGCAGACCGTCCTCGTAGTGGAAGATCCCCTTAACAACGTTGAGGCAAGATTGGCAGATTGTCCGTCAGCACCTGCAAAACCGCTTCGCTACAGCTGCGGAAACTGCAAGGACAACCATTTGCAATCAGCAGAGAAGAATCAACGACGACACAGTGCGCAGGCGTTTGAGGCAGGCAAATGTCAGATGTCACACGCCTTACAGGGGTCCGATCCTCACTGCTCGACATCGCCGAGCTCGTCTGCAATGGGCCACTCAGCATCGGAATTGGCGTCACCAGGAGTGGAGAACTTTAGTCTTCTCCGATGAAAGCCGATATTGCATCTCGACAGTTGATGGGCGAATGAGAGTGTGGCGTAGACAAGAAGAGCGTTTTGCAGATGAGTGTGTTCTGGAAATAGACGCGGGAGAGGTCCCAGCGTTATGGTATGGGGTGCTATAGCACTGAATCAAAAACTAGGCCTTACGGTGTTCAAGAATGTTGGTCCTGGTAAAGAAAATGGTGTAGCAGCTGCCCGCTACATCAATCAGGCGCTGAGACCTTCATCGTGCCCCATTTTGCTCGTCATGGAAATCATGTCTTCCAGCAGGACAACGCACGAGCCCATACTGGCAGAGCAACGAGAGACTTCCTCCGTCAAAACAACATACAGACTCTCCAATGGCCTGCTCTCAGACTTAAATCCGATAGAACACTTGTAGGGGGAGATTCAGGGGAGGCTTAATATCGTGCGGCCAAGGCCGACAACTGCAGCTGAACTCACTCAGGCGTATCACAGAGTTTGGGCCCAAGTCCTTCTCATCTTTATTAACCGTCTCATCCACTCAATGTTCAGACGATGCAGTGATGTAATCAACGCCCATGGTGGCCATACACATTATTGACTTCCAGACAGTACTGTGGCGCCAACTGCCCTTACTTTCACTTAAAATACTCCAACATTTGTCTGCCAATGACGACGATCAATCATGTCAAATTTGGAATCATTCCTTTGATAAGTATGTTGTTAACATCTATTTGGTTGGTTGGTTGATTAGAGTTTAACGGCGCGCTCAAGATTATTTCACTTATACGACGGCGAAAAAAATAAATCATCATACAATTTTAACATCAAAAATACATTGTAACTGTAAAATGACAGAAACAGAAATAATAAAAACTGGTAAAACACTGTGAAAATCATTTTTGGAGATTACAAACAAGACATATCACAATTATCTCCAATGGAACAACAATAAACAATTCATATAAATAATCATTTTTATAATATACAAATTTGTAAATATTTATTTATGTTCTGATAGAGTAATTTTACAAACAAAATGGTTTATACCATAATAAATAAAAATTTGACCCAGGTTAGTCGCCTTTTACGATCAAGCTAGCCTGGGAACTGTGAGCTAATTCTTATCCCCCGGAACCCACACTGGGACCCAAGGCTTAGTCGCCTCTTACGATCAAGCACCTTGGGAAGGCTGAGGGTGTATTCTTATCTCACCGGAACCCACACGGGGGTACATCTATTTGAAATACACTGATTATCAATATCCAAAAAGGAGTGACGTTTTTTTGCGGTTCAGTATATATGAAGAGAAAGTATATTTCTAATACAATTCTCTAGATTTTGTTTCACACTCTCTAGTTGCCACACTGCACACATGCAATCTACACAGTCTTAAATTTCTGTGTGAAATGAGTATCTTAAAGGAGAAGAAAACAAAAAAATACCTTATGGTTCAGACGAAACGCGCTTATTTTTCCTTTCCAATGGTACCAAACACATATTTTTTCTATTTTTTCATGGGACATGATGCAGTTTATAAAATACCGTATTATGTTACATACACAAAAGAAATTGGTCAACTTTCAAAATCTCCCATTTAAACCCAGGTTAATTTCACTGTCTTCAAAGCATTCCTATCTCCAGAAAATTGTTTTCAATTTCTCAAAACTTACATTAAATTATATAGGAAACTTTGAGGAATATTTGGCTAGCACAAAAATGGTATGCGTGGCATATCGGAGAGTTACGAAGGCCTTGAAGAGGATGAATTTAACCTAGGCTTAGATGGCAGATTTTGAAAGTTGACCAATTTGTTTTGCTTATTCTGATCTTTTATTAACTTTACTGTCAGGTGTAAAAAAATCGCAAAAATATGTGTTTGGTACCGTTGGAAAGGAAACATTAGCGCGCTTCTTCAGAACCCTATAAGGGATTTTGTGTTTTCTCCCCCTTTAAGGCTCTAGACATGCAATGTTTGAGTGCGCATGAATCTAAAATATCTTTCCATTTTTGGCTTATTGACTAGGACTCAACTATATCATGAGATATCAATATTTTCATCCAGTATATGGTACACACGTTTTAAAAACCGAGTTAAAAGCTGGTTTGTTTTTGTTCACAGTCTAAATGTATAGTTGAAAAAAATAAGATTTAAAACAAAAAAACCTTTGCGTTATTTCCTATTACTGATTAGGAAATATCCATACTGGCAAAGTCGTCAAACGTGACATCAAAAATAAACTTCGATGTGTGCAAACTGTCATGAAGACGCACCGACACAGCAGAAATCGTGTTTGACGTGATATGTCACTGAACCATTAAAACTTTTTTCAACGTGGTATGATAAAATGCATGTTTGCATATAATGAATTTGACATTGTTTACCGGGAACTTTAACAACACAAAGGGCAAATGACAGAAAAGGTATAAGTACAGGTAATGTTTATCTTGTACATTTCTACAAAAAAAATAAATAAAACAGCAACAAAAAATATATATGATTCATTACATTAGGGTCACTTATTTTAGTCACTCATTTTGTATCTCATATATGGTCTTCTGCAAGCTGATGTTTCCTAGGCATGCCCAGTCTATGTACCTCAAGACAAAAACAGGCTTTTCCTTCCATCTTTTTTATTTATACACAAAGAAAAAAGTTAAGCACCTGTCTGGAAAGTCTGCATCGACCGATTAATACGTTGGTGTACGGCGAGTTTTGACAAACTGATATTGCACAAACGATTGTGATCATAAAGGGCAGCATTCTGACGATAAGAAATCATCATTAATGGCAATAAGCTATACAATTCAGAGTCCATCTGGCTTCACAGGGCGAACATATTGAAGTAAAAATGTCACTTTGAGTGTGTAAAACACATCCCTTGAGCAGGAGGTCAACAGTGCGTATAGCCTCCATTAGTCCGAATTACAGCTTCCAACCTGCGTCCCATCCCTCCAGTGAGACGTCGGATTTGTTGAAGGGGTAACTGCCGCCAATACCGATGCAATGCGGCTTCCAATTCCTCCAAATTGTATACAGAAGGCTTTAGGGCCTGAATGTTTCTGCCCATCCTATCCCAAATGTGTTCTATATGATTCAAATCCCGACTTACGTCGGGCCAAGGCAGACTTGTTACAGCTTCGTTTTGGAAGTAGGCTATTACCGCCTGGGAACGATGAGGTCGGGCGTTGTCATCCATGTACACAGGTCTTGAGCCTAATGGGTGGTTCTCAAAATGAGGCACGACAACTGGTTGTATGGATGCACGAATGCACCGGTCACCTTTGAGATTTCCTCGTATAGTGACCAAGTCCAGCTTGCAGTCGTAAACCATTACATTATAAGGAACATATGGATGGATGTTCTTGGGTGTATAGGCTGTGTTTTTGTGCCTCCAAACACTTCGCCCATCCGTGACGTTGAGGAAGAAACGACTTGTGTCCGACCAATGGATTTTTTCGCCAGGTCCTCTAATTCCAACCTCGTCGCGCTAAACACCAAGCCAAACGTATCCGTTGGTGGCGATCTGACAATAGGGGGCGTTTGATGACTCTCCTAGCCATCAGGCATGCAGCTTTCAATAGATTCCTCGCGGTTCTTGTGCACAGACATCGGATAGGTAGCCATTGCCGCTTCAAATATGGACTTGACGCCAATGGATGACGTCGTACCAGTCGGATCAGTGCCCTATCTTCACGCTGTGACGTTGCAGGTGGTCGATCCGAGCGTGGTCGGTCCATCACAGCACCGGTTTCAACGTGTTTCCTCGCCAATCTGCTTATCAGTGTTTAATGGTAGCCTAATTGACGCCCAATGGCTGTGCACGACATCCCTGCGGAGTGCTTAGCGACAAATTGCCATTTTTGCCCCTCTGATATCCTCCTTCGTGTCATATTCACAAGGATGAGTCCACGTTGCACAAAACCGGCCTTATATACAATACATTGAAAAGGAAGCATACTGAATGGCATAATACGTGATTTGCCAATTACTGGAAAATGACGTAATTTATCGACGTCACAATGGCGGCCTTATGTGGTAGACATATTTTAGGAAGGAAACCCCATAGTTTGACAGTATGTGTCTGAAATAATCAAGTAATGCGAAACAATCTTGCGTTAAATGAGAGCTCAATGAACATAGCTCAAATCTAATTGGAAGCTAAGCTTCTCTGGTCTAAGATTGGTGCCACGACGTCTTGCCATTGTTGCACGAAAAAACTGGCAAATGGTATATTGCAAGAAAAAAATCTCATGTCGCATTATATGCAGTTTTTGCGTTAATATCACACATGACTTGCCACAATTGTTTAACAGAACATCATTCTTATCATCATCATAACTGCCATTACAGTTAACATTAATGCAGATTTATAATAATGAATTTCAGCATGGGGTGCTTAGCTTTTTTCCTTCTGTATAGTACTAAAAAAACTGACTAAATTAACCGTATCGTTCCTTTCCCTTTTCTGTTAAAATTTAAACTTAACAGGGCCTCCTTAAAAACCCTGTTTTTTCACGAAATCTAGATTCAGCATTAGGTAGCTGAACTTAATCTGTCTCTAGTTTTTTCGGCCTGAAATTGTATTACAGTCTCCATTTCATTTATCCTCATCTTAAAGAGGCATGAGCTACCAAAATGTTGATATTTTGACGTTAAAACAGAATGCTGAAATTATTGGCTATTTTTCTCAAGAGGTAGAATTCAGAAGCTTTTTAATGCTTCTAGTCTCGAAAATGTATGATAAAGTACTGTTTTGAACTAACTTTGGCTTAGAATGAATAAATGGTCGTCCCGGTTATTTAAATTTTGTTTACTTTTGAACACGTTTTCGGTTCATACAGTCCACATACTGTATGAATTTTTCTCATTCCAACGCCAATCATTTAGTTTTTTGATAGCTTTCAAAGCCTCTCACTGTCGTGACGATCAGAAGTTATGAAAAAACTGCGAATTTTGACAGCTCATGCCACTTTAAGCGTGTCAACCGTGAATACATACAACAAAGTTGATATTTTGGCCTCCTCAATTTTATCGACAATGTTTTCTCGTGAGTCCCTCTTCGAGTTGTATCAAAAATTGGGTAATGCTGCGTATTTCTGGTCGTGTTCCAGCAGGTATTTCAGATGTGGCTGGACTACACATGCTGCTGGTATGTTGTTGTTGGCATATGCGGTCTTGTTATACAGGTTTTGGTAATGTATACAAGTCCCTCGACGGCTTTTCATAACGGCTATTTCATAAAACTCATTTAGTCGACTATATTCAGATTGATTGTTGATAGGCATTAATCTGTTGGTGGACTACTGTTGATAAGTCAGTCTCTTGACAAAGAGTATCCATTTAATACAGTTTTATTTACATAAATGAGAAGCCAAATACTCATCAGTTTGATTTAAAACATTCAGAAACTGTAAAATCACATAAGCTTGTTTTCTCATCTTCATGCAGCTAGTCTTAAGCCGTCATAAACCTTTTCTTAGCCTAGTTAACTCAAGACGCTTAAAGAGTGCCAATGCTATCAAAATGATATCTTCTTAAAGCTCTCAAACTGATACGTCTTTCGTGTATTTTGTAGTGTTCCACAAAGTTTGTTGTAGGTAGCATGTTTGCTTGATTGATAGATGTTTTTTTAAAGGGGCATGAGCTGCCAAAATTTTGATATTTTGACGTTACAACAGAATGTTGAAATTATTAACTATTTTTCCAAAGACGTATAATTCAGAAGCTTTTTAGTGCTTCTAGCACCCACTTAAGCTGGGAAATGAGACAAAGTACAAAATCATTATTACATTTGTTAAATACAGATTATACTACATTATATAGTGTGAAATCGAACGACAGTAAAGTGTATTTTTCAATGAACCTTCTCAAAAAATCCCAGAGAGTCCGTATAAAATTACAATTAAAAAACAGATGTTCAACTGTTTCCCAATGAGCTTTACAAAATAAACAATAAAAATGGACAGATAAGCAACGCATCTTGTGCAAAATTTACCCCGTATATAAAATATGGTTAACAGATTTGAAAAGAAAATCTTTGACATTCTTCTCTAAAATATTAGACGAATTAGCACTAAATCACTGTATAAAGTTAAGATGGGGGTAGAGTTATTTAACGCGAGATGGGACAGCAACACATTTTAGCAAAATACGGTAGCTTTCTTATTCGTAATTTGACAAATATTAAAAGAAGGGGCTAAAACTATAAAATGACGATATGTACTTAATATAAGCTTATAAAAAGGAGATATTACAGCTGAATGGGGGATTGAGTTCGCAGAAAAAGATGCACAAAGCGAACGCAGGTTTAAACCTATCCAGTAGATAGCAAAGTAACACCAGGCGGGACACTGGTCAGAATTATACTTAAGAACTAACAATTTAATGTGATTCATTGGGATATGGAAAAGTTTCAATCCCCCACTACTTATATCACTATATAAAACTTAACGTTTAAGACATCCATGGGTTCTGTCCTAGAAAAAGGTAAAAACGGAATGATTTAAAATTTGTAAGAAATTATGGGGTAATGGTACATGTAAGACAGATCCCACGTGCCATAATTTGGAAAGAGCTACTACATTAATGAAGACTGATTTGCCTCTGAACAAAAGATGGCGGCACTTCCACATATTGAAAAGATTGACAAGTTTATCAGACAATGGTCGCCAATTATCAGTGGCAAGGTCATGTTGGGACAATTGGCCCAAGCGAAAACCAAGGATTTTCACAATAGAATTAGACATGGATATATTATATAGAGAGGGATCTTGAGAGCTGGCCCATCGGCCAAGCCACCAGTCTCAATGAGCTCGCAAAGATTGAGAACATAAATAACGGAAAGCATTGCTGTTAAGGTGCAGGTAATATCGTCTGCATATGCGGAGAGTTTGATAGTGTGCTTACATATCTTATTAAGCACGGGTTCCAGGGCGAGTATGTACAATTGAGGACTGAGAGCACAGCCCTGATGGACGCTCCGACCAAGAACAAACTCTTCCGAAATAAAACCATTTACCAGAACCGCAGCTTTAGACTCCGAATATAGGAGTTTAAGGAGGGGCCAAAATTATAGATTTCAAGTAGCCGAAATAGGTATTCATCAAAAGAGCCTTTTCGTTGTCAATAGATCGACCCGGTACTGCACATGATTGGTCAATAAGAACAAGAGAAGAGATGACTGTATTTAGTCTATTACACAAAACTTTAGAAATTACCTTGAAGTCCATGTTTAACAATGATACCGGCCTCCAAAACCTCAAATCATCAGATTTAGATGCGTCTTTACAAATAAGAGAGATATAACTTAAAAGATGAGACTCACAAATAGACAAAGTGTTAAAACATTGGTTTACATAGATCACAAAATCAGAATCAATTACATCTAAAAAAATTAAGTAGAATTCCTTTGGGAGGCCGTCCGACCCTGGGGACATACACTCCAAGGCCGTGCGGGCCTCCTCAAGGGTAATAGGACCTTCAATGGGCATAGCATCATCTTCAGACAGCGAAGGTAAATTCGAAAAGAAATAATCCAGGTAAGTATGAGATATCTTCTCTTTACAAAATAAAGATTGGTAAAACGACCGGGTATTATCTCTAATATATTCAGTGTCGGAGATAGTTTTACCGTTCACAGTAAGATGATCAATAAATGTGTGCTTGGCACGTGATTGTTCCTTACTAAAAAAGTACCGGGAGGGTTTGTCGACAAATTTTAGATTAGCGGCTTTTGAACGAATTTTTACACCGAAATTATAAGAAGAAATTAGACCATTTAGTTCTGCTTTCATGTCCGAAAGAGCGGGACATTCAGGGTTTGTTGATCAAAGTTCCAAGATTTCTTGACGAAGACGTCTTAAATTAGAATTTCTCAGTTGAGATAATCTACGGCTGTGCACAATTACAAGATATTTTACCTAAGACTTAAAATCCTCCCACCAGGAGTGAGAATGACCACATAGAGATGAAAAACTGACCATAGATCTAAAAAGTCATGGTGGATATTTCAGGTACATTGTAAGTATTAACAAAGCTATGGTCTGATGAAGGACACATTGTAAAATTAGAACCATTTAAATACTTGGATATTGAGGAAGATATGAAAATGAAATCCAATAAACTAGACACGTTTCCATTGGACCAAGAACAAATCTTATCCTTAAGGTGAAAACGTCAAAAAGAATCAATTAAAGAATAATCAACCAGTATAGATTTCAAACAAGTAGAGGGATGGGCTGGATTACCACCTAACTTATCTAATTCATAGTTTAAATAACAATTAAAATCACCGGCGAGGACAATTGGCCGACTACCAACAAGATACGGTACAAGAAATCTAAGAAATACATTACGATCTAGTAAATAACCGACACTAATTGACCCGGACAAAATTCCGGGCCAGGGTGAGAATCGAACTCACGACTTCGGGTTACCGTCCCACCTCTCTACCAACTGAGCTACCCGCCCCATGTTGGGAACGGTTCGCTTCTTAGATTCTCTTATACACGCAGAACTTAAACTAAGCCAATTTAATTGTTTTTATAGTGTTTCCAAAGCAAGCTGCAATCATCATTAGGGAAATTACTGAATTAGTAAATAACCAATAAGTATAGCAAATAACCAAATTTAAATATACATGTTCTAATGGGCTTAGTTTAAGCTCTGTGTGTATAAGAGAATCTAACAAGCGAACCGTTCCCAACAGGGCCGGGTAGCTCAGTTGGGATAATCTACGGCTGTGCACAATTTCACTCTGAGGTTTAATAAAGCTTCGGTAAATGTCTTTTTTCACTACTCTAAACTCAGAAACTCCAAATAACGTCCTCAGTGCCAAAATAACTTAATATTTGTCTTTAACTGGGTCATGCCCGAAAAGCCTATTAAAATGCATTTGTTGGGGCCGCGTGATTGACAGCGGGAGCTCGCTCTTGCAAACTAATTCCACCACCCGATTTTAGCACTATTTAATCATAGATGTATAAATATCTCACTCACTGTCAGTATATTGAAGACAAGGAAAATATATATTAAGATCTGAAGCTGTAAATATAAGGAATTCCACAAGCTTTTATTGTCAAATTCAACATTTTCTCGTTATATGCGTATGCTTGAAGTGTCTGTTCTAACTTGGGCAAAGTTGGAAGTTATCAGTGAATTACGCGTACTTTAAAGTAAATTTAACCTCTTTTACCGTATTCGAAGATTGAAAAAACAAAACACAAAGCAACAAACAGATGCAGCATGTGATTTTATTTGTTCATTTTCAAAATTAGTTGAAACTGAAAGAAAAAATAACCATACGGCGTCAGTGGAGTTTTAGCCGACTTTTCTGCTGTCGCCATACGATGTCTTCAGTAATGAAGCAGGCTAGCACTCTAACGCCATATGGCGACAGCGGTACCGAATGGGTTAAATGAAAACGACGAAAAAAATACATGTTGTATAACTTGACCATATGGGGAAACAACACAAAAAAAATCATCAAGATCCGCCTGGGAGTTTTCTTGATACCGCGATCCCAAACTATGTAGGTAAAAATCACAGCCGCCATTTTGAATATGCAAATGAGCAACGAGTGCATAGTGCGCAACAATACCAAAGGGTTAACCTGCGTACACAATTTTACAAAGATCCTTTCATTACTTTATAAGAACAGTGATAAAAAGAAAAACAAAATAGCGAGTGGCCGCCATTTTTAATATGCAAATGAGCTAAAAGTGCATAGTGCGCAACGAGACCATAGGGGTATTGCATATTTTTCTACGAAAATCTTAACCTTTCATTACTTTAGAAGAAAAGAGACAAAAAAAAAGAAAAACAAAATGGTCGCCTATCGGCCATCTTAATATGCAAATGAGCAAAAAAGTACATAGTACGCAACGAGGCCATAGGGTTAACCTGCGTACAAAGTTTTACGAAGATCCTCTCGTTACTTATTAAAGGAAAAAAGTGATAAAAGGAGAAAAACAAAATGATTGCCTAGCGGCCATTTTAATATGCAAATGAGCGGAAGAACTAAATTTTGCACAACCAGATCATAGGAGGAACGTGCGTGTGAAATTTAAGGAAGATCCGACCAGTAGTTCTCTTGGAATCTCGATCACAAGAGAGAAAAGTGATAAAATGAAGAAAAACAAAATGGTCGCCTAGCGGCCATTTTAATATGCAAATGAGCAAACACAATAGATGTTGCACAACTAGACCATAAAAGAAACATGTCTGTGAAATTTGATGAAGATCCGACCAGCACTTCTCTTGGAATCGCGATCAAAAGAAAAGTATACAGACACCGGACGACGGAACACGGACAAAAAGCGATTTGTTAAGACCACCATGAGATCATGGTGGTCTAAAAATAGGGAGGCCAAATAACTTTAAAAAGCAACGTAACATAAATACAAAAGTATCCTAAACAACAATTCTACCCCTCCTGCATGTTCGTGCCGTGTGCAAATATACATGTTAAGTAGAGATGACTTTTCAAACGACATCGAGTCTGTAGTGCGTCATCGGCTGCCGGCTGGTAGGTTTACCTCCCCCGGAAGAAGTGATATTTTGCTTGTTATCATACAAAATGAAGGATTTAACCTGATAATGTTGTGAGTGTGGTTATATTCTGTCCTTTTCTATTGAAAACTGGGCTGTCATGAACGTATATAGTCATCAAAGGGTTGATTTCACAACATTTCCCCCGATAGCGTCGCCAGCAACCCAGCCTGTCACAGCGGTTGCCATAGTGACATTATGTCATTCTGCTTCAAAATATCTGGGTCAACCGTTGCACGTGACCAAAGCTTATCGTTGATTGGTTACAAGTTCCCAGTCTGTCCCGAGGGAGGGAAAAGGAACGGCAATCAACAACAGGTCACTTTTTCCTCATTTTTCTCAATTATCGGGGTAGAATCGACTTTAATACCTTCGTCTTGGTGTTTATTGCGTAGCCCGATACCGCTGAACGTTGGTTCGCACCTCGTCAAACCCCTCGAATGCTGCGCATTCTCGTGGTTTGACTCGGTACGAACCAACGTTCAGCGGTATCGGGTTACGCAACAAACACCGCTACGGCGGTATTAAACCCTTAAAGAGGGAAGGGCCATCAGGTTGGCTAAAACGAATTTTCCCACACATGGTATTATTTTTCCCGGAAAGACGAATCCTAGAAGATGCCTCTGTCCAAATTTCATGAAAATCCTAACGTAGGTTTTCCCGTACGAATTAATTTTTCAAAGGGGGGCCCTACCAATTATTACAAAATATTTGAAAAACCGCCCAGATCCTCCCCGAAGTTACTGACATGCACATGCGCACTTCATTGTAAACAGTGTTGAAAGGCATAAACATGCCGAGCAAAGTTGGAGAGAATGACTCGAAGAAGTTGAGTGTTAATGACGGTAAAAACAAAACAGAGGCCGTAATATCCACAAAGTTTTCACCCGAAAGCAGTTTGGAATACCTTTACTGACATTAGTGGATATGAAAAGGAGAGAAACAACGAGGATCGGGCGATAATCTGGCTTGCCTTCTTCGCTGCACTCAGCCGTCAACACAACGGTGCCTCTCACTCAGTACAGGTCTGTCCAATCTTCATTTTATCTTGTACAATTTTTTGTAGGCCTCGTGTTACAAACAAAATTTAGCTTAACTTTATTTCTTTTCAATTTCATGCAGGGTGATGTATTGGTTAGATCATTAGTTATTGATATTTTATTCGGACAAACTAGCTGACAGTGAGAGTGAGTGGTAGTACTTGTACAATCAATGTTGTTGTGGTTGCAGGAAAGTTTCAATAAACAATACATGTATACCGTATATATATGTCCAACCTTGCGTTTACTCACTGGCCTGCCAGAATGATATTAGTCTATGTGCTGCAAATGTCATCACTTTGAGCTCTGTTTTGTGAATTTGTCACTACATACTTTCATGGTATGGTTATTTCAGTTCAGAGTTAACACCTTAGCCCATCCCCAGGTGACTATCCTGCCATTCTGTCAGTGTTGTATTCTTTTGTGTATGACATAAAGCACCTAGTAAATCTGATATTTATTTTAGCACTGTAACTAAGAAAACCTTGTTTTAGTACTATTCCTATTTTTTATATTTTGCAGTGATATGAAAACAAAAGATGGAGCTGTAGGCCTATGGATTGTATTCTGTTGGGGAAGTGCTAAAAAATTGACTGAGGCAGAAATGAGGAGTTATTAAGATGTGGCTCACATACATTTAAATCTGTGCCAGCGTATTGACATTACAACTTCAACCTTACTCATTAGCGATGGAAAACCTTGCGAGATGGAGTATTAATTTGTTTTTGAAATAATCATTTTTGACTGGTCATGATGTTTAATTTCTAATCATCACCACTAGACTAGACTGCTAAATTCAGTGACATTAACTGAAAATGATTTCTACCTGGATATAGACATGTTTAAAATATGTCAAAACCAACGTTTGGTGGACTGGTAGTTATGGAAAAGCATATGCTTAGTGTACACATATTAAATTTGTTTTTTGGTGATTGACTTCACATTTAAATGCTGGAATTGTCAGAATAAAACTGTGTTCATAACAAAGAACCTGTACGATAAATAATCTAGTCGGATATGTTTTATTTTTAAAATCTTCTGCAAATAATCTGAACTAAAATCATCTTTTAGGTTCTTAGGAAACATTCCACCAATTGGTTTTGATTTCAATTCCCACTTTCTTTTAAAAATGCTGGCTTGGTTTACAACTTGATCACTGGCCCAATGTGCTATGTTGTCATGTTGTTATGGATAGTCAAGGGGTTTCCTCCCCAATAAACCTAGCTAGGCCACCTTATAAACGAAATAGTCCTGAGTGTGAATTAAAACAATGAATAAATCAATCTTAGAAACCTGCAAGTTCTCAACAATCACACTTGCGTACACATTCATATACCACCCCACTGACCTCGATAGATTCATTCATGTCTGGAGTAAAGCCGAAACTCTCACCCTTTGGCAGGTACCTAAAAATCTATTCAATTTGGACTGAATTGGATTCGAACTTGGGACCCACTTGTGGAAAGCTGGTGATGATGTGAGAATCATCACTACACACAATCTCCCTTCTTCAAGCAAAGAAGGGGCCTCCGTGGCTCAGTAGGTAGAGCGTTGGACGCTCAATCCGAACAGCCTTTCACCAATGGGTCGCGGGTTCGAATCCCACTCAGTCCAAAAAATTGGAAAATTTTCTGACTGGGTTTTCACTCGAACGAACTATGTGGGATGGTTGCCAGTTACCAGCGGAAGGTCGTGGGTTTCCTCCGGGCATAGAGACCGGTTTCCTCCCACAATAAAACTGGCAACGCCGCCATATAAGCGAAATAATCTTGAGGGCGGCGTAAAACAACAAACAATCAATCAATCAAGCAAAGAAAGGCGTTCGGCTCAGTTGGCAGAGTGATAGTCTCTTTGTTACTAGGTACTTACCAAATGTTGGGTGTTTCCTCTGGTCAGAGCCCAGTTTCCTCCTCCACTAAACTTGGCAATGCTACCATATAAGGGAAATACTATTCAGTGTGGCATAAATATCAATCAATCAAAGAAAGAAGGGACCTCGGCTCAGTTGGCAGAGTGATAGTCTCTTTGTTACTAGGTACTTACCGAAGGTCGGGTGTTTCCTCTGGGCACTGGGCAGAGCCCAGTTTCCTCCTCCACTAAACTTGGCAATGCTGCCATATAAGTCAAGTAATATTCAGTGTGGCGTAAACATCAATCAATCAAAGAAAGAAGGGGTCTCTGTGGCTCAGTTGGCTAAGTGATAGTTTTTCAGTCCGACAAACACTTTCCGTTCATGGGTCGTGGGTTCGAATCCCACTCAGACCAAATAAAATTTCGAAATTTCTGAGTAAGTTTTTCACTCTGTCTGCCTATGTGAAAGAGATACCAGGTACTCGCTGAAGGTTGGGTGTTTCTTTCGAGAAGAGCTCCATTCCCCTCTCCAGTAAACTTGGCAACGCCACTATATAAGTGAAATAATCTTGAGTGTGACTAAAACACCAATCAATTAAACAAAGAAAGGACCTCAATGGCTCAGTGGGCAGAGCGATGGATTCTCAGTTTGACCCAGGCCTTCCATCTATGTGTCGACTCGCGGCCTCAGGTCAAATAAAATTGAAAAATCTCTGTGGGTTTTTCACCCTGTCGACCAATGTGGAAAACTTACGAGGAACTCTCCGAAGGTCAGGGGTTTCCTCCGACAGAGCCCAGTTTCCTCCCGCACTAAACTAATTTTCTGTGTAGCATAAAACATCGATCTATCAAACAAACATGGGACCTCGCTGGCTCAGTGATGGTTTCTCAGTGATTCAGACATTCAAGTCATGAGTTGCAGGTTCGAGACTTCGAGTCCAACTCCGACCAAATAAAATTGAAATATTTCTGAGTGAGATTTTTCCTCAATCGCCGTATGTAGAAGAGTTGACAGGCAATTGTCGAAGGATCAGGATTTTACTCTCACACTAAACCTGGCAAGGCTGCCATATTAGTGATATAATCATCAATCCATCAAACAAAGTAGAAATGAAAACAAAATCTTTCTTTTTGTTATACATGTATATTTTATTTTTTTAAATGGACAGGAATCAAACTTTTTGATTCGTTTATTATGTTTGAAACCACATATCATTGATGAGCCTTATCATAACTTACTTACATAGCAAATGTATTATAAAGTCTCTTCCTAATAGCCCAAATAAGAAATTGGGCTTTCTTTTCTCACCCATTCCTTTTACTGAATTGTCTGTGTTGTTTATAAATAATCAGATCTGTACACTGGATTCCATTCAATTTTGTTTTCTTTGATCTTGCTCTTGAAGCAACTGAGAAATCTTTGAAACCTTGCATTAGTTTTGAATTATCCTCCAGTCAAGTTGTTCAAGACTGTTGAAAAAATAAACAACAGTGCACTGTCATTATTATGTAGTGAATTTTTTATAACATAAATTATAAAGTTTTTTTTAGACTCTACTGCGCATGTCAAGGCGGAGACTACAGAAATTCGTTTCGATAATTGACAGATGAACTTCATGAAGGAAGTTTAATTTTTACTCTAATTACTTAATTCAATCAATGAAACATTGGGTCATTAGTTAAGTTTGCCCACAACAGTAGATAGGAAAAGGCCGGTTGAAACGCAGCTATGACGTCATACGAGGTGGAAACATGTTACGTAATATCCGAATTCCGGGTCAAAGACGCCCCGAGTGGTCGAGGTCAATAACTAGCACATCTCATTAACATCTAAGCTCCCGGCTATTGGTCGCGCTTGACTACACATCTAATTAAAATCTCCCAACAAGAGGAGGATGGCTTGAACTGTGAGGTCGAGGTCAATAACTAGCACATCTAATTAAAATCTTAGCTCCCGGTCATTGGTCACGGTTCGCCGCATGTCTAATTATAATCTAAACTCGCGGCTACCAATATTAAAGCACATGTGCGCCTATTCTTAAAAAAATATGCTGAATAATACACTCCCAACCTCGGGGACCTGTTCGTCAGATGGACGGAAAAAATATGCTTAGTAATGCAATACTGGTCTAAAGGACCAAATAAACCGACTGACACTGGTGATAGACAATATATAATAAACGAATGTATAAATAACCTTGGACTGTATTAACTCAACGTATAGATCCTATCGGTAAGTATGTGTACATCAGTTAGCTGGCGGATATTGTTTCGCGCTCCACTGCACATCTCATTAAAATCTTAGCTCTCGGTTATTGGTCACGGTTCGCCGCATGTCTTATTAAAATCTAAGCTCGCGGCTATCGGTTCACTACGGTACACATGTCATTAAGAGTAGAATCTAAGTTATTTATTAAATTATCTCAGTGGCATTGCATATCAAAAATATACTACGTATAATACTTAAGTCTTAACCACTGGTCATCAACCCGGAAGTCACCGGAAGTTACCCGGAAGTGACCGGAAGTGAACCGGAAGTGTACCGGAAGTGACTGGAAGTAACCTGAAGTGACCCGGAAATGATCGGAAATAACCCGGAAGTCACCGGAAGTGGACCGGATGTAACCGGAAGTGACCGGAAGTCACGGGAAGTGGACCGGAAGTAACCGGAAGTGACCGGAAATAGACCGGAAGTGACCGGAAATAATCCGGAAGGGGTCGGAAGTAACCGGAAGTGACCGGAAATAACCTGAAGTGAACCGGAAATAGACCGCAAGTGTCTGGAAATATTCCGTAAGTGGCCGGAATTGAACCGGAAGTGACCGGAAATAATCCGGAAGCGGCCGGAACTAACCGGAAGTGACCGGAAATAACCTGAAGTGGACCGAAAGTGACCGGAAATAGACCGGAAGTGGTCGGAAGTGAACCGGAAGTGAACCGAAAGTAACCGGAAATGAACCGGAAGTAGCCGGAAGTGACCGGAAATATTCCGTAAGTGGCCGGAAGTGACCGGAAATAATCCGGAAGCGGCCGGAACTAACCGGAAGTGACCGGAAATAACCTGAAGTGGACCGAAAGTGACCGTAAATAGGCCGGAAATGGACCGGAAGTGACCGGAATTGAACCGGAAATAACCAGAAGTGAAGTGATTGAGCCAAAAATAAGTTCCAAGCCCGGAAGTAGCCAAATTCTAACCGAATTCGGTCGTGTTACATATCAAAGTAAAGGCTGTAAAGATGTCTGCAAGACTTACTATAGCTCGTGGTTTTCTCAATTCTGGTTTTACACAAATCGATTGAAACGTTCAAATCTAGCATTAGTCGGAGAGCTTAGGGACTAACGCCATTCACCTTTAAACGGTCCGACTTCGAACCGGAAGGGACGTTATCGAACCGGAAGTCGTCCGTAATTTCGTTACTTTTTGTTTTAGAGCTTAGGGACTAACGCCATTCACATTTAAACGGGCCGACCTCGAACCGGAAGTGACGTCATCGAACCGGTAGTTGTCCGTAATTTCGTTATTTTTTTGTCCCACAGCCTAGGTACTGACGCCATTCAATCCGTTACGACATAATATCCGCTATTGTGCGGCGTAAAACACCAAACAATCAATGACTCTAAGCAGTCGTCCTACATCAGGCGTTTTTCACCCCAGAACTGTATTGTGAAAGTCTCAACCAATGCCTTAACATAAAGAAACATAAGACATCGTTCGTTCTGATGAACATTTTATTATCTTCATGGTGAACATTCTTCAAGTACATCGTTTCCGGTTTTCGTAAGGGTATTCGTCCGGTAAAACCTTATCAAATAACATATAGCGTATTTTGATCGCGTTCGCTAATGCCTCGTCAATCGGTAGGCCAATTACTCCGCGTAAAAAATCCCTAGTTTTCACAATTTCTCGGTGAAGCGGGTCTCCCATTAAATGCATCCAAATAGTGTTGTACTGTCCGTATATAGTCATCAAGGTTTTCTTTATTTCCGGCCTGCGCCGTCGGTATTCCTCCTGCAAACTGCAGCCGTCAACAGACATATGAGTTTGAATAGCTTCCTTCACAATGTCGTCCCATACGTCGGAAACTGTATCAGCCATACCGCTAGCGGGCGTAATGATCCTCGTTAGAAAAACTTTACGGTCATCTTCTAAAGTATTTTCATCCGAGGGATGCCCTCCATAAACGGTCATCTCAGTATTCTGCGAATCGGTTTTGTGTTTATTGAAAACATGCCGCTTCATGTCATGTCGGCGACTAAAAGTCTTGTTACAAACGTGACAATTGAATCTCATTTTGTTTCACCCACTGTGGAATATACTTTATAGCGCTATTTCAGCGGTCGGTCTAATCCAATGTGAAGGACGCGCCGCCTTTTATACGCTTCTGTCTTGCCTTCAATTCCGACTTAGCCATTTCCACCGCTTGCTGTGCGTTAGATACGGCAATAATCCGCGGCAAATCCGCCTTTTCACGGTTGGGGGAGCTTTCGCGATAATAGGGCTCGACAGTTTTTCTTCGTTTAAAGGCTTGACTTTGTGGCGTACCACTTTTTCTGCGTTCCTGGATGACCTCCGATCTGGTCATTTCCACCACTTGTGCGGGAGACACCGCATCTATCTGCGGTAAATCCGCATGGTCGGCGTCAATTTGCGGCGGATCCATCTTTTCACGGTCTGGAGAGATTTCACGGCAATAGGGTTCCAGAGGGATGAGCGTGTTTCTGCTTCTGAATGCTTGGCCGAGGGGCGAGCCTCTCTTTCTCATTGCACCTTCGTTCATGGGTATTTTACCCTTTTCCATATTGCGGTAAAAACGCACCAATTTATCCACGTTCGACATGTTTAAACGTTACAGACACCGTCTGCGTAAGGAGTGTTGTCGAAGTACGATGATAGCTCGTTATATAAAGCTTTATGATACGCGCCCGCTGAACGCCAGAAGCGACCGTTAACGCAGCCTAAAAACATTGGTCCATAGAAATAAAATAATTACATCCATCCAATCAAAAAATGCTTTGCAAGCATTTGGTGTGAGAAGACCGAGTGTGAAAATTCCTGTCGACTATCAGATTAATTTAAAGCGAAAGAAAGAGAAATGAAAAAATGGCGATCAGAGCGTTATTATATTTTTATCTTCAAAGCGGGGAAGGGGACCATCAGATTCAACAATACGGCTTGAACGCAATTAACGAGATAACAACACATTTCATTCAAACGATTCATATAAATCTTAAATAAGTCAGTCTCATATAGTCGCCCTAACTGTCGTGAGTACAACCAATCAATGTAACCCGGCTGTTCGCTGTTACAGTTTTTTTTAACTAATTATAGTGTTTTGAAGGACTCCAAGTATAAACTTAATTCCCACGGGAAAGCTATGTTAAGATTTCTATGAATTTTGACCACGGTATATCGTCTTAATTTCGACTTCACGGCAAAAAGAAAAAATAAATAAATAAATAAAATACCTAGTGTGAGAAAATTCATTTTTAGCTACTCCGGTGATCAGACACGATATACATTTGTATACACAACTTAGATCAATAAAAAATCTTACCACTAAACCAGGCTACATGGGTATTTAAAACCAACAGTAGAAATACGCAAACAAACATCACCTGTAAAACAATCCGAGAAAGCAGAGTTTTCCCCGTTTCCATGATAGTTTCTCGGATTGTTTTACAGGTGATGTTTGTTTGCGTATTTCTACTGTTGGTTTTAAATACTGTAATTATTTTATTTCTGTGGACCAATGTTTTTAGGCTGCGTTAACGGTCGCTTCTGGCGTTCAGCGGGCGCGTATCATAAAGCTTTATATAACGAGCTATCATCGTACTTCGACAACACTCCTTACGCAGACGGTGTCTGTAACGTTTAAACATGTCGAACGTGGATAAATTGGTGCGTTTTTACCGCAATATGGAAAAGGGTAAAATACCCATGAACGAAGGTGCAATGAGAAAGAGAGGCTCGCCCCTCGGCCAAGCATTCAGAAGCAGAAACACGCTCATCCCTCTGGAACCCTATTGCCGTGAAATCTCTCCAGACCGTGAAAAGATGGATCCGCCGCAAATTGACGCCGACCATGCGGATTTACCGCAGATAGATGCGGTGTCTCCCGCACAAGTGGTGGAAATGACCAGATCGGAGGTCATCCAGGAACGCAGAAAAAGTGGTACGCCACAAAGTCAAGCCTTTAAACGAAGAAAAACTGTCGAGCCCTATTATCGCGAAAGCTCCCCCAACCGTGAAAAGGCGGATTTGCCGCGGAGTATTGCCGTATCTAACGCACAGCAAGCGGTGGAAATGGCTAAGTCGGAATTGAAGGCAAGACAGAAGCGTATAAAAGGCGGCGCGTCCTTCACATTGGATTAGACCGACCGCTGAAATAGCGCTATAAAGTATATTCCACAGTGGGTGAAACAAAATGAGATTCAATTGTCACGTTTGTAACAAGACTTTTAGTCGCCGACATGACATGAAGCGGCACGTTTTCAATAAACACAAAACCGATTCGCAGAATACTGAGATGACCGTTTATGGAGGGCATCCCTCGGATGAAAATACTTTAGAAGATGACCGTAAAGTTTTTCTAACGAGGATCATTACGCCCGCTAGCGGTATGGCTGATACAGTTTCCGACGTATGGGACGACATTGTGAAGGAAGCTATTCAAACTCATATGTCTGTTGACGGCTGCAGTTTGCAGGAGGAATACCGACGGCGCAGGCCGGAAATAAAGAAAACCTTGATGACTATATACGGACAGTACAACACTATTTGGATGCATTTAATGGGAGACCCGCTTCACCGAGAAATTGTGAAAACTAGGGATTTTTTACGCGGAGTAATTGGCCTACCGATTGACGAGGCATTAGCGAACGCGATCAAAATACGCTATATGTTATTTGATAAGGTTTTACCGGACGAATACCCTTACGAAAACCGGAAACGATGTACTTGAAGAATGTTCACCATGAAGATAATAAAATGTTCATCAGAACGAACGATGTCTTATGTTTCTTTATGTTAAGGCATTGGTTGAGACTTTCACAATACAGTTCTGGGGTGAAAAACGCCTGATGTAGGACGACTGCTTAGAGTCATTGATTGTTTGGTGTTTTACGCCGCACAATAGCGGATATTATGTCGTAACGGATTGAATGGCGTCAGTACCTAGGCTGTGGGACAAAAAAATAACGAAATTACGGACAACTACCGGTTCGATGACGTCACTTCCGGTTCGAGGTCGGCCCGTTTAAATGTGAATGGCGTTAGTCCCTAAGCTCTAAAACAAAAAGTAACGAAATTACGGACGACTTCCGGTTCGATAACGTCCCTTCCGGTTCGAAGTCGGACCGTTTAAAGGTGAATGGCGTTAGTCCCTAAGCTCTCCGACTAATGCTAGATTTGAACGTTTCAATCGATTTGTGTAAAACCAGAATTGAGAAAACCACGAGCTATAGTAAGTCTTGCAGACATCTTTACAGCCTTTACTTTGATATGTAACACGACCGAATTCGGTTAGAATTTGGCTACTTCTGGGCTTGGAACTTATTTTTGGCTCAATCACTTCACTTCTGGTTATTTCCGGTTCAATTCCGGTCACTTCCGGTCCATTTCCGGCCTATTTACGGTCACTTCCGGTCCACTTCAGGTTATTTCCGGTCACTTCCGGTTAGTTCCGGCCGCTTCCGGATTATTTCCGGTCACTTCCGGCCACTTACGGAATATTTCCGGTCACTTCCGGCTACTTCCGGTTCATTTCCGGTTACTTTCGGTTCACTTCCGGTTCACTTCCGACCACTTCCGGTCTATTTCCGGTCACTTTCGGTCCACTTCAGGTTATTTCCGGTCACTTCCGGTTAGTTCCGGCCGCTTCCGGATTATTTCCGGTCACTTCCGGTTCAATTCCGGCCACTTACGGAATATTTCCAGACACTTGCGGTCTATTTCCGGTTCACTTCAGGTTATTTCCGGTCACTTCCGGTTACTTCCGACCCCTTCCGGATTATTTCCGGTCTCTTCCGGTCTATTTCCGGTCACTTCCGGTACACTTCCGGTTACTTCCGGTCCACTTCCCGTGACTTCCGGTCACTTCCGGTTACATCCGGTCCACTTCCGGTGACTTCCGGGTTATTTCCGATCATTTCCGGGTCACTTCAGGTTACTTCCAGTCACTTCCGGTACACTTCCGGTTCACTTCCGGTCACTTCCGGTTCACTTCCGGTGACTTCCGGGTTGATGACCAGTGGTTAAGACTTAAGTATTATACGTAGTATATTTTTGATATGCAATGCCACTGAGATAATTTAATAAATAACTTAGATTCTACTCTTAATGACATGTGTATCGTAGTGAGCCGATAGCCGCGAGCTTAGATTTTAATAAGACATGCGGCGAACCGTGACCAATAACCGAGAGCTAAGATTTTAATGAGATGTGCAGTGGAGCGCGAAACAATATCCGCCAGCTAACTGATGTACACATACTTACCGATATGATCTATACGTTGAGTTAATACAGTCCAAGGTTATTTATACATTCGTTTATTATATATTGTCTATCACCAGTGTCAGTCGGTTTAATTGGTCCTTTAGACCAGTATTGCATTACTAAGCATATTTTTTCCGTCCATCTGACGAACAGGTCCCCGAGGTTGGGAGTGTATTATTCAGCATATTTTTTTAAGAATAGGCGCACATGTGCTTTAATATTGGTAGCCGCGAGTTTAGATTATAATTAGACATGCGGCGAACCGTGACCAATGACCGGGAGCTAAGATTTTAATTAGATGTGCTAGTTATTGACCTCGACCTCACAGTTCAAGCCATCCTCCTCTTGTTGGGAGATTTTAATTAGATGTGTAGTCAAGCGCGACCAATAGCCGGGAGCTTAGATGTTAATGAGATGTGCTAGTTATTGACCTCGACCACTCGGGGCGTCTTTGACCCGGAATTCGGATATTACGTAACATGTTTCCACCTCGTATGACGTCATAGCTGCGTTTCAACCGGCCTTTTCCTATCTACTCACAACTCTCATTTACCACTAAAAACGATTGTGATTTGGACAAAGCCTATAACTTTACTGAAGCTCGTGGCCCTTCCCGCTTTAAGTAACACATGCGACCAATTAATGAGTGAAAGAAAGGCTACCAGTAAATAACAATAGAAGTAAAAGCAAACATGCGCGTTTACTTTACTGTGACACCGAGGACCCAATAATATATAACGGAAACAGAATAAAAATATTAACAAGTAAACAGAAACAAATTTGGATTTATATGCAGTTAAGAACCTTAAGAAGTAAACATAAACAACTAATGTTGATATTAATGAGTGAAAACATGTCAATTTGGATATGAGATTACTAAAGATGTCAGAGTCAAATAGAAATCGACATAACACTGCTACAAGAACAGGTAAACAGCTAAATGGATAATCGATTAAAATAGCAGTTAGTTGAGTACAGAATATGTATTTTAACAGCAGAGCACAGAAGTAAATAAAAAAGATAATCGAGGTAGGTAAATGAATAATAGATTGAATACCGTACATAAATATATTATTGAATGAAAACATTTAAATGAAAATCTAATTTTAAATGAGTTGTGTTCAAAATTTTGTTTGAAGGTGATTTAATAATGTGGGTGTCATTTTTCTTTCAAGAGAAGGGGGTCAATACGGGTTTTTTGCCGCCGTCCTTTAACAAGTTTGTAACCACCCTCTTGGGCAGAGTTGTCGGCATCACATTGGTCCGATAGATAGGACACAACAGGGTTACCGTAACGTAGCTCGTCATAAGTCGGCGACATGTCCTCACAGCGACTAGCCCAGTCAGTCACGGGTGCTGGTGCACTCGCAATTATATGAGGCTGAACGTTAACGGACTCTTCTGCACTAACAGTCGCGGACTCAGAGACTGTGATTTCCCCTGACCCGCCTTGAAAACTTTCAACTGGAGACGTCACTGGCGGACTTCACAGGGTGCCAGAGCTCTGTACACAGTCCATACCATTGATACTTTCGGTAGGCTCAGCATCACAATCATAGTTAGGATAAACCACACCTCGAACTTTCTCAACAAAAGAAGGCAGCGGATGCTCTCTTGTAGAGTGACCAAAGTTACCACACATACTGCATTTACGGGCACTACATTCCTTTTGAAGGGCCTCGAGAACACCCCAACTAAGGTATTTGGGAGGCCTTTCATCAACTACAATACAAAGTGTTGGCGTTTTATTGCATATGTATAATAAAAAGATTATTATATGACTTCGCATCCAATATGGATATTTATTGTACGAGTCGCCGTTGGGTTGAAAGTCGATATTGGACGAGACGTCGAAGGCGTCGAGTCCAATATCGACTTTCAACCCAACGGTGACGAGTACAATCAATATCCATATTGGATACGAAGTCATATAATAATCTTTTTATTATACATATGCAATAAAACGCCAACACTTAAAACAAGCATAATAATTTATTTCAACATTCAACGTATTCACAATGGCAAATGTATCTATATCAGCATCATCTAACATCTTGCAGAGATATGAGGGTTCTGACAAAACGACAGGAGCGAAGCAGACGACTCCGCGGTGACGTCAGATTCGAACGTTACACATCATCGAACTGACGTAGTTGCTCTTCTCTCTGCCGATACCAGGATGAAAATCCAATAGCACTATCCAATATCGATTTCGGCTCCAATATCGAATGATATATGATCGACACGTGGTACAAATGCTAGTCTTTCATTGGTTAATGAATGCTGGTTGTATAATAAGGTATATTATCCTTGCTATCTTCCGACAATTCTATCCACCCCTGTTTTACGTTTACTCTAACCCGTGAATCGAACAGCGCCTTTTGATTACATGCAAGTAAAACTTCTCACAGCTAATCCAAACCTGGGGAACTTACACTCTTCCATTAGCGGGGAAATGACGTAATGGCGGATGTATATACCTTGAGTGCCGATTGGCCAAGACTATGTAAGGGTAGGAAAGACAACTCTCGCATTCCCACCAGTGGGCGTTGTTCGATTAAAGGGTGGAGTGGAGTATTCCACCAAGGTAAAATACGAAATGGGTCACGTGAAGGTTTTACAACAATGTAAATTTGATTGAAAAGATGAGCGCGGAAACCCACGACCTACGGATGGCATTTGGTTGATCTTCGATTGAAAACCCGACTCTAATTGGGTTGTTTTATTATTTTTTGGAAAAAAGCTGGGATACGAACCCGCTACATATCGAGGGAAAGCTTATTTTGAAATTACAGACTATCACTGCCCACGGGGCCAACGGAGGCCTCAATGTACACCAAATAGCTATACATTGTGAAAACCTTTGTTCTGTTTCTTTCGTCCACGATGTTACATTTTTCGGCATTATTTGATAACACATATATTTATATACTCTCCCAAAAAAGAAAAGCAACATCCAATTTTTGTTCTTCAAAATATGAATTTTCGACATCATTTTTAATACAGAAATAAGCATCACATTACACTGAAATTTGGCAGACTGGTTGTTCAGACTTTAAAGTTCATTCACATGTAAAAATTTATCACATTAAAGTTCATAGCGCTAAGATGACGTCACTGCAACGTCAATATCTGTTGTGCTCACCATTGACCTGTAACACAGCACGGACCCGTCTCGGCATAGACACAATCAATCGACGAATACGTTTTTGCGGAATTCTCCTCCATTCTTGCTCAAAAGCCTGCTGCAGTTCTTGCAGAGTTTGCGGCGCTGGATGACGACTGCGCACGCGTCTATCCAAATCATCCCACAAATGTTTATTGGGTTCAAATCTGGTGATTTGGACGGCCAGGGGAGCACTGTTACGTTCTGGTTGGCTATAAATTCAACAGTAGCACGAGCTGTGTGCGTTCGAGCGTTGTCGTGCTGACAAATTTCCCTATCATTACCAGGTCCATTACGGGCAGCATATTGGCAGCATATGCGGTGTCAAAACCTCATCTGTGTATCGAACGGCGTTAAGGTTGCCGGAAATGTGCACCAGTTGAGTTTTACGGGCACAGGATATGGCACCCCACACCATCACACTTCCTCCGCCGAAGCAAGTCGATGCTGGCGTCTCAGTACTACGCCAAAGTAAGGACGTCTGGCGCTTAAGCCGTTTTGACGGAGACGGTCTCTGACTGTCTGTGCCGATATTCGACGGAGACCTGTCATATTTGATGCTGTTTCTGTTGCTGTTTTGGTCCGGTTTCGCAGGTGAAGTAACCGGATGTAGCGATGTTGGGCTGCTGATGTAATCCTAGGTCGGCCAGAACGTTGACGCTGTTGAACCGGATTGCTGGTGCCGTTGCAACAGTCTGGAAATCGTGCTCCGGTGAACATTATAAAGTCTAGCGACTGCATTCTGTGATTCGCCGGGCAGGAGACGACCAATGACGACGTTCCGGGTAGCTGCGTCTAGTCTTGGCATATTGCAGCAATTTAACGACTGAATTCATCTGAACGGTTGTGTGTCTTTTATACCCATCGAACCCGCATAAAGATAAGACGTGATTCGCACGTGCAACTGTCCTACGTTTTTCCCTACGCCTTCCTCGTGTAGCGTTACACAAAGGCTGACCCGAAAGTCACGTGTGATCAACAGCCACTATCAGGGGCTTAAATTAAATTATCGGACATTTACATTATAACATGATTCTTTTGTCATGTGTCAACCACGGGCATTTTTGGAAAAATTCATGTTTGAAAAAAAATTGGATGTTGCGTTTCTTTTTTGGGAGAGTGTCTCATCAAATTAGATACTGCTTGGTAGATGATTTCATGATTCTGATTATTTTATTTATGGCATATAGTCGGACGGTTAACTCTGTTAAAACGGTGAAATGAGTCTATCATGTAAACTGTGATATTCTTCCGTGCCTTTGTATATTTTATCATATATTGTTCCATTTTTATGCTGTTTAACACAAAACCTAATCATTTGTGTTTCATTCAAATTCTGTATTGTATCATATAACTCTACACGACTGTTGTTCTCAATTTTGAGAGAGAAAAAAAATATATTTATTTTTTTTACAATTTCGGATTGGTAGAATATAAATGTCCCATTGTTGATCCAAAACAAATTCAAATAAACGGATGTCTAGATAGTCCTATCAATAATTCAACGCGAACAAGAAATCACTTAATTAGGCGCATAAATAAATCTTAGGAAACGTTCGTTTTTAGGAAGAAAAAACGTATATATAACAGCCACTAAATTCTCATCCAATGTGCGATAAAATAATATTTCTGAAATTTACTTGTTGAAAAATTCCGTGAAATATCCGTTCATTTGCAAGTCTTTCTTTCCAATGCTAAATTTTGTTCCAAGAAGCATGCCTTCTGGTGTTCTTCTATAATTGCCCTATTAATCTCCCTTCATTAGCGTTTCTGCCAGCCTCGTCCGCCGTTTTCCAAAGTATAATCCACCGACGTACATCGCACATGTAAACTGTGATATTCTTCCGTTCCTTTGTATATTTTATCATATATTGTTCCATTTTTATGCTGTTTAACACAAAACCTAATCATTTGTGTTTCATTCAAATTCTGTATTGTATCATATAACTCTACACGACTGTTGTTCTCAATTTTGAGAGAGAAAAAAAATATATTCTTAAAACATATATTTATTTTTTTTTACAATTTCGGATTGGTAGAATATAAATGTCCCATTGTTGATCCAAAACAAATTCAAATAAACGGATGTCTAGATAGTCCTATCAATAATTCAACGTTGTCATGTATCAACCACGGGCATTTTTGGAAAAATTCATGTTTGAAAAAAAATTGGATGTTGCGTTTCTTTTTTGGGAGAGTGTCTCATCAAATTAGATACTGCTTGGTAGATGATTTCATGATTCTGATTATTTTATTTATGGCATATAGTCGGACGGTTAACTCTGTTAAAACGGTGAAATGAGTCTATCATGTAAACTGTGATATTCTTCCGTTCCTTTGTATATTTTATCATATATTGTTCCATTTTTATGCTGTTTAACACAAAACCTAATCATTTGTGTTTCATTCAAATTCTGTATTGTATCATATAACTCTACACGACTGTTGTTCTCAATTTTGAGAGAGAAAAAAATATATTCTTAAAAAATATATTTATTTTTTTTACAATTTCGGATTGGTAGAATATAAATGTCCCATTGTTGATCCAAAACAAATTCAAATAAACGGATGTCTAGATAGTCCTATCAATAATTCAACGCGAACAAGAAATCACTTAATTAGGCGCATAAATAAATCTTAGGAAAGGTTCGTTTTTTAGGAAGAAAAAACGTATATATAACAGCCACTAAATTCTCATCCAATGTGCGATAAAATAATATTTCTGAAATTTACTTGTTGAAAAATTCCGTGAAATATCCGTTCATTTGCAAGTCTTTCTTTCCAATGCTAAATTTTGTTCCAAGAAGCATGCCTTCTGGTGTTCTTCTATAATTGCCCTATTAATCTCCCTTCATTAGCGTTTCTGCCAGCCTCGTCCGCCGTTTTCCAAAGTATAATCCACCGACGTACATCGCACATGTAAACTGTGATATTCTTCCGTTCCTTTGTATATTTTATCATATATTGTTCCATTTTTATGCTGTTTAACACAAAACCTAATCATTTGTGTTTCATTCAAATTCTGTATTGTATCATATAACTCTACACGACTGTTGTTCTCAATTTTGAGAGAGAAAAAAATATATTTATTTTTTTTACAATTTCGGATTGGTAGAATATAAATGTCCCATTGTTGATCCAAAACAAATTCAAATAAACGGATGTCTAGATAGTCCTATCAATAATTCAACGTTGTCATGTATCAACCACGGGCATTTTTGGAAAAATTCATGTTTGAAAAAAAATTGGATGTTGCGTTTCTTTTTTGGGAGAGTGTCTCATCAAATTAGATACTGCTTGGTAGATGATTTCATGATTCTGATTATTTTATTTATGGCATATAGTCGGACGGTTAACTCTGTTAAAACGGTGAAATGAGTCTATCATGTAAACTGTGATATTCTTCCGTTCCTTTGTATATTTTATCATATATTGTTCCATTTTTATGCTGTTTAACACAAAACCTAATCATTTGTGTTTCATTCAAATTCTTTATTGTATCATATAACTCTACACGACTGTTGTTCTCAATTTTGAGAGAGAAAAAAATATATTCTTAAAAAATATATTTATTTTTTTTACAATTTCGGATTGGTAGAATATAAATGTCCCATTGTTGATCCAAAACAAATTCGAATAAACGGATGTCTAGATAGTCCTATCAATAATTCAACGCGAACAAGAAATCACTTAATTAGGCGCATAAATAAATCTTAGGAAAGGTTCGTTTTTTAGGAAGAAAAAACGTATATATAACAGCCACTAAATTCTCATCAAATGTGCGATAAAATAATATTTCTGAAATTTACTTGTTGAAAAATTCCGTGAAATATCCGTTCATTTGCAAGTGTTTCTTTCCAATGCTAAATTTTGTTCCAAGAAGCATGCCTTCTGGTGTTCTTCTATAATTGCCCTATTAATCTCCCTTCATTAGCGTTTCTGTCAGCCTCGTCCGCCGTTTTCCAAAGTATAATCCACCGACGTACATCGAGGCGGATTAGGACTGGGTGATTTTGTTACTGCTAATTCTTTAATACTCCCGTTAGAACTATTTCAAGGGTGGAATTTAAACTGTGACCTCCGTTGATTATTAGATAGATCACTAGATGTTCACTAAAGAACACGCTTCTACCATTGGGTCTGGCCAAGAAATCTCGTCTGCGTTGAATTTTTAAAACGGGTTGACTCGTTCAAAAGATGGATATTCGCATTGTTGGCCAATAATACCAGTCATCCTTACGCCGATAATCTGACTACCATTAGGTCGCCCTGTTGTGAAATTCGCTGACCTTGTTTTCTAACCGAAGACCGTGTGGAATGGTAATCAGTTCCGGCGGAAGATGTCCCCTACTCCTTCAATAAACTAACTACCATCAGTACATCAAGTCCATAAAGACAGCCTAAATAAATACAGTATTTTAAAAATGAAATTTTACCAAACTGTATTGCCACACTTTTCTCTCTTTCTTATAGAAAACAAACCAAACAAATGTTACCCGAGAAGCGTACTTTATTAAATTAATTTTTATCTTCGATATACACACGTAGTAATATCGGCTCAATGGTCAAGTTACAGGCATGGGTCTACGTCTAATTTACATTTAATATATAAACATAATTCAAGCGATTGGTTGCCACTTGGACAATGTTGAAATTTCCTGTTATCTTATACTAAAGATATCTACCTACATGTCATTTAAAGGGACATGTCCGGAATGAATATCGTCTAAATTTGTGCTATTCTACAGTTATTAATAAAAAGCCGAGGTTTCCAGATGGCCATTGGTATTTTTCCTAGCTCCCACGGACTGCTCGATAGGGAATTTTATTTGAGGATTCCAATGTCTACTTTGCTGCGGTATAAAGAACCGAGTGAGCAGTAGAGCCTTTGGCGACTGCGCGTGTGGATTACTTTCGGATGAGGGTTTACTGACTGTCTGACGGAAAACAATAGCAGCAGGGAATTCCCTAAATAACTCGTTATACGTACATTTTTGGCGGAAAGTCGATTTGCAGACTTGTATCCGAGATTGATCACGTTTTATTGTTCTAGTAATTTGAAAGTCAACGGAAAGCCACAGCAAACTTAAGCGATGTCTCATTTTAAGTATAGGAATTAGCAAAAGCCCTCTGAAAGTCTACATTTTCTTCTTAGACATTTTGGCGGATTATATATGTTCATTTTGAGGAGTGAACTACAAATGCCTATCCTGGTCAACTGTGCTTGCATTAAATAAGACATAAATATTTAGCAGACCTTAATAATAATGAAATGTTAAATAGTTGATAAGCCTGTTAATAGGATTATGGGATAGGTTCGTGACAGATAGCAATGTCCCAATGCTGAGCAGTTTGTCCGAATAAAACGTGACTGACAGAAATAAATGAACGTAAATATATCCGTCTTGACAATGGCAGCTCTCACGGAAGGCTGTCTAATTCGAAATTCTAAAGAAAATGAGTTCTATGTTGACTATGTTTGAAGAGATTTGTTTTATTCAGAATGACATAGGGACAGTTCTATTCCTGTTAGAGCACGCCACATCGGTCAACTCGGTCACATTTTAAGCAATAAGAACCCAGTCTTATACATTCTAAGTACAGTACAGAACTCTATTTGCAAATTTTCAACAAACAAAGAACGCAATTGTCGCAAGTATTTAGACTAGTGCTGTCATTGCACATGTGCTTTGGTGTTTTTCGTTTTTACGTGAAGCAAAGTTCTGTGAAACAAAATACTTGAATTAGACTGGTTTGGCCTCCGTAGCTGATTAGATAGAGCGCCGGACGCTCAATCCGAACAGCCTTCCACCAACTGGTCTCGGGTTCGAATCGCACTCAGTCCAACAAAATTGGAAAATTTTCTGACTGGCTTTTCACTTGAACAACCTATGTGGGATGGTTGCCAGTTACAAAAGGAAGGTCGTGTGTTTCCTCCAGGCATAGAGCCCAGTTTCCTCACACAATAAAACTGGCAATGCCTCCATATAAGTGGAATAGTCTTGAGCGCGGCGTAAAACACCAAACAATCAACCAATCAATTGAAATAGAGTGACCTCGTCATCCTAACGTTTTCCAAAAACATCACCTGCCAGCGGACTTTGCGAAATCTCTGACGTAATGTACAGGTCCATTGTTAGATTTCTTCCATGTTTTTAAAAACCCTAACTGGTATCGCATCAAATGCAAAAGGTCTCCGCCAAGGAATTTACCACTGTCTTAATACAAAATGTGAGGTGCTAGGTTAGACACAGGAAACCCAAATGAAAGTAAAATACACTCATCTGGTTTAGACGTTATATTCGTGTCTTTTATATAATGCTACTTTAATCCTTTTTATCATATGAATGGACTCATCTTGTATTATTGCTTATTGATTGGGGTAGGGGATTTTCTGTGAAAATGTCGAGTTAACGAGCTATTAGTGGGAATTCCGAAGAACATGTGTTAGTTATCTGACGGACGATTTCTTGTTCATTTAAACAATGCTCCTACACAGGGTTATTCCATCTGTAGTGAGTTGTGAAAGCATAACTAACATTTATCAAACCGATAAACTGTGATGTGCCGACGTTCTTTAGTCTATTTCTGCATTATAAAATCGGATAACAACATGCAAAATTTAAAAAAAAAAAACACTAAGAAACGACCGGGAAAAGCTGTAAGCGTTCAAATGGCCAGCTGAGTAGCCTCTTTTAGGAAATCCTGTCTTGTTAAAACTAGAAGTAAACAGTTCCGCTGCAATGGAATTCAAAATAGTTTTAAAGTGGCATGAGCTGCCAACATGTTGATATTTTGACGTTGACACAGGATGTTGAAATTATCGGCTATTTTTTTTCAAGACCAGTAAATTCAAAAGCTTTTTAGTGCTTCTAGTCTCGATAATGTACGATAAAGTATTATTTTGAACTACCTTTGGCTTAGAATGAATGAATGGTCGTCCCGGTTATTTAAATTTGGTTTACTTTTCGAACACGATTCCGGTTCGTATAGGCTACATACTGTATGGATTTTCCTTATTCCAACGCCAAGAATTTAGTTCCCCTTCTGTGTCTATCATAAGCAAGACACAACAATCATAATAAACCTACTTGTTAATTGAAACCATACAAATGGATTGTTTAATTTTTTTCTGCGATAGGTCAATGTTACCCGATTGTGTTTCAGGATTTACTGATACATTAACCAATGAGCTTACACTATAGCAGCCGGAAATTATAGGCGGATTTTTAAAGAATATAGCTCACAGAATATACATGTTGAATTCCTTGTTCGATTTGTTTAGAATGTGTGTAAAAGAAATGTATGTAAGATTTTGATAACTGTTTATGCAATAAATTTGGAGTACCTTTAGTTTGATTTACCCTTATTTGTGAAGTTTTATCAACAGCGCCGCCTAGTGTTTTAAATCTTATTTGTCTGTAGTTTCACTCTTTTGCTTTGCCGAGTCAGCCGATAGATGTACTTTTATGTAGTGAAATTTAAAGCGATTCAATTGTTTTTATGCTGAGGAGATCCACTCTTCGGGTATGTTTATTGTTTTGTCTGTATTTGTTATTGTATGATTGGTGTACATATTATCCGTCATTTTAAGGAACTAAACTTGTAACTTGATACCTACGCTAAACCATCAGTTGCCCATCAGTGCTAAATAGCTTTCGCTTGTTCATGTTTATGATTTCGCTGATAAGGCTATAATGTCACACCGCTATATTTTTACGTTAAGTGACAGCATTTATTAACTGTCTAAACTAAAATACATAACGCTTTGAACTTCATACAAGGAAACGTATTTACTTTCGCTTTCGATCCACCCCATAATAGTTTGTATTGTTTCGATTAAGGGGTCGTTTCAAAATGCCTAACATATTATATCTTTAAATGATTAAATAGCACCGATTGACCAATATTTCAAGCATATCAGTATAAGAAATGACTTTTTGCACGTTTATGTTTAAAGGAAGCTAACAGCTTTATGTTTTTATTACATTTTCTTTTTGATTGTAGAATGACGATTTAGTTCATCGTTTGTGTGTATAAATAAACCTTACACCGTTACGAAAACATCTCCTTGGTGTTCAGTCAGTCGTTCCGTCTGCCACAATGTAGTCATTCTCCAACTCTCAATACCAAACAAATCACGGTCGATTTTTACTCATTCAGACAATGTACAAAGCTTGTCCCATCGTTTAAAAAACCAACTTTCCTCTTCCATTTAACCCAGTGATGCTGCCATACATGTAAATAAACTTGAATGTGGTTTTACACAGCAATCAATCAACATTCATATTTTTGTATAATCCTTACATTGCAATGGAGTCTAGAACTCGAATCGCCTCTAACATAAACAGGACGCCATTCTATTTTATATGCACATCAAAGGTAATGAATTACCCTCTATGGCTATATTACCACGACCTTGGCGTCTTTCGTGCCATTCGCGGAAGCGCCAAGCATTTGAAGGTTGCCAATTCGGGATTTTTAAAAATAGTATCTTTCTTTAAGCGACGGGGGCGTTTTGCGACCCGCGAAGGCCGTGAATTAAATAAAAGCGCTACCTTCTCGACACCGTCAGCCACGATAAAGGTGCGATTGAAGAAATACTAACATTTAATGAGCGTGGCTGGCATGTATGTAGAGTTTGGTTGGGTAGTCGCAGATATAGTGATTTTGTGATTTACTGTTCACCAAGGACACAAACTAAAAATGTTTGTATTGGGCTTGAATAAACTTTAGATGTGGAACCTTAGAAATGGTCGTGTATGCGAGAAGCTTATTTGTCCCCAAAATAAATCATAAATTGAAGTTCAACTCGAAATTTAAAGAAATAATTATGTGCATATATTTTGCTCAGATAAAATTTTTATTTGAGATCAATTTGGTATGTGTCTGAAGATAAGAGCTGATAAATACGTTGCATAATTAAAATAGTCAGAACCGATTTAAGTAAACATCAGATTACTCCGCAAGAACATTCACTGATTTAAAACTGCGAAGTACAGCACAAATGACGCCGTTATCATTCCATAATCCTAAATGCTTCCCATGAAAAAAAAACATCCGATTTCTTTAGTTTGTTACCTTGTGGTGAGAAAAAAAAACTGAAAGAAGTAAGGTTTTATCCACAGTCTCCGTTTCTTTATAAAATCACTGGTATTGTCATTGAGACGATTGTTCTTCATCTGTTGTATCACCTAAAGGAGTAGCTAACCTTTTGGCTGGGTGAATAGCGTAACCACCCAATGAATCAAAATACGACTTCTTGTACGGGTTGTTACGTTCATCCTGTGGTTCATATGCTCCAAAAGGCTCCCCCAATTGGGCAGTTTCTAAATTAGATAAGCTGCGTTTTGCTGGATGGATAGCGTATCCACCGAGAGAATCAAAATACCGCTTTCCCGGTTGAATGGCAAACCCGCCAAGTGAATCGAAGTTACGTTTTCCAGGGTGGATGGCATAACCGCCAAGTGAGTCAAAGTTGCGTTTTCCAGGGTGAATTGCGAATCCTCCCAATGAATCAAAATGCCGTTTTCCAGGGTGAATTGCAAAGCCACCAAGGGAATCGAAGTTGCGTTTTCCAGGATGTATAGCATAACCACCAAGGGAATCGAAATTGCGTTTTCCAGGATGAATGGTAAACCCACCTAAGGAATCGAAATGACGTTTTCCCGGATGTATCGCAAAACCTCCAAGCGAGTCAAAGTTTCGCTTTCCAGGATGTATAGCAAACCCGCCAAGGGAATCGAAATGCCTCTTTCCAGGATGTATAGCAAAACCGCCAAGCGAATCAAAATTACGTTTTCCAGGATGAATTGCAAATCCTCCTAAAGAATCGAAATGACGTTTATATGGATGAATGGAATATCCCCCAAGGGAATCAAATCCTCTTTTTTCCTTTTCATCGTTAATATTGTCATCGCTATCTGTCAAGACACCATTGTCCTTCTCTCGTAGCACCTCTAAAAGATTTCCGTAACTCTGCAACAATTTCGCTGCTGACTCTTCGGATACATTCTGAAATAAAGACATACATTAGAGTGAGACGAAACCGATAATGTCCAGGGACTTTGATTATAAAAGGCATACGGATTTCTATATTTGAAGAAGAAAAAATGCTTTCGTTGTGGATATATCGAAAGTTTACAAAATGTCATGTATGATCAAGTAAAAACTTATTTCACCTGTACTAAACAGAAACTCTTAAAGAATAGATTGGGAATTGTTAAATGATATACTGTGAATATATCTACATTCAAACCGCACATACGCCAATAATAAGTCTATTATATAGGTTTCAGCTGGTCTCGAAACGCTATTTAATACAACCTGGAGGTGGAACATTCAACACAGTTTTAGTATAGAAAATGTTTAAAAAGTACAATTAAACGGCTATGGAATATCGCACTTGATAAAGACATCGGTACAGATGTCAAAACCTTGTGTTGTTTCCAAAAACGCAGTGATGCCTTAACTATTTCTCACTTATCTTGTACAACACATACAAAAATGCATGTAGAGTATTATATACGGGTATGGAATATAACACTTGGTAAAGGCAGCACAGATGTCGAAAGTACGTGTTGCTCCCCAAAAACTACATTTGTGGTTAAACGCCTTAATTATTTTCCATTTATCTTGTAATGAGAGTTTCAAACAGTTTTTAGGTAGTGTACAATTGTCATGATTTAATTACTGACAAGATTTAGATATATGATACGCCAATTTACCATGGGAAATGCATTCATATACCAAGCGTGACAGTAAATTAAAGTATTGTATTGTTCATATTTAGGGCAAAATGCTGGGAACTATTTATGAATTTCAAATTAATTTGGCGTGTGTTGTCAAATTTATGATAGTGTTTGTTGAAATAGTGTTTAACTGTCACGGCAGTCAAACAAAAATGTAACCCCTAGGTCGATATAATGCTGTCAGTTGCAACTGCCTTGCTCTCGTAAGTGTTAATGTGGTAGAACTAACTATACAATACGTAAGCCCTAATTTTGAGTAAGTCTCGATGTACATGTATGCTGTGCCATCCCACAATAAACACATGCTTATTAACTTTAGGTCGAGCTGTTGAAACGGATACCTGACTAGGGATTTAATATGGATCGGAGTCGTCTCCACTGCTATTTGTCATAAGATTAGAGTAACCACTTTATACCAGGGTTGGAGACATCTTGATTCAACAGGGAGTTGCGTTGGAATTAATGGAATCTTTACTACAATATTTGCACTAACTTTCAACGTTGTCAAAACTAAACACAAAGCACTTCATCTGAGCATAATTGTTTTAAAACAACAAAACGAAACGGTACACATCCTCTCCTAGAGTCGGCAACATTATGGGAAATTGTGTTCAAATTGTTAAGCAAACAAACTCGTCTGTTTTCAGTCTGCCCTAATGGTAGTACAACACTTCAGGAATTATTTTTGTCAACTAAGGTATTATCGCTTCGTTACTTCTCCGGAACACTTAAACGCGTTACCTAATAAAACATGGCAAATAGAAACCTTACAGACGTAATTGATATTCGTTGTTTGTCTAGACACCATTCTCATTTGTCAGGATTTAACGTTTTCTCTCCAAGATCATTCCATTGTGCTCTCTGGATGAAAATATGGCTTCCATTTTTTTCTGTTTGGGATTTTAAATTATGTTGATCTTATTAAAGACAGTATCGACACAAAGACTGGTAGGCTAAAGCTAAAAAAAAAAAAAAAAAAAAAAAAAAAACAAGTGTCCTAAATATTTCATGAAGATCTCCAAGAGTCGAGTAGAATTATTGAAGTATTTAAGTTGTTTTTATGCTTGGTCGAAGTTGCGAAGATTCGCTCTGTGTTGGACAAATAATGTATCTGTGAAGACGATAGTAAAGTTTGGAGATCGTCAAAAATCTAAACCATTGACTTAGAAATGAGGCCGATCCTTACAGTCTATATGAACATTGGATACGAACCAAAATAGTGATACAAACAAATTTTAAATAACCAAAAAGAACGTTCGTCTAAATTAGACCGAAATTTACGGCAAATCAAATCGCTACTTTGACATACATTCGCTAAACTAGTACGAATAAAACGCTTCAAATTTGTACTTCCTGCGGATAATAACTGGTTGTTGCAATATTATGTATTAACGGAGATTTCAACATTCTGGCAACTCATGCCAACTTAAATGTATCTCATGCCCTCAGCACTGGCTGCTTATAGTCAGTTATAGATGTTTAAACATCAAACAAATTACCGACTTGATGCAAAAGCATTCGGTTTTGATAAACCTGAATTATTTGTACTGAAGTTAAAATGGCATCAAACTACCTGACTTGTTCTATACATTTAGGTAAAGTTGTTTGTAAGTGCCTGTGGATGGCAAATTAGAAACGCAAAGACACCATGCTATTTAGGAAATAAAATCCGGTTTGTAATTAAACGTTAATCTCGTCGTAATTAGAAATGCAACTCTTTGGGTACATCGAGAAGAACGGATTAACATACATCCCTGGCTAAGAATCCGACAGAACACTGAACAAATCTCAGAGTAACTCGATTTATCAGCTCAAACACATTTGAGACAGACAACTAAAAATCACATACACATACTAAAGCAAGGGCATATTGAATTTCATTAGTTTCAAACGTATATGTCGTTTCAACTGCTGTATATAGGCATTGTTGAACTTAATTCAACAGCAAATAAAATGTGTTTTATAAGAATAACGAAGACCTGGTTTTTGTAAGAACTAAATGTAAAGTCTCAAATTCATATTCTATTTGCATACGCTGTTGTTTTCTTTTTTGTTCAGCCGAGAGTTCTAACAATACGTATGAAACAGTTCTTGCATGTCTTTGGACATCTCGCGATAACGTTCAAATGACCGAATGACATTTTAATAGGGTCGTAGGTTAGAGTATTTTACGCACCAGATCAGATCAGTTACTCCGGGCATCCATCTGAAATGTTTAGTCTCTTGTTCAAACACTTGAGTACAACATGACTTAATCGACTAGCCATTTACAAGTAGTCTGATTCTTAGAAATATATGTCCCGTGACTTGAGATTCTTTTTTTTATAAATTACCTAAAACTCTGGAATCAATTGTCTTGTCGTGCTAGAGATATCGCCATGCTGCCTTAACCAATTCACGCCACTTGAGCTCTGTAAATCTGACATGCGTGTCCACGAGTGTCAGCTGGTTTATTTGCAAAGCTATCTCAGAATTTTATCCTCGGCTTGATTGCTGTTTGTCTAACACTCTGTTGGGGATACTCACCACTAAAGGCCGACAATAGACTTTCGAATCATAATTGTCTGGAGTACAATTTACTATCGCGTACTCAGTGATATTTGATTTTCTCTATTATATAGTAATTAGGGAACCCAGTCAATCTGTTGCCGAGAAACGTGTCTTAGTGACTCAACACCGTCTGGTCAATCGACATGACTCGGCGAGCCTTGAGGGACATTATCTTACTAATTCTACCTATACTAATATAACTTGTTTGAGGGGCATATAATGTTATACTAATATATACCCGTCTGTTAATAGTAGTTTATTCAAGCCATGTGTTTTGGTGTTGCCTGCTTGTAGAAGATTGATTGTAAATAACTTGTGAACTATCTTGGTTTATACCATGATATACATGCCCTACCCTTTTTCAAATGTTGCTTGTTTCCCACGTGCGCTTCAAAGGTGTAGTATGTGGCATAAATAATATGTGGTAAATATCTCTGAACATTTTTGATTTTGGAAAGCTCACTATTCATTACAATAAAATAAACTCTTGTGAACGTATAAGGATAAATTAATATGAAGACCTCCTATATACTTACAATAAAGAAATTCTATATTTTCATCGGAATCATACATGTTGCTCAGTCTAAACCATAATCATTTTATACTTTTCATGTAGAGATTTGATTGTCTTCCGATAAAAGAATATTGGTGGATAGAGAAAAACACGTGATAATTGTTCTTATCTTATAACGCAGGTTAGACGGATATTAAATAGATATGTGTACGATTGATTAATGTTTCTGTCACATTAATCATTCTGGCCACCGCAATCCTAAACAGACGTCCACGATACCCATAAAGCTTCGGGTGGCCAGCAAAACAATAATCGCCAATACAGTTGGTCAGGTTTTTAATAATTAGTTTTGATTCGAGTCCGTGGTGATATCATGTGATATGTCGATTACATATATTAATGAGTAGATAACGCTTGATATATTCCGTCCACGCATGGATATTCCAATAATGGACATGAACTGCGGAAAAAGTAACAGTTCTAAAATTGGTCTGTGAACAAAACTCGAGTCAAAGAATGTACAGAAACATGTATAGCTAACTTTCTATGTTTTTTTTAGGAAATATTTGTGATTTTTAATATTATTTTAAAAAACGAAAGGATTCCTTTACTTCATCTTACATAAATCCCACCTGACCCTATACACGTGATTTTAAAGCGCTGGGTAATCACATGTTTCTTTTAAACTGTACCTTGACCACTCTGTCCCCTTTCATTTGCGAATAACAGACTAGAAAAAAAAATGATGCCATAAGTAACGCCACTGGTCGTTGATTCTCGTGGCAGGTTGAATGGACTATATTACGTATACACGTGTTTTGAAAGACTTACATGTATTCCTAACCAAAGTAACGGGAGTAACTGTATCTCATCCACACCAGACAAATCTAAAATCTTATATGTCCGAGAAATAAGTGATAACAAATGCCCGAAGTGACTCACAATGCACTCATTGAAAATAGCGGTAGTCACTTCTTCATGCGTTTTTGTATTCCGGTTTTGTCATTGTAAAGCGTCTCACAATGTAAAACATTCGCAACCAATATGCTTTTTGCAAAAAAAACCTATTAAGTCAGTCAAACTATTTTTATAGGTTAGAAAGTGTTTATTCACTATGAAGATTTGTAATAAAAATGTCATAATAAAACCCCGAATGACTGCTCCGGCAATGCATTCTTTGAAAAGTTATTATTACTTCGATGGCTCAATTCCTTTTATAAGCAGCGAGCTATACCTGGTCACAAAAAAAAAACGAATCAACAGAATAAAGGCAAGCCATACATGTTATCAAGAAACACGAGATTTGTTTTGATATGCTTTCTTTCGCTCTCCATTCGACCGAGATATGTGAGCAAATATCCAATTTTCTTTGTCAAATAGGTTGTAGTAGCTTAAGGATAAATATAGTAGCTTTCATTTTTTGGCATTCGTTTCAATTCTGATAACATTTGGACTGCACAAGAGTTCAATAGTAGTTATAAAAAGGTCTTTGAAATACAAATCACTACCCGTTATATGAGACTTGTATTTGCGTTTGATTTTAAAATACATTAATACAGGCTATGTGCAAACAAACCTTCTGTAGTCTGCTTGAAAAATCTAATGGTGTCAATAAACCCATGATTGGTACTGTGGCGATAGGGACAATCGGATTCCATATAACAGCGTAATACTAGTTTGTTAGGCTAAGATTTATAAAGAATCGTACTGTTGAAATTTGAAATCAACACAAGATGGAACTTTGTTGGCATTGTGTAAGCGAAATAATATAAGCCCTGTGCTTGTATAACACCACCCGCTGTCTTGATTTGTAGCTGATGGAAATGTGAAATTTGCTGAGCACGTTTCTTTGGTATGGGGTCCAAATAGCCCTAGTCCATTACACTCAGAAACCCTACAATCTCATTTGTGGTCATAATTACTTCCCTCTACACAGAAATTGAGAGACGTGTAAAACGTAATTGAAAGCAGTGCAAAACCCAGCCATCTGGCAACGGGAATACATATTATTGACATATCAATAACAGAGTCCAGGGACACCTTTTCTTGGACGTCAAACTGTCCTTCGATGAACAATATAACTGAACGAGAACATTGTTCTAACCGTATGCCTTCCACCTAAAACTGTGGTTGTTTACGAGATGTAGGCAATGCTCCAGATGCTGTCCAACTTTACTTGATGATTAGTCCTAAAAGACTATTCTAGATTGTATATACTAGATAGCAATCAATTATGTTGCATATCCTATAAAAAAAATCCAAACACCATATTTTACTAGTTACAAAAGTAACACTTTGTAACAATAAAAAATGTCCAACAAGCAGGAAAATTATTCTGAGATATGAGGGTACTTACTACTATTACATCGTTGTGATGGACGTGTACTTACTGTAATTGCATTGTTTTGATGGACTTGTACTTTAATACTGTTATTACACTGTCGTGATTAACGTGTACTACTGCTATTAGCCTACATTGTATTAATTGACGTGTACTCACTGCTATTACTTTTTGGGGGATAAATTAATTGTTTTATGTTAACAACTGAAACACAAGAACTTTTAATCATGGGTTTTATTTTAATTAAAAACTACGTTTTGGTACGAACTATTTTTGAAGCGGTGAATTTAATGACCGAACAAAGTATCTTCCATTGTAGGCAGAAGAATATTCATCTAAAATAACTGGAAATAATACAGAAAATCCGATAATAATTTGACTTACCTGTGTTTCATTTTCTTCATTTTCTATAGGTGCGGACACTCCGAACGTTACAACAGTCAGTAAAATACACAAACTAATCTTCATATCTCAAAACGTCGACAAGAGTCTTTAAACGTTTGTCGCCCTCAGAAAATGCTGATGTTCAAATGGAGTGGGCGATGACGATGCTAATACAAAAGTATTTGTTTCCGTTGGAGCAGTTGCTTCAAAAGTTTCATAAACGGTTAACTTTCTACTTGTGATTCTTCGAGCCAGCTTTAATGAAACGGTTTCTGGAATCTGGCGTACTACCTGAAGGCGAGCTGGGACATCGTTCTCTCAGTTGCCCACTCCGATCGTTCTTTTATACTCCGCCCCCCACTCACTTACAGCCACACGATTCAATCACCAAACCCGTTTGCAACCCTTCAAAGATTTTCTCGCATCGAAAACCGATCGAATTGACGCGGTGCTATAGTTGGTAAGTGGAGGTAACCCAAAAGCTTTTAAACCTCAGTCGCAGTACATTGGCCAAATCGTTCGCGACTCTATGACTGCACAAATTACTTTTTAGTCTCAACACGCAAGAATCCTGATGCTGTGAGTTGTTATTACACATAATAAACAAGCATTAAGTCTGGTTCATGTCACATTGATGTGCTTATTAAGAAAAGAAATAAAAACATACCAGCTGGCCTTAAAAAGATTAAAACTAAAACTCATCTTAGCTGTTTTTATAACCAAAATTTTAGAAACCTTTCAAACTTGTTAGACCGTAAATTGCTCAAAATGGCATAATGGATGTAAAGTAGGACATGAGATATAAAAACACGGCCATACTCAACTTCTAAATAATGGGAATAAATGCTCTTTGTTTTTATTTGGCTCCAATGGTTTATTAACGAAGATAACCAAACGTCATTCCTAAGATAGATAGCTCTATTATCTTGGTAAATTATAGAGTATATCAGTTAGAGCCGACCTTTCTTAAAATAGCTAGACGGACACAATATTTATCAGGATAAAATATTACTCGTTTAACCCAACAACAAGTTTTTATTCGACTATCATCAATATAACACATTCAGTTGGTTGATTGATGTTTCATGCTGTAAGTAAAATTATTTAACTGACATGGTGAGGTTTTTGTTGGGCCAAAAACCCCGGTAGTAGGCGCGTACCGTAAACTCGCAAATACGTTTAAATTGATACAATAACTGTGGCGTTTCAAACGATGTTAAACTAAAGAACAAACCCCTCTTAAGCTTTAGCTGTTAAATTTAGGCGTTATATCTAATTTATAGTTTAGAAAAGGTTTAATTTCTGTATGTATATTACATGTATTTTACAGTTGATAAGGTTGCGTAACTTGTGACGACTACAACCCCTTCACATGTTAGTTTATCGTTGGATCAATTTATTTAAGTAAAAAGCTATGTTGTCTGAATTAAACATTGTAAGGGGCGACTGTTCCAGCTGCTTACGAAGCTATATAAGGTATACTTAATGCATAATTCAAGTTTGGTGACGTAGATGATTCATTATGCCAATGAAGTTGAAGACTTCGATTTACTCAGAAGTAAATACTTTTATAAAGAACATTTTCTCACAAGGTATCTACAAATATGTCTTTGCTTATAAGAGAATCACACATGTGGATTTGGAGAACCGGTTAATGAGTTTGAGGAAAGTTAGACGACATTTATAATGAAAATCGGGTCTATAGAAGCATGTGTTGTGTTTTTCCTGGATTCAGAATCCTGTGAGGCTGTTGATATATAATTTGTTATGGGAAGACACATTTTTGGCTGAATGGTATTTAGTATTCTAGAAACACATAGACGCAGTATATTATTGACCAGATACAACGTCATTACATTATATAATATTTTTTTATGTCAAAGGCGAAATTTTATGCCGGACGGCCTCTACATATAATACGGACTAAAGATTAGTATCGTATTTAATCTCGATTTCAGTTTGGTGTTTGGTTTATTTATTTTTTTGTAATTCTGTCTATTTTGCTGTCTTGTTGACTATCATAGAGAGTTTGGAATTAACATATCGTTCGTAATTCCTTCATTGTTTAAAACTTAGACGAGTGGTGAGTAAAGTTGCGCTTACGGCTCTCCATTCATACCAGGGTATGTCGTGATATTCAATCATTTCATCATTCTCTTTGGAGTAAACAATTTGAAATATTAACGGAAAGTTGGCCAAATTATTTCCTGATTATTTGGAGTAAACAAGATTATTGCATTTCGTGTTTTATTATTTATTAGAATTACATATTAACGATCAAATCAATCATGCGAAACAGCAATTGTATGTAAAGTATTAATATTATTTGAATATTAAATAATGCTCGGAAACAAGCAAATGACAGTTCGAAACGAACTCTTTTAACACGTTCATCAAGAAAACAAATGTGTATCTGTGTACTTGATGTAAGCCATACCTGACATGTTTCTTTTTTATAAAATTGGTTTCAATCAATCTGTTTTGGGGACTTTGTGACACCTCTCAAAGAATTAATAGACATATCCTTACCCCCCCCCCCCCCCGGCCCCCCGACAGACCACCAAACCGTCTTGGCTTAGCTGGGTAAACATTTAAAAAACGGTATTTCCACTAAAACATGGTTAACGTTAAACGAACACGTACTAAGTGAAAACTGCGACTTTTTTGTATGCAGTATTTAAATAAGAAATCCACGTACAAAATTCGAATTCAAAAACATTTGTTTCGATTGACAGATTACTATCACACAGCGAGCTCAAAATTAAGAAACTTCTCTTTAATGGTGGACAATATTCAGATGAGAAATAATTAAGGCATTGCCAAAATGTAGGTTTTGTAAAAAAAAACAGCTTTCGTCGGCACATGTGTTGCAAGTTTGTGTTGTTCACAAAATTTACTTCGCAGGGAGGTCTTAATTATTTTATCTTTTTGATTACTTTGGCAAGAAGAAATTTGAACAGAGGCATAACGAAAATAGGATTAGATCAATGAGATTATTAATCGCTTTAACCATTGTTGTCCTATCTGCATTTGAACCCTAATGAGTGTGCGAAAATATTTTGAAACTGCCCGTAAAGGACAAGAGGATCTGTCTATACTGTTTCCAAAAATTCCATTTCAATTTCCTATTGTTCCTTTCTAAACGAATTTTACGCTTTCGGTTTTATATCCTTTTGACAATGATCTAGGATAATATACGATTATGTTATAAGTATCTTTGAAAAAACTATGATATGGCCAAATACAATCAAGTTTAGAGCGACATATTTTCTCTGGAGCAGGATTGACCTTAGTCCAATTACTATGCGTGAAAGAGGGGTTACTCTTAGCGAATCAATTTAAGTCCTTGTAAAACCACTTCTTTTAGATTTTGCGTTGACGAGATATCAAATGTAAATCGGGTTATGGCTGTAATCGGGAATAAGCTTAATTGATTTGTAATTCCATTTAAAAATCCAATTAAACGTTTCTAGAAAGATTTTTATGCCAAAAAATGAAATGGATATTACATTACGTCAATGGCGCGAAACGTTATCCATAAACCCACTATACTCCCAAAAAAACTATCTTATAGGTTATATTATTTATGTGGAAAATCAGAACATATTTCATTTAAGCAAACACATTTAGGTTTTTGATTTCGTTGACGTTCTAAAATATTGAATCAACAAAGACATGAAGAACAGAAGGCCTCTTTTTCCTTCAAATTTTCTGTTCGAGAACAAATGTTGTTTTTACATCATATTGTCTTTGTTTTTATGAAGTTTTTGGCCACATATCAAGATCCTCAAAGAAATCTTAGTTGATCAAACGAATTATTGATTTTCCGTGAAAGCTACCCTTGCCAAAATGAACGGCGTCATGGGTTGCTTTGGCAGCTGTGCTAGCTCGCGTCACGTACATCATTAACTGTAGTTAAAATCCGCCGTTAACTGTAACTGGTCGCGATTTACTTCCGCACGCATCTTGGAATTCGCGCTAGACAGTTTGATTTCCTCGATGGGTAATCTGCGTGGGATGATGTACTGGTTGACCCAGGATTAACAAAATGATCGTATTTGTACCAATCAGCTTAAGCCTTAAGTTATGTGAATGTAGAAGCTGCATGTATCGTGGAGCCGATAAAAGTTGTTGGGTTTCCGGGAGCAAAGGTAACCGGGAATGAATGTACAAAACAATAATGAAACTCGGCTTACACCTGTTTGAATTGACTAATGTTACTTATTTATTGACCCTAAAACACACGGGTACAGAGAAAATCGTCTTGGCTAAAATAGCCATGGAGACAGGTTTCCAGTTGAGGGTGTGGCATTTACACCTTTATATCCAGTCATATATTGTTGCATTTAACCAAACCCATGCCATTTAATTAGGCTCCAGACAGACAGAAGTTTGGCCTTAGTCAGTATTTTATTTTCTGAAATACTTTGTTAGATATTGATAAAATTGTATAGATATAATGGGACATCTCTACAATAAGGTGAATTAGGAAACTAGGGAAACATTTCGATGCATACATGTAAGTACTGAGACACGTATATGACAATGTGCTTTGTGGTATACCTTCAATGGTTATAGTTAGATAGTTTTCACGAAGCATACGATTATGCAAAGGATTATGCATTAAGGAAATTGTCAACAGTAGTATACGAGAAGTCCCTTTAAGGATAAAGATAGAACCAATGCAGGTATTAAAATGAATAAGGTTTAAATTATGTTCCTTTTAATCAAATCACTGATCTGAAAACGAACAACTTTGATAATGCTGTGGGTCAATGAAATTCAATAGCCTTCGATTTCACCTGAAACTGAAGTAAGAATATTCGTTGGCGTGTAATTTGCAATTCTCTTGGGACATGTTGAGTTAGCGTGTTGCCTCTAAACAGGTAATGAATGGATGCATTTATTGGTTTTCTGTAATAGGATTTATCATTATATCATCTCTGCATTCAAGGATGGATGTCTAAGCCACCACACGGAGTGGGGAGATTCTTAACCATCTCTGACGTAAACACATGAATAAGATGCTTTATTAACTTTCTTTAATATTATTAGCAAACGTATCTAATGTTTCTTTGTGGCGTCAAGTGGTTTACGTTAATATATTCCTAGCGAGTTTCGATAATGTTATTCAATCAATCGGTTTTGATCAATAAAAGTTTTGCTCGAAAAGGTATCTTCCAGACCCTATGTACACAGTTAAATTCAGACCAACGACGCTAATTAGGGCGAGTGGTTGCCAGATGTTGCACCTGCCGCACAATTGTTATATGCCTAAGTGCCTAACTTTGAATTTGAGGAGATCTGAGAGTGTATCTGTGTTATCAGACGCTCTTGATTGGCCATGTATACAAAACTTCAACGGTTCTCCTGACTCCAAGCGGCATAATTTACGTTCATTGGTCTACATTTGTGTTTTGCGACAGACAGAATTTGCTTAACCAGAGGGGCGATACAAAAAGTTTCTTTTGAGCCCGACCTGTTTACTTAGTTCATTTTTTCTGATCTATATTCGGCTAACTTGCAGAAATAATTCTACGTACAGATCTGTGGTTAAAAAAAAGTTTTCAATATTTATTTTCCATAAAATATCAAATAGTTCCATACTTTTCCGACGAATAGTGCAAATGAAAACCAAAACGTGAACAAGTTCTTCTTAACGAGTTGCGACCGAAACGAGTTATGATTTTTTTCACGTCAGGCTTTGATTGCAACACGTTTTCACATTTGAATTTTGTTCCCATAGCGTGTTGCACGCGTGACATATATTGTTTTGTTGTTGTTGTTGGGTTTTTTTTGGCAACAATTCAGCTTTATCAAAGTCAATGACTTGATTCTTTGGCGGCTCCATTCTGGTGAATGATAAAATCAATCAATCAATGACAATGCCAATTTGTGCAATTTCCTTGAACCTTAAAAAGAACCTGAAATGTTCGAAACCAAAGTCATAATTAAGATGTTTAGAAATGTGCCAACCGAGAGAGCGCTTCATTGTTATTTGTTTTACATTGCTTTCAAATAAATGAGAAATGATCGTTAATGATCCGCAAAGCGTAATTTGCAAGCAGTGTTTGAGGGTTCAATATTAACAAGTTATAAACTACAATTATCATGTTCTCCATTATAGGGGGTCTTCGGTGGCTCAGTCGGTTACAGTGATAGTCCATCAGTCCGACACAGGCCTTCCATCAATGTGGGGGTAGTCGGTCGCTCAGTCGGTTAGAGTGATAGTTCCTCGGTCCGAAACAGGCCTTCCACCAATGCGGAGCCGGTTTGAATCCCACTCAGGCCTGATTTTTCACTCGATCGCCGTATGTGGAAGAGTTGCCAAGTACTCACCGACGATCGGGAGTTTCCACCCGGTAAAGAGCCCAGTTTTCTCCCTACTAAATATCGTAACGCCGAATATAAGTGAAATAGTCGTCAAACATCAATCAATAAATGTATAAGCAATGATTAATCTATACAAAAAGAAAAAAGTTAAGCACCCCTCCCCTCCCTGGAAAGTCTTCACTGACCGATAATATCATTGGTGTAGGGAGATTGTTGGCAAACTGATATTGCAGAAACGATTATGATCATAAAGGACAACATTCTGGCGATAAGAAATCCACAAGCTATACAATTTATTCAGGATATCGATAGCCAAATGAAAAGTGTATTTTAACAAAATACAAAGATACTTGTGAGTATGAAACTTCAGGGTCCATCTGGCTTCACAGGGCGAACATATTGAAGTAAAAATATCACTGTGAGTGTGTAGAACAACATCCCTAGAGTAGTATGTCAATAGCGCGTATAGCCTCCATTAGTCTGAATTATAGCTTCCAACCTGCGTCTCATCCCTCCAGTGAGACGTCGGATCTGTTAAAGGGGTAACTGCCGTCAATATCAACGTAATGCAGCTTCCAATTCCTGCAGATTTTGTACAGGAGGCTCTAGGGCTTGAATGTTTCTGCCAATTCTATCCCAAATGTGCTCTAAAGGGTTCAAATCCAGATTCAGAGTTGTTACAGCTTCGTTTTGGAAGTAGGCTATTACTGCCCGGGAACGATGAGGTCTGACGTTGTCATCCATGTACACAGGTCTTGAGTCTAATGGCTGGTTCTCAAAATGAGGCACGACAACTGGTTGCATAACCTTCAAAATGTACCGGTCACCTTTGAGGTTTCCTCTTATAGGGACAAAGTCCGGTTTGCAGTCGTGAGAGATGCACCACCAAACCATTACAGAGCCCCCTACCCCTCTCCCCTATAAAGAACATATGGATGGATGTTCTTGTGTATATACGCTGTGTTTTTGTGCCCCCAAACCCTCGGACTTTCGTCCGACCAATGGATTCTTCGTCAGGTCCTCAAATTCCAACCTCGTCGTGCTAAACACCAAGCCAAACGTATCGGCGTGCCAGTCTACATAATGTGGTGACGAAATTCCCTTCCGATCAACTGATCGCGTCGACCTGAGCTGCCTTAAAGACTGATCAGTCGGGAATCGTTTGGCTGGACGACAAACCAGTCTCAGTTGACATGAACGGTCTTAAGATTTAATCGCAGTCAATCGGGTCGGATCTTAACTCGACCTGAGCCGGGCTTTAAGCGCATTGGGTATCATATATGATACCACTCATTAATTGATGACGTCATTTAATGACGCAGATTTTTAATAATTAATTTCAGCATGGGTTGCTTAGCTTTTTTCTTTGTCTGTAGTATTTCACTGACATCCACCCAATTTCTATATGCCTTACAATGGATAAAGATTGTATACACCATTAATACGTTACTGTTTGCAAAGTTTAACGCCAATCGTGAAATAATCCCTGGATGTTGCAGCATCGACAGAATCTAAACAGATAAGATCTAATGTGAAAATAAAAAGGAATGATCCGTTGTAGAAGGAATGCTAGACAATGATTAAATATCTGCGGTTCCCAGCGGTCACTTAAAGAATACTGTTTTCTCGCCCACTAGACATTGCAAGACCCTTACTCAATCCTGAGTGCACGGGAAATCCCCAATCAATAAATCAAATCATAATCCTTTATTAAATCAGCAAAACAGTATTGTGCAAATATTCAAGTTAGGATTATCTACATGTTTAGCAAATCACCAGTAGTTTTGTTTGAAGTATTTGTACGTTTCTGCATGAGCATGGTTTTATTTGTCTTTGTCGTATTGTGTTTGTCTTTATACGACAGTTTACCAAACAAACGATTCAAGTATAAATAGTTCTGTTCACTTCTCTGAATTAAACATTGTAGGCGCTGAGACCTTTCAGCTGCAGACGAGTTATATCCACTACCGGTATACGTTATACATAATTGAAACTTGGTGACACCGGTGATGCTTAGGGCGATGCGTTGACTGACATTGTTTTACTCTATTACTGTTAGGTAATTTCCGGAAGAAGATTTTTATATTGTGGTGACATGTAATCGTTTGGTTTTCCATCAACCTTATGCGACTGTGGGCGAGGTATGTGTTTGAGAACATACACACCGGACATACATAGGTACTGAAACCTGTAGTTTGCTAGCCAATAGCAAATAAAGTGTGTGACTGATGACTGAAGCTGTGTGTGCACACATATACGCGAAAGTAAAGGGAACTTAATGATTATCACAAATACAACACTATCTTGTAATAGCTCAGATTATCGGTCTAGCAGCGACTGGTATTATATGGCTGACAATGTGCCTGGTCGCCTTTTATCCCGAAGTACTAGTACGAAATGATTTGGATATAAGTCTTATGTTAATCGACACACTTCCGAACATGACTGCACATGATAATTTAACCGATGCTAATATCGGGAAATTTACCTTTCTTCAAAGATAAGACCGTAGGCAAGATTTTCAAGCACGCGGCCTGCGCGTATCTATTGTTTTGGTGACGATTCCCACTTAGAGACTTGCTATCATCAACAACATTTAAGCGAGAGAGGCCATAGTCAACCTAATTGTCTAATTGCGCATGCCCCTCGCTGCTCCCTCTGGCCGTACGAACAAAACAAAATTCTGACGTCAGCCCCCATTAAAAGACACCGGCCCCACCCAAACAGCTGAATTCACTTCAAACACTATGGATCGAGACGCTATAAAGACTGCATATATTAGAGTATAGGAAAGATACAACCTCGATGGAAATCAAATACCTCATGACTTATATTCAATTCAATTGAATTTTTTACTGTACAAATCACCAAATCTTTGGCAGTGTACTAAAAAAATACGAAAAAAGTAAAAACCATAACATTATACCAATAAAAATTTACAAGAGGTTATGTAACTATAATATATGTAGTTACTTAAGTAAGTATTTAGGCTGTGCGGAGAAATATAAGGTATATACATGTAGTATTTAATACTGCACGAATATTTCATATTCCACGCACATAGTTCCTCAGTATGATAACTTCGGGGACTTCTCGGTTTGTCAACTTTCAGCCTCGATCAGTTATATGATTGGAGGATTCCTGATATGCACCGAAACTGCGTCTGTCTACATCATGTGGTTTACCGGGCTAAACAAAATTCATAAACAAATATCTGTCTAAATCATATTACCATTTAATAAATTTATAATTATTCTTATTTCCTTTTTTCGTCGGTAGTAAAACATTTTGATGTTTACTTTCGACGCCATTTTATTTAGCCCAAAAATACGGTGATTTAACGTATAAAAGGTGCAGACGGTCCGAGGTGTGTCAAAGCCGATCGGTAGCGAGCGAAGACAGCCGAAGTGTGTTCCGAGTGATAGTTCCTATGCAATCTCATTCTCGCGAGATCCCCTGCTACTACGTGAACGCGACGGACCTCTCAGGCCGTTACAAGCCATTTGCCTTAGTCTGCTAAGGGGAATCCCCTTTTGCCAGAGCTGCGGAGAAATACTCTCACTACAATCACGTGACGTAGACATACAAAATAGCATGTTATACGCTGGCCTGTTTACAATCGCGGAGGGTAGAAATATAGTCCCTGTATTTCCTCAACGATAATTCAAGACTTAAGGGCGTGTACCAAAAACGAAATACAAGCCAACATATAGAATCAGGTAAGGATCACGTACAAATCAATTTTGGAAGTAAGTTTGATTACCCGAATTTTGGGTAAAATGGCTTGGAACGACCTGTGAGGTCCGTCGCGTTCACGTAGTAGCAGGGGATCTCGCGAGAATGAGATTGAGTTCCTATGCAGTCGGAACTCCCTTCGGCTATCTTCGCTCGCTACCGGTCGGCTTTGACACGCCTCGGGCAGTCTGCGCTTTTTATACGGTAAATCACCGTATTTTTGGGCTGAATAAAAATGGCGTCAAAAGTAAATATCAAAATGTTTCACTGCAGACGAAAAAAGAAAATGGAAATAATTATAAATTTACTAAATTCTAATATCATTTAGAAAGATATTTGTTAATATATTTTATTTAGCCCGGAAAACCACATGTTGTAGACAGACGCAGTTTCGGTACATATCAGGAATCCTTCAGTGCTTCAATTATATAACTGATTGAGGCTGAAAGTTAACAAACCGAGTGTTTCGGTCCCTTACATTATCACTGGGACACTTTTGTGGGGTCCTCAAGAAGATTTGGAAATCGTACGCCTCACGGCTACCTATTTGGTCGCCATATTCAAAATGACCTGCAGTCTATCAGAGGGTATTTCACGCACGTAAATCCCCGAAGTTTCAGAATGAGTTCCTATGTCATGACCGAAGATTTCCGAAGATATACGAGTGACGTGCGCCCAGTTTAACTGCTTGGTTAAATGTTTTAAATGTCAGAATGAAAGCCAGTGACACAAATATTGTCTGCATATCGGAAAGTTTACCACTTTACAGGCGCGTGAGTTTGACAAACTCCTTCCCCGTGGTCTATACTATCGGCATGTAGTGGTAAATACTTTATTCTTTGCTTATTTGTTGGGAAATTTGTGCCACCATTTTGTTTTTTTCAGCGGGACAAGTTCAAAAATATCGTTTTTTCATTATGAAAGTAATTTGAGCTAATCTGGCCCAGGTATCGTGTAAGTGCATGTGTAGCCTATAAACGTCAACTGGGTAGATTGCAACCCAAACCGGTGATCATGTATACATTGCCAGTTATGGCCATGTATCTAAATCACGGCACTGGCACAGTAAAGTCCCCACACCTTCCCCGAACACTAAACGACAACTGAAATTTAATGGGATCTAAACGGATAGACCCTCCACCAGCGAATCCTCATCCATACGAAGTGACCAATATAAATACCACATTTATTGATCCGTCATTTCTTATTTTAAAGCTGTTGTTCTAAAATTAAATAAAAACACATTTTCGGTAATATAAAACAAAGACCTAATGTATATCCAAAGTTTAATTAACTTCCTTGAACTCCCGATAAAGAATATTCAAAGATTTGTTTACACCACATTCTATTGTGTAGTGGAAATTAAACTTAAAGCGTTAGATTCATTATACTGAATTTCCTTTTCTTTTATTTATCGTCCTCCGTCTTTCTTTCCAACCCGATTCATACTCGCACTTTTGTGTCACATGATTCCACAGCCAGTCTTACTTCGGTAACGGATTTCACATTTGTTGTTTTAGATTCACCCCCCTCTGTAAACAATTACATTTAAAGTGGCATGAGCTGCCAAAATGTTGATATTTTGACGTTAAAACAGAATGTTGAAATTATTTTCTATTTTTCTCAAGACGTATAAATCTGAAGCTTTTTATAGCTTCTAGTCTCGAGAATGTACGATAAAGTAGTTTTGAACTAACTATGGCTTAGAATGAATGAATGGTCGTCCCAGTTATTTAAATTTTGTTTACTTTTCGAACACTATTTCAGTTCGTATAGGCCACATACTGTATGGATTTTCCTCATTCCAACGCCAATCGATGGCCTTCAAAGCCTCTAAATGTCGTGACGATCAGAAATTATGAAAAAGTGTGAGTTTTGGCAGCTCATGCCACTTTAAAGTATAGGATTATCATTATTACTGGCATGGAATTCAAGTGGAGTTTATATTAGATGCAGAGTTGCCAGTTATACCCGTAACGAGGAGGGATAAACACATGGACGGGTCCGTTAACTATTGTTTATTTGGATTGCCCGAAGAATAGAATTAGCCCCAATCTAAAGCATTCTTTGGAAATGGAGTTTACTTTATTACGATTTGTAAAATGCAACAAATGAAACCCGATTAAATAAAATACGCTCGTTCTACACACTAACGGCTAGCTAAATATTGGGTTATTTTTAAAAATCCATATTAGCCTCATGAAATACGTAACTAACAAAATCTATATATTAAATTTAAAATCACTTTTTCCACACTTTATCATCGAGTGTTGAGTCCTGACAACTAGATATATACACAAATGGATTGTTGTTTTTGATTTATCACTATTTTATTTAAAGACGTACATTAATACCATAAGTTTAAATAAATTCCATCAATTTGAATAAACTTCAAAACTGCATGCAGACAGAAGTTAATTTTAATCTTCAAAAAAAAACCCTCATACAAGATGAAATTTTACTGATATAAGTAAACAAATTGTGTAGGCGTGGACAGAAATTCAAAATCAAGGTAATCGCTCACTCAAGAGAAGTATTCTTAGTTCACATTGTCTTCATAATGCTGACATTTCTATTTCATATCAGAATGCTGAAGTAAGGCTTCGTTGATCAAACCGTCAATCGATTTCCCATAAAAGCTCTCCATGCCAAAGATAACAGCGATATGGACAGCATCGGCAAAAGCGATACCCAGAGTCGGGTACATCACTAACTGTACTTAAGATGCGCTCTTCACCGTAACTGGTCGCGTTTTACTCCTGAAACTGACACTGGACGGTTTGACTTTTCTGGTGAATAATCCGCGAGAGGTAATGTACGGCTTGAACCCAGAATTAACACAAAGATCGATTTTATACTCGCCAACGTTTACTATATCTACTGTCAATATGGAGGCTTTATTGGCCATAGGGTATAGGTTGCAGGGTTCCCTCAAGCAAAGGTGTGTTTAATGAACCACGTTGACAAGCCAATAAATGACACCTGACTTATTCCTTATTGATTTAACACTTATGGTATAATGGATCTAATTATAGCTCATCTCCCGCAACCAATGCACAAAAGAAAATTTAGAATTCCAATGAAAAATACAAATATCCATTATGTAATCATTCATTCTGCAATATTAGTTTCTTCTGCATTAGGATATGTTCTTAAAGTGGCATGAGCTGCCAAAATGTTGATATTTTGACGTTAAAACAGAATGTTTAAATTATTGCCTAGACGTACAATTCAGAAGCCTTTTAGTGCTTCTAGTCTCGAAAATGTACGATAAAGTATTATTTTGAACTAACTTTGGCTTAGAATATATGGAAAGAGGGAAAAGAAAATCTAAGCTTTAGACTAGTTTAGATGGAAAGAGTAGAGTTCATTTAGTCCCAAACAACTGTCCAATGCATGTTTTATCCCCTCGTAAGTGAATAATTGAAATTTGAAGGTGGCGTTACAATAGAGAATAAGCTCCATAGGCCATTCACAAGGCCGCCACCATTTTTTCATTAGTTTTATCCAATTATTGTTGAATAAAAATTTAGGTGCGTTATAGAGTAGTCATGTGATGCAATTTAGCCAATGGCTGGCTGAGTAATGGCGCGCGGTTGCATACTGACCTATATATTCGGAGACAATCTTCCCACTTCAAGTTTGTCGCCATGTTTTTTTGGACCTAAATTTACCCTTATACATTAGAGAGCGGTAAAAATACGTCATTATTGATCTAAAAATAGCTATACCAACATCACGTCATCCTATAACGGAAAAATGGCTACACAGATAAGCCACTGAAAGGACATACTTCTGTCTGTTTTATTAGCTTGAGGGTCACTGGAGGTAATTGACGTGAAATGTTTTAAGTACTTTGAAGGTTGTTATCGACGATAATCCCTATGTATTTCTAGAGATTTCCCCTCCTTTAAATGTGGTCAACTTTTCGAACACGTTTTCTGTTAGTACAGGCCACGTACTGTATGGATTTTCTTCATTCCAACGCCAATCATTTAGTTTTTCGATGGCCTTCAAAGCCTCTTACTGTCGTGACGATCAGAAATCGGAATAAATCGACTTCATGCAAAACAAAAGTATGGAGTGAAGGGAGGAAATTCTAAACGTAGAAATGTAAGCCTTACTGGAATTGAAGCTAATAGGAAGACTATTCCACGAGTCACCTGTGACAAACATACTGTTAAACAAGTGGAAGGGATAGGTCTTTATAAAGAGACATACATATATTACGAATTGAGATTCGAGAATAAAGATAACTGTTACATATATTTAGATTGTTGCCCTCTACGTTGATTGTCTCTTTCAGTTGTGTCATTCTAATTGTATCATTCTTATACCTACATTTTGTGTAAGAAGTAATTTGATATGTTTGAAAGTCCATGGAGTTATAAAGTACTGTGGTCGATACAACGTCAACCATTAACAAGATTTATTAGTTATTTGGCGAGGCTTCTCTGCAAAGGGATGTCTTTAACGAACCCACTAAACTACTGGACAAAAGACTTTTATGACAAAGCGTGGCTTCGTATTTTTCGGCACGACGATTGCTACATAGCTTAAAGATGCTGAACGAATTGACTAACAAATTAGGAATCACTCTTGCATGATGCAGTCATATATTTGATACTGGACTATCCGTATAGACACGGTTGATCTAAACTTCTGGGAAAAACGATGAAAATAACAAATGATGTTACTAAGGGGAAACAAAATATTAAATTAAGGTTTATCGGGGTGAACAGCCATTCAGACTCATTGAAGTAAAACTTTAAAACAAAAATCATTCAACTTTTTCTAACATCTTAAAAACTAGCAGATGCCATATAGCCTACAACGATTGACCATGACTACGAACTTCTGACGTTGTCAACCCAAATCTTGTGTTTTAACACATTGCGTTTATCATCTAAAGGCGAGCTTTAATATTCTCGAATTGGGCCTAGACTTGTTTCTGAAGACAAAAACTTTAAAACCATTCATAAGTGTAGATATATTTCCTGCTATAATAGAGTAATATTTCAAGTTTGAGGATTACCCAAGTGGTCTTGAGTTTTTTAAAAGTAAAATGTTGTGTTTGTGTTCTCTTGATTTCGTTTTTTTTACCAAGTCAACTGGCAGTATGATCGTGTGCAGCTGACATCCAGATTCAGATTAAAAAGTCTCACCTATAACGTTTAAATATTTATTGAAGCACACTATGCATTGTCAGTGGTTTAGGTTAGCATTAGAAAACGGTATTTTAACATAAACTACCGTATTTGGGATTCTGTAGATTCTGCTGTTATTGTGAACCGATGAATTTTAGCGATTCACTGAATCAGAAAATACACAAATATTCGCTCTCCTTTTATATGTTATATAATTAATTGATTAATTACACCACTTTGCTTTCGTTGTTATGAAATATAGATCTACACATTAAGACGCTCAAAATCTTAACTGATCAAACGACTAATCAATTTCCTGTTATTGCGTTCCACGTGAAAGGGAACTATACAATGGGTGTATTGGCAGCTGTGGTACCCCGAATCACGTACATCTTTAACTGGATGTCAATCCGTCGTTACGTTTAACGGGAAGCGATTTACTTCCGCTCTTATTTTGGAACTCGTATTGGACAGTCTGGCTTCCGGTAATAGCAGTTTGCATCCGACAAAGTATTGTTTAACTCCCGTACTAACCAACATGGTCAAATTTAAACTAATCCACCTACGCCATATCTTCCGCCGTTGTAGAGGCTCTATTGACTAGAGGGTGCAGGGTTCCCTCAAGCAAAGGTGTGTTTAATGAGCCACGTTGATAAGTCAATAAATGGTAACATTGATGGTATAATGGACCTAATTATAGTTTATATCTGCAGTAATCCGAATCACGTCACTACGTCACACCACTAACAACACTTAGAATACAATCAGCAAATGAATTATTTGGACTACTGAACAAATAAGTGATTGACAAATATTTTATCAGTTCAATATTCATATGGCATTGCTCAGTCAGTCATGATTATGTAAATGCTAACCTTTTCCTGCATTACATCAAAAAAGTTTCTACTGGCGACCAATGCATGATTGTCCATCCTATATCAAAATATGTACAAAGAAAAAATTAGGCACCCCTCTGGAAAGTCTGCACCGACCGATAAAATCATTGGTGCAGGGAGATTGTTGGCAAACTGACATTGCAGAAACAATTGTGATCATAAAGGGCAACAATAAGAAATCCCCAAACCATTACAGAGCCCCCCCACCCACATACGGAACATATGGATGGATGTTATTGGGTGTATACGCTGTGTATACACCAAACTAACGTTCGCCCATCCGTGACGTTGAGCAAGAAACGACTTTCGTCCGACCAATGGATTCTTCGGCAAGTCCTGAAATTCCAATCCTGTCGTGCTAAACGCCAAGCCAAACGTATCCGTTGATTGCGATTTGACAATAGGGGGTGTTTGAGGACTCTACTTGCCCTCAGACCTGCAGCGTTCAATCGGTTTCTCACGGTTATTGTGTACAGACGTCAACGAGGCTAGTTAGTATTGTCGTTTGCAATCTAACGAAGGTGGAAATGTTGATATAACTGTTACCCCAGCTTGATACCAGGTTTTGTTTTACAAGAAATGCTGCAATGCTCGTAAGTTAAAGGTCTATACCCTGTGGCACTTAACCCAATAACGGGTGACTTGTATTGGTTGGAGTAAAAAACGTGTGTACAAAACCTTTTCCGATCATTTTATTAATTTTGTTCACAGGCCCGCGGCTCATATCGTCAACTTGGACAATCCGATGATGTGATTCCAACGATAACAGTTTTAGCAAGGATACATTTATACATTTCCTTTGAAGTATTCAGGACAATAAAAGCAAACATTTAGCAGCGTTATCCGAAGAAGCACTCGAGGGGCTTTTATGTTTAATCTTTGTTTCGATCACTATTTACAATTTGTTGACAAAACGTGTTACAATAAATAAGTATAATTCATGCCCATCACGACAGAGTAGGAATAAAAAGAGGCCGACAACAATTAGGAGAGCTTATAGAAAAAAATGCACCGCTTTATTTCTTTTCTTTTTAAAATAAAATGTGACGTATTTTTTTTTCTCTACATGATAAGATTATTTCTTCCTGTGGCACTGTTAGGGATTGGTAAATATATAGATTCCGTTCTATGGTTGACATCCGATGTCCGCTATAACCCGTATCTTATTGCAGTCGAGTTTATTGTATAAGAAAGCATTTGACATGTTTTACTAAAATATATGTTATCTTGAACATCTTGAACTTGATGTAACATCTGTTATTACGTGCAGTAATTCTATTGCTCGTCATGTTTCCTTATTTGGGTATTTTTTGTGTTTCATGGGAAAGTCTGCAGACCTTTCCCGAGGGCTATTGCTTGTTGTGATATATTCCGCCATCATCTCGAGTAGTATTCGTCGCTTTGGAAGTCTTATTGTACGTTTCTTTGTTATAGTACTCTGCCATCAGCTGGCGTACCTTTATTATATTATAAAGCACAACATTTGACCTGGTAAATTTGTCCAATAATATTATAATTAATTCATATGTGCTTGCCTGTTGGAAACAACAGACACCAACAAGGTGACAAACCCAAACTCTTGATGTATAAAAACAGCCTTATACAGAGTAGCATATATTACAGAATGTAATGTTCTCGTCCTGGTTTATTGAAAGTTCGTATCAGACTCGACGCCGTGGCACCTCGTCCAATAAGGGCATTATTCCCAACTAGAATGTGGATATTAAAGGAGAAGAAAACAAAAAATAATTTATGGTTCAAAACAAGCGCGCTTGTTTTTCCTTTCCAACGGTACCAAATACATATTTTTGCGATTTTTTTTCATGGGACATGATGCAGTTTATAAAATACCGTATTATGTTACACACACAAAACAAATTGGTCAACTTTCAAAATCTCTCATTGAAACCCAGGTTAATTTTACTCTCTTCAAAATAAAATGTTCCTATGTCCAGCAAATTGCTTTCAGTTTCACGAAACTTATATTGAATTACAAAAGAAGCTTTGAGGAAAATGTGACAAGCAAAAAAAAATGGTCTGCGTGCCATATTGGTGAACTACGAAGGCCTTGAAGAGGATAAATTTAACCTAGGCTTAAATGGGAGGTTTTGATAGTTGATCAATATGTTTTTCTTATTGTGGAATTTTATTAACTTCACTATTAGGAGTAAAAAAATTGCAAAAATATGTGTTTGGTATCGTTGGAAAGGAAACTTTAGTGCGCTTCTTCTGAACCCTAACGTAATTTTTTGTTATCTCCGACTTTAAGTATCGGTAATGGATGTATAAAAGCGTCATATTGTTGGATAAGGTAAGGATACTCCTTCCTCTCCTACGTCTGCAGAAAATTTACCTTTTCGTGTTCGTCAGTAAACTTAATCTTGTCACATGTCCAGGCTCAAACAATGCCTGTTTCTGGTCACATTTATAATAATTTTCTACATATTTGATTGGAAAATTTAAGCTTGTGTTTTGATTGACGGGAACAAGAAAGCTCAAGAAATTCAACAAAGTACGGAACGCTTGAGAACTCTAGAGTAACAGCTAGGTTCCTGTGACCACGGCTTACTTAATCTCTTTTATTGATTGGAGTTTTACATCGCACTCAACACCATTTCACTTATATGACAGCGAAAAGTTTCGTCCTGTAGATAATTTCACATAAATATATTTTAAGCTAAAATTTACAGAATTATTTTTATTTTTCGAGTATAAAAAATGATATATCACAATTATCTCCAAAACAGTAAATATTTTAACATGTACATATATCATAGAATTAAACAATCTATATAAATATCATTTTATTTAACAAATTCTGTATTTCACATAACTATAGTTCTTATAGACTGATTTAAAATGTCGCAAGGCATTGCTATTTAAAAATGTGTCATAGGTAATCCTCATATGGTCAATCTTGTCTGCGAGCTGTGGGTCAATTTTTGTCCTCTGCAACCCACACGGGAACCCTGCACGGGAACCCATACGGAAACCCAAATAGTATTCGCCTCTTACGATCAAGTACTTAGGGGAATTTGATGGCCCATTCTTATCTTCCCGGAACCCACATGTGGGTAACCGCTTTAGTCCGCTAGAACATTTCCCACAAGGAAATTTACAATAAATAATCAGGACATGTTTTGATTGATTAATTGACTGATGATTTACGCTGTTCTCAAGATTATTTGACTTATATGACAGCGTTGTGAGGATTAGTGGGAAGAAAACCGGGCGCATTGCTCGGAGGAAATCCCCGACTTTCGGCGAGCACCTGGCAACTCTTCCACATACGGCAACCGAGTGAAACATATTTGGTCTGCATGTGATTCGAGCCCTCGCGGAATGGATCAAAAGGTATGTGTGTGACTGAGAGACGATTTCTTTAACCCACTGGAAAACCGAAGCCCCCAACATGTTTTGAAACAAAGCGAAATATGCATTTGAATGAAAGTATAAAAAGGGGAATATTCAGTTTGTTCAGGAAAGACTGGTTGCTTTGTTTAATTCAAAGTTATAATTACCAGCTGTAGTATTAATGACAAAGCACTGCCATCAACACAGTGTAAAGAAATATGTTTTGTGCATTTTCCCATAGAAATATGAAACAAGTTGTGTGGATAGTAATAACCTAAACGGTGGTGTATTCGATTTACAAGGCGTTGATTTGCGATGTGATTTATTCATGGTGATTTATTAGTTAAGATGTCAAGATTTGAAACCCTGCAAGTCCGTTTGTATAATCAGCCATTTCAATGACTGGAAATGGCTTCAGTGGAATTCTGAGTTGATTAAACCATTATTTTAAACCTAGTTCAGCCAGTTCATTATCCGATGGCTTAATATACAGCTGCTCAGTGCAATACGGTATGGCACATTTATCTGAAAACAGAAGCACGCGTTCAAAATTATTGTTTCACTATCAAAATGACCGATTGGTGTACACAATTGTAAGCGGCTATAATTAGTATTCTCATGAGCTATCAAAGTTTTTATTTTTTTCATGAACTTTGATTGTCATGAGTTGAGCATGAAGAAACTTGAGGGTTGGTTTAGCTAATCATAGAAACCAACATAGCCTTACTTAGTCAGAACGTCTTGCCTAAAGTTAGTCCGGGTTTCTGATTCCAAAATTACTAGTTTTTATACTGACGGTCGTATTTCATACTGCCCGCTTCTGAGCGGACAGCCAACTCCGGCTTTTTGATTGCAGTGAACCCTGACTCCAAAATACGCCCTTCAGTATAAAAAAATAGTGATTTTGGAGTCAGAAGCCCGGACTAGCCTAAAGTAAGCTAATGGGACATCAAAACATATATCGTTATAATACCTGCTCGTCAATAGTCATTATATGTATGTCTAGACAGGATTATGATTTATGAGTCTGAACGGCAACTAAACAACCTTTTATTACCAAAAATAACCAGAAAATAAGACCTGAAAACGTTGGAAATTGCAATCGAATTCTTCGTTCCCTTGGAGAAAAAGGCTATATTAATAAAACGCAGTATTTCTCTTTGGAATCTGACCTTAATTCTAAAAACAGGGTACTCTATATTTTGAAAATACATAAACCTATTGATAAAATAAGACCCAAGCCTCCTAGGCCCCCAGGGCGTCATTTTATCTCGGATTTTGGTAGTGAACGTTGAAGAATATCACAGCCCATTGATAACTGTTTAAAACCTATAGCACGTCGGTGTTTTAGCTTTACCAAAACTACTGATGATTTGTTGCCAACTTATCTTTTCCAGAACATATTACTGGCTAATGCTAAACTCATGCCTGTCGTCAATCTAATGAAATATCATGGGGTGTGGTTTGTTGCAACAACTTATAATTGGGTATAAACGTCTGAATGATATGCCCCTTTTTGACACAATAAGAAACTTGTCTCAGTGGTTATTTTAGACAAGAAGACAAGACAATATATAGCCAGTTATCTATGCGGACCTAAGGTATGTACTAAATTCGGGCATATTTTCGAGATTTTGTTTCTCATGAAAACTGCCTGCGTACAGTCACAAGATTGGTAATCTCTTATTTCGTACGTATTGAGAAAATTAAAGAACACATTACTTTTAGACAACCACTTTAATGTACATTATCATTAATACACTCGACGCAAAAATCAAAAATAATAAAATAAAAAAAACAGTGGGTGGCTTTCTGAATATTCCTCAGAAAGAAAAAGTTTGGAACTTTCTATTTTTTTTCAAAAACTGAAAGTTTTGGCATTATTTAGTTTTTTTAATTTGAAATTTATAATCAATTAACCGCAATGTAAACAAACGTCGGTTTGGTTTATTCTAGCGTTTTACTGTTTTTGGAATGTTGGACCTTAAAGGCGCACTTGCCGCGACAATCAGGAATATTGTTTATATTAAAAAAGAAAGACAGTTTTCTGTATTTTTCCCAGACAATATAAGTTAGGAACTTTCCATTTTTACCAAAATTTAGAAGTTTGGACGTCACTTTGTACTTTTAATTTGAATTGTTAGGTGCCCGTAAAGTAAACAAACCAAACTGCTCGCAGGGGCGATTTTATGTTTCAGTTGAGTGAGTGAACTAACGACACAGTGTAATTTTACGTAGGCCTATTTATCTGAGAAATACAGACTGACGATCGGTTAACAGCGACTGTAAAAGCCTGCTGATAATTGTTTGAGTGTAAACCACAGATAAAAAAGGCCTGAAATGAGGGTAATTCAACACGAAAGTTAACCGACACTGATCGTTGTTGTTGTAATCAGGCTTCGATTCTTCGTTTGTTTTTCACCCCATTTCTACATTCTAAAGCTAACTAGACATGTTTATGTGTCCTATGTTTAAGTTCAGTGGTATTAGTCGTAGTAAGCTCATGTAAATTGGTTTTCTTAGCAAATTTAAACAGGCTACGGCGGCAAGTGGGCCTTCAAATAAATTTCGATTCTTCACCAGAAATAGAAGACTTCAACTGTTTATTTTCACCCGGTGCTCTGGAATGGGTTAACTTGTCTGACAACTTCTCAAGGCTATTCGAGAAAAGGCAGTATAGTTATCGTGAATTTCTGCCATTTGGAAGTAATTGGTTACTGTATACATATATTTTGAACCGTATTCTTGTACAATATATTTGAACTTTAAACTGAACACATTTGAAAACCACATGCATAGTTTTTTGTGCTTGTTTATTTTTAATCTTGTAAAACATCCCTTTTATCTTTTTATGCGCCATTAAGTGTTTGAAAGTAGCATGTCATCCAGCTGTCCGAGAAAATCACATCATGTTGTAAAAAAGGGCTAGATTTAAACCGTATTATCTTCCCGTCCACGTCTTTCCACATGGGATGACATTCTAGAGGACCACATTCCTAGCTCTTGGATAATCTAAGTTTAAACATGCTAGCCGATTGGAGACATTTGTAAATATTGATGATATATACATTTTAGAAACAGGAAGGAGTTGTTTGACTGTAAGTTGTTGACGGATCAAAGGTATAGAACTTAATGATTTAGCTAGCACTTAACCATACATTAAGCACACATAAACTCTCAATTTGTTATGCATTTTTTTACACTCTAGCTAACCCATGTTCTTGTCTGATATTATGCTATATGCTAGGCATTATGTATTTGAATATCACATAGTGTATATATATATATATCATAACGAGCACGACATTGTTATTTATGTTTATTCCAAATACCATATTTACGAAACTCTAGGGGGCTCATTCGATTTTCTAATTTCAGATTTTGAAATTCGAAATTCACATTTCTTAAATTCTGAATCCAATATTTATACTTAGTTAATTAAACCATCACTGACACCTTTTAAATTAGTTTTCACCAATCAAAGTATTTTTAACACTAAATAGATCTACATGTACACTGGTAGGTCAGCGATTTAATTATTGAATTTCATTTTTTTTAAGCTCAGTTTCACATTTTGAAATTCAAATAATGAAATTGGAAATTTGGAACCTGAGTTTCGAGGTTTCAACACGAAATCGTCACATTTAAGATGGCCGTCTAGATCTCAAACACTCATTTCACCAATGAGCTATACGAGTGGAATGGAGGTCACGTGGTATTTGATTTGCATCGAATACCGCCATTACTAGGAGACGGTGCATATCTGTTTTGCACACGCGCTTCAACTATCAATGGCGACACATTTTACAAAATCTGATTCAAACCAGCCAATGAGACGCGTCCATTCCACGCATAGAGTTCATTGCATTTCACCTACTGCTGCCATGTTCTGTAAACTTGCAATTAATTTGTTTGAAATTGAAAGTCAATTTCCTAATTTCGAATTTTAAATTTTGAAATTCGAAATTGATAGTCAATTTCCTAATTTCGAATTTCAAATTTTGAAACTCGAAATTCGAATGAGCTCTCTGGGCTTTTGTACATATTCGACTCCATGTCATAGGCTTATTCATAACAATTCAACTGATTGACCAATTTACACAATTGTTCTTTTCTTTAGTATTTATGTCAATAATTTAAAATATTAAATTTAGTTACACTTGACGAAGACACCGGTGTATGTGTTCACAAACAACTAACTACGTATTCTCGTTATTTTGGGATTACACTTTCTTGAAAATATGGTAGAAATTCTTCTACCGATTTTTGGGTGACGCCCGAAACGGAAATGGAACCCAGGTTCTTTAAAGTTCTTAAAACTTTAAAGTTTTAAACTAACTACGTGGTGATGTCTTATTTTTTATCATTAATTCAACTGATGTCGGCATACACTTCTTGAAGCTGGCTTATCAAAAATTAACACATAACATTGCGTCTACAATTACCAATCGCTATCAAGTGAGCGTAGACAGAACAAATATAACGATTGATTTCCTCCGACAATGCACAATCCTATCTATAGAAACTAAGATTCCTTTATGGAATTGTGCTTTTTTTGTTCCGCTATCAAGCACAGTGTCTATGCAACATGAGGTTATGTGCTACAAAAACCTACATCGGCAGACTCGTCTGGAAGGGGTTGGTTGATCATCAATGTAAATCGTCCTTTAATGAGCTGAATGGAATATAGCCTTAGGATAACGACTTCTTTGATGATAAGAATAAAAACGTTTGTATGAATGAATTTTGTGTATAAAACGTATATTATAATTGCAAAAACGACACATACTTGTTTGTCATTTCAGTTGGATGTAGACGTAAAAAATATGACATTCAGTGCATACTCTGGGAACCGGGTCCGATTCCTGTTCCAGGCGTCACCCAAAATTGGTAGAAAGATTTCTCCCATTTTTCAAGAAAGTGTAATCCCAAAAATACCGAGAAAACTGTTATACCCACTTTCTAAAAAAACTAATCAAAATCTTATGATTAGACACCTTGGGAAAACCGAGGGTATATTCGCATGACTACGGAACCCACGCCGGAGGATTTGTTATAAGAACTCAGTAGCCTTTACGAATCGAAACATAACGTTCAAAATTCAGATAGCCGGGATATAAGGGCTTATCTTTGTCTTTATCGATATTTTATTTCAACGTCAGAATTTTAGTTTTATTAAGGTATGTTTACTTCAAACGTCCAATCTCTCACCCTGATCGAAAATTATGAACAAATTTTGCAAAAAATATCACTTTAAACAGTTTGTATTTGGTACAGATTAATGCACCTCATCCTACGTGATACTGTAATGTTACTTTTACAATTTTTGATTGACGAAAATTACTCAACGAGTATTAGTTTGCACTCATAGTTAGTATTGTTGCATTTTATGGATTTTTACTAATTCTGAAAAAGCTGTCAGATTTAAATAAGTCGAGTACAACACAGCAAACGCCTTGGAATTTTGTTATACTTCTTCTTTGTTGAATAGTAATAGTTACACTGTATGTTAGTGGCCTCACCCCATATGTTTCCTGATTAATAGACTGTGCAAGTTATTACCCGAATACGACCTTCGCGGCCGGGTAATATCAGCAGACGAATAAAGTTCGTTATTAATTGACTGTGCAAGTTATTACTCGAATACGACCTTTTCCGCCGGGTAATATCAGCAGACGAATCAAGTTCGTATTAGCCGTAGGGTTGTATTGCCTAGTTCAAGTCATATAGGCTGAGTTCAAGTCATATTGGCCGAGTTCAAGTCATATTGGCCGAGTTCACCGAGTGTGGCTGAAAGACGCAATTGTAACATGTGATGTCACAGAGTTTTACAGACGCAGACGACAGATGTTGATATCAAAATGTCTATACCATAGCCCGTTGTACAATCTCTTATCGACAGGATATTAGAGTGGGAAGAAAAAACTACTGTAAGTGAATCCGATTGCCGTTTTAGGACAGCGGAAGAGGAAGAAACTTCTCTACTGATCCAGGAACAAAAAAACACAGAGCCCCAAAAAAGGTCGGACGTCATTTTGTTTAAGGCATGGATTATATGTGCAGTGGGCGGTTTGCATTAAATTAACTTCTACAGTCTATTAATAAAAATATTATGAATCGAGTGTTTTCGTATTGCCTTAGCATTGGCCTTCGGGTGGTTGCATTGACCCTCGGCCTGCGGCCTCGGGCCAATACGGCCACCGTCAGGCCAATACCAAGGCAATACGAAAACACTCGATTAATAACATATATTATTAATTGACTTTCAATGTTATTGGCATAATACGGAGAAACGGTCACATTCATACAGGGCTTACCAGGGCCAATACGAACAAACTAGGCTAATACGAACAAACAAGGCCAATACGGACTGGGCCAATACGAGATCGAACATGGCGACCGTTTCATTGTTATCACTTAGCAACGCTATTTTTTTTGTTAATTCATCAACAGAAGAAAAGGAAATAGCCAATGTACAGTTAAAGAAAAACAAATAGCCCGTCTATTTCATTAGATAAATTAAAAATTGCATTAATAATAATTTGTAAAAATAAAGAAATATGTTCCTATGTTTTATGTACAAAAGGGGGGACAACTCTTGGTACACTACACCTAGATTTTTTAAAAGAAATTTTTAAGAAAATAATGGTCAACGTGTCCATTAAAACACTATTATTTTTAAATTACATAAATATTTTATGAAAAAAAAAACATTGAAAGCCCATTAATAAAATTTTCATTAATCAGGATATTCCCTATTGGCATTGTCACAGGTACTCGGACAGCCGTATTAGCCCTCGGCCTTCAGCCTCGGACCAATACGACTATCCTCGGACCTGTAACGATGTCAATAGGGAATATGCTGATTAATAACATTATATTATAACCCGTAGGGCTGTATTGGCCGAGTTCAAGTCATATTAGCCGAGTTCAAGTCATATTGGCCGAGTTCACGGAGTGCGGCTGAAAGACGCAATTAACATGTGACGTCCCAGAGTTTGACAGAAGCCGTTTTAGGACAGCGGAAGAGGAAGAAACTTCTCTACTGATCCAGGAACAAAAACACAGAGCCCCCAAAAAGGTCGGACGTCATTTTGTTTAAGGCATGGATTAAATGTTCAGTGGGCGACTTGACAGCTTGCATTAAATTAACTTCTTCAGTCTATTAATAAAAATATTATGAATCGAGTGTTTTCGTATTGCCTTAGTATTGGCCTTCGGGTGGTTGCATTGGCCCTCGGACTGCGGCCTCGGACCAATATGGCCTCCCTCAGGCCAATACCAAGGCAATACGAAAACACTCGATTAATAACATTTAGTATTGGGTCACGAATATACTCTGTAACGAATTTATCCCGCTGATAGTTTTTCACTTAGCGTATATATTATATGTTATTAATCGAGTGTTTTCGTATTGCCTTGGTATTGGCCTGAGGGTGGCCGTATTGGCCCGAGGCCGCAGGCCGAGGGTCAATACAACCACCCGAAGGCCAATACCAAGGCAATACGAAAACACTCGATTCATAATATTTTTATTAATAGACTGTAGAAGTTAATTTAATGCAAGCTGTCAACTTGAACAGGAGGTCGCCCACTTAACATTTAATCCATGCCCTAAACAAAACGACGTCCGACCTTTTTTGCGCTCTTCTTTTGTTCCTGGATCAGTAGAGAAGTTTCTTTCTCTTCCGCTGTCCTAAAACGGCAATCGGATTCACTTACAGTAGTTTTTTCTTCTAACTCTAATATCCCGTCAATAAGACCTTGTACAACGCGCTCTGGTGTAGACATTTTGAAATCAACATCTGTCGTCTGTGTCTGTAAAACTTTCAGCCGCACTCGGTGAACTCGGCCAATATGACTTGAACTCGGCCAATATGACTTGAACTCGGCCAATATGACTTGAACTCGGCCTATATGACTTGAACTAGGCAATACAACCCTACGGCTAATACGAACTTGATTCGTCTGCTGATATTACCCGGCGGAAAAGGTCGTATTCGAGTAATAACTTACACAGTCAATTAATAATTACAACTACCACTCCGCCGATACGGGTGAAAGGTCGACTCAGTACTCTAACTAGGTAATCTACCTTTGGCAGATCTTACGATAAGCTGGTTTGCTATTATTTGGTAGCGGTTTCCTTAGCGCGCAAAATTATAGCCATGCACTTCGGTATTTTTCTGTTTGTATTGTTGACAATGTTGACTCGCTTTTGGAGACGATATATTGTTTGCATTGTGTAGCGCTTGGGCGTGTATTCAGGGGCAAGTTACTCTAGGTAACCTGGTACGAACTCGTCAGTCGGAACTCCCTTCGGCTATCTTCGCTCGCTACCGGTCGGTTACACTGTATGTCACGCCTCGGACATCTGTGCTTTTTATACGGTAAATCACCGTATTTTTAGGCTGAATAAAAATGGCGTCGAAAGTTGATATTAAAATGGTCTACTGCAGACGATAAAAGAAAATGGTGTGTAGTGTGAAACTATGTCTTCATTTGGTTGTACATGTCTGATGTGGTGATCTATATGGAAATACAAAGGGGAAGCCTCGACGAGATTCAGGTAAGTAGCCACAAATCAAAACGTTAACATTACCACAAATGGGAAATGAAACTGTATCCTAAAACCTATATCATTGTGCAAAAAGTAGGTATTTTGTCTTAAGTGGCATGAGCTGCCAAAATTCACACTTTTTCATAATTTCTGATCGTCACGACAGTAAGAGGCTTTGAAGGCCATCGAAAAACTAAATGATTGACATTAAAATGAGGAAACTCCATACAGTATGTGGCCTGTGCGATCTAATTTTGGAAAATACCACAGTTTGGCTGAGAACATGTATAAAGCCCAAAACTGTCAAAGTGGCGGTACCCATGTTGAATTGTGTGTAGTGTGAAACCAACATGCACTGTTTCGACTTTATTAGGTTGTAAATGTTGACTCATGTGTTGATCTGTTTGAAAATGGAAAGGAAAAGCCCTAACGAGATTTAGGTAATTCGCCACAAATCAAAACGTTAACTTTACCGGTAATGTGAAATAAAACTGTATCCTGTAACCTACATATAGCAGTGTGTAAAGTAGGTATTTTGTGTTCAATTTTCAGGTTAAGAATATTGCAGGTTAAGATATTGGATCGTACTGCTGAGAAAAAGGTATCAACAGATATTACCGATTCACACCAAACCAGAGTTGCCTTTTCGTCAAAAGAAACTTCATTTGGAAAGGATGTAATAAAATATTTACGTTTCCTGCGTTAGAAGGGATCTCAGTTAAGTATATTTATGAAATATAAATACATGCAACTACTGAGACGTAATCGATCAGCTAAAACAAGAAATATCGGGTAACTTCTTCCTTGAATACTTATTGGGTTCCTGAGCCCTAGAATTGTAATTGTTGGTATTTTCGATTTATCAAATGAATCACCTATGCCTTTTATTTTCTTTCGTTAAAATTACTGAAATGATATTTTAGTCACCTGGCTTTGCCCACTTTGCTGACCTAGCAATGCCAAATACAATCAGCTTTCATGGCGGTCTTTGGGGTTTGGTCAGTTACGGTGGCTTGAATAGGACATTGGAATCCTTTTTGTTTTAAACTTTTTTTTAGTTTCAAATTATTTTTTTTAGTTTGAAATTTTTTTTTTTAGTTATGAATTTTTTTTTTCGTTTCAAACTTTTTTTTTCAGTTTTAAATTTTATTTTTAGTTTTGAACTTTTTTTTCAGTTTTGAATTTTTTTTTTGAGGAGGTTTTCACCCAGGTGGAAAGTCACATGACTATCCACTCCGGTGATAAGTCACGTGACTTTCCTCCCTGGTGATAAGTCATGTGACCGACGATAATAACACGATAGCTGCCAGCTGTGTGTTGAGCTATAAAGATCGGGGACGTAAGGGGCGCTTTGATATTCTTTTTGTATTTAAAGAGGCACGAGCTGCTAAAATTCAGACTTTTTTTAATTCCTGAGGGTCACGACAGCTAGAGGATTTGAAGGCCATCGAAAAACTAAATGATTGGCGCTGGAATGAGGAAACCGAAGCGAAAACGTGTTCGACAAGTAAACAAAATTCAAATAACCGGGACGACCATTCATTCATTCTAAGCCAAAGTCAGTTCAAAACAATACTTTATCGTATATTTGCGAGACTAGAAGCACTAAAAAGCTTCTGAATTATACTTCTTAAGAAAGATAGCCGAGAATTTTATTGTCCTTTGTAACGTCAAAATATCAACATTTTGGCAGCTCATGCCACTTAAAATATAGAATTCAGATCACGTATCCAAAGCTGTTTCACACCGTTGATGTGTCCTACCAAAAAGCTGGCAGCTATTTTATGTGTCCTACCAAAAAGCTGGCAGCTATTTTATTGTTGGTCACATGACTTATCACCAGGAAGGAAAGTCACGTGACTTATCACCGGGGTGAAAACCTCCTCAAAAAAAAAATTCAAAACTGAAAAAAAAATCCAAAACTAAAAAAAAATTTAAAACTAAAAAAAAAGTTTGAAACAAAAAACAAATCCGTAAATAAAAAAAAAATTCATAACTGAAAAAAAAAGGATTCATTACTAAAAAAAAAGGTTTAAAACTAAAAAAAAATAATTTGAAACTAAAAAAAAAAGTTTTAAACAAACTTTTTTCAATGTCCTATTCAAGCCACCGTAGTCAGTTGATAGTTTTGTCGACATGTAACCTCAATCTTGCGCGTGATGTTAAACCCCAGTTAGTCTCATAATTTTGGGATCGCTGCCAGGATTAATACAGGAGATGGAACTTAAGAATGACTATTTGAAGGTTCCACAGCCTCCCCCTTCATATCTCCAGCTTCAAACCTTTTGTACTCGCAATGCTTAACAGACCATCATGCTTGTAGTCGGTACAAATATTCGTTGGCTATGCTTGTACCTGTATGCATGTATGTATCACAATAGTTGGCGATGCTTGCACATGTATGCATGTATGTATCACAATAGTCCATACCAAATGAAATTCCGTCTGTTAATGTCGTGCAATGTTTAATCAAAGGTTAAAGGTATCAAGTTGATTTGACATGGCTAATGTTTTAAAATGATTAAAGTGTACGGCTGGATTTTTTAAAATACTTTTACAACCGTTTTGGATTCTACATTGCTGTAAACATAAATGGTTGGCACGATTTACTGCTTGTAACATGGCCAATTTGTGGATTCCATCGTGTTGGTTCCATTTATGTATAATATGAGATTTATGGTAATTGAGTTATTATTTTAGACATTAACCCTTTTACCCCGAGTTGGATAAGAAGGGGGGAGGGGGGGTAAGAATTGACCCACAGCGCAAGCTTGAACTTATATGACGACTTATCTATGGCAAAGTTTTGCATTTTTATCCTGTGGTATAAATCATACGGGTTAAAACACTCTTTAGCACCAGTTATTTTTTCAAGATGAAAGTAACTTTATTTATTAAGATTTAATGTTGAAAATGCGTCATGTTCTTTTAAAACCCAAACAATAATACACACTTCTGTTATTTTTTTCCAGATTTAACTTCTTTACTTTTTCTTTTGTTTATTCCCAAAAATGGTTTCCTTGGCAAATGAAATAATCTTGAGCGCGGTGCTAATCTCAATCAACCAATGAGCCCTTACGGATTAAGTAATAAATGCTGATCAAAACATAAATTATATAGTTCTGTGCGGAATCGTTACAAAGTGCCATTTACTAATTAGTAACTGTATGGATTATAACTTCTGAATTTATTGGGCTGCGACGTGTCGGTGCAGATGCTAGCACCGTTACCAAGCATGCTTTGGTAAGTTTGATAACGGTGATAGCATCTGCACCGAAACGTCGCAGCCAAATAAATCCAGAAGTTGTAATCCATACAGTTTTGTTTCCCACTTATATCTTCACACAACATTTACTAATTGTCAAAGAACAAAACCATTCAATGTGTCAATACCATTTGTATCGGACGGACGAATAAAAAATCACCAACTTTTTTTCTCAAAAATCTAAAAATAAAAAATATCTAGAGAATAGCATACGCCATTGGCAACTAGTTCGGTTGAATAATTAAGAAATAAAACACGTTCTGTTGTTGAATGAAGTGTCTATGGCTGAAAATGCCATTATTTGATGTTATTATTATTCGTATTTTTTCTGAGAGTTCTGGTTATGAAGTTAAAAGAGAGACTGTTCATTTATAGCGCCTGATTGTGAAATGCAGGAAGATTTGTTCAGATGCAAACAAAGTTGGTATTTTTGGAAGGGTAAATACCAAAATTGCTTCATCCGAAATGTTTTGCTTTTTGTCTCCAACCGATACAGTAAAATGTAAAGCATTTTCATAATTTATATTTCATTTCACGTTTCAGCCATAAAGGACTTCCATATTGAGCTCAAGTCCCTAAAGTATAAACAGAGAAACAAAAAAAGCAAACAATGTCTGACAGGGTTTTGCACTCTGTAGTTACATGTGGAATGGTTACCAAGTAGCATTGGGATGTTGGAGGTTTCAATCGAGCCCGGGTTTTCCCCAAAGATTCTAGCAACGATTTCATATCAGTAAACTGACTTCAACGAGACAGTTATTCAATACTAAGTTCAGTTGTTAGAAGTCACGAAACAAAATATATGTCTTTCCTACTTGTTTATTCTGTTTTAATATACCTCTAATACTTCATTTGAAGAGACATGGTGACAGGTTTTACAATCATCTACACATTGTATTTAAAGGCCCACTTGCCGCCGTAGCCTGTTTAAATTTGCTAAGAAAACCAATTTACATGAGCTTGCTACGACTAATACCACTAAACTTAAACATAGGACACATAAAACATGTCTAGTTAGCTTTAGAATGTAGAAATAGGGTGAAAAATAAACGAAGAATCGAAGCCTGATTACAACAATAACGATCAGTGTCGGTCAACGTTCGTGTTGGATTACCCTCATTTTAGGCCTTTTTATCTAGGGTTTACACTCAAACAATTATCAGCAGGCTTTTCCAGTCGCTGTTCATCAGTCTGTATTTCTCCGATAAATAGGCCTACGTAAAATTACACTGTGCCGTTAGTTCACTCACTCAACTGAAATGCGCCCCAGCGAGCAGTTTGGTTTGTTTACGTGGCTTGCTAACAATTCAAATTTAAATTAAAAATACAAAGTGACGTCCACACTTTTAAATTTTGGTAAAAATAGAAAGTTCCTAACTTATATTGTCTGGGAAAAATACAGAAAACGGTCTTTCTTTTTTAATGTAAACAATATTCCCGATTTTCGCGGCAAGTGTGCCTTTAAAGTCACATGATCAGCGAAAAACATGGAATATTTTGTTGAAACAAAATTAGCTGAGTACTTGTCAATTTTATCCGAAAGTATGTAATAGAAGCGTTCCGCCAATACCAATTTTAGAGAGGTACGTTAATTATATAGGCAACACAACGTAGACCTAGGAACTGATTCTTCCCGGCTATTGGAATTTTGTCAGGTATTAGCCCCAATTAACTATATGCGTGGAATGTAGATCACGTGACGTTTGAGTTGTAGCGAGCGGCGCCATTATTATGAGATGACACTTCTGATCAGACGTTACAGAACGAAAGAGAACGACGTCACTCGCCCTGACACGACGATTCCTTTATTAACGTCATAACACCATGACAAACCACTCTTGTGACGTCCATTTTGACCGTTCATTCGTGATGTCATAGGTATGTAGAAGAACGCTATTTGCGTTTCGAGAGATACAACATCCTATAGTTATCCTGTACCGCGATTTTAGCACGCCAGATCCAATCTAACCAATGTAACGTGACCATTCCACGTATATAGTTCATTGATTAGCCCATATCTTCGGTTCCTAAGGCTTAGCGGTTTTACTGATATTTTTCAACGTCAGTAAACGTCAGAACTTTAGTGTTTCAAGGTCTTCATCTTCATAACAATCTAAAATCGAAATTGTTAAAAGATAGCATGATATATGGAGAAGAAACACAAAAAACAGCAGCTTGTATGTATCAATTATGATTTGTATTAAGAAAAACAAACATAGTAACTTATTTAAAGGCGAAAACATATATCAAACAAACTAAGAACTGTCTGTTCCGATAAAGAAATCCGAAATCTGTAATCCGATCGAGAAAATAAAGTTCACTGGTATGTATCAGTACAGATCCGATGATCGTAAAATATAAATATCCACAGAATAAAATCTTGCAAACACACTGGTAAAGCCACAAAATAGAATCTTGTAAACACACTGGTAAGCTCTCTGTCCAGGTAGCAATGACAGATCAAAATTATTGTATCTTAAAACTTAGCAGGCCGGATAATACCACTTCTCCAGCATCCATATAAGCATACTAATTAACAAAAATTCGGCATAGCCCAGATTTCTCAGCTACTTGTAGACAGCCGTCGGGGTGAGCAGGGGAACAAACAACTGGCGAATAGAAATCAGAAGAGTTCGAGGAAGATCTGAAGACCTCTACATAAAACACCGACTTCTAAAAACAATCACATAAGAAAATAGAGTTAAATAATCTTACTATACGTCATCAAATTTATTAAATAAGTTAAAAAGTTTGGCACTTCATCCCACTTTACTTAAAGTGGCATAAGCTGCCAAAATTCACACTTCTCTCATAATTTCTGATCATCTTGACAGTAAAAGGCTTTGAAGGCCATCAAAAACTAAATGATTGTCGTTGGAATGAGGAAAATCCATACAGTGTGTGGCCTGTACGAACCGAAAACGTGTTCGAAATGTAAAAAAATTTAAATAACCGGGACGACCATTCATTCATTCTAAGCCAAAGTTAGTTCACAGCAATACTTTATCGTACATTTTCGAGACTAGAAGCACTAAAAAGCTTCTGAATTTTACGTCTTGAGAAAAAAAGCCAATAATTCAAACATTTTGTTTAAAATATCAACATTTTGGCAGCTCATGCCACTTTAAAAAACGTATTTAGTATACTGCTGTACCATTCGCTATAAAATGTTAAAAGAGCACGTATATGTCTGAAGTATTTATGGAATTAATTTACCTAATTTTAGTGATTTGTAGCACGTTGCAGACATATTGGCAAAACCAACAAGGCATACCTAAACGTTAGATGGGTGATACATTGCACTGAAACGTGTTCTGGGTCAAATAACAATTTATTGCCTTCTGTCAAATCTTTATCTAAATTACTTCCCCTTGTTTATCAACTGACTGTACGACGCAACCGGAACTAGCTGATAGATAACTATTAAAATGACAGTATCGGGATATAAACTCATAAATCATACTCTCCGAAGTGCATCCTGGTGGTATAGTTATTTTACTATATAGGATAGTAAACTAATCACAGAGCGGACATAGGTCTATTATATTTATCAGCTCCATAAACTGACCGAGTGTATCATTTTATACTTTAGAAAACCCACAAAAATTAACCCAGTGATCAAAATGTAAAAATGTATATTTAGTCCCGATTATTTCAACCACATTCTTTTCTATGAGGCAGCCTGCATATGTTTAAGTTTTTAGCGATCGCGTGTGTTAGAGATATTCCACAAAATAAATCGAGAGGACCATTATTATAAATTCCTAAAAACATAATTAGTTTAATTGTGGTTTACACTAATTAAGTGTTAATAATTGAAAAGCATGTACCACAACAATCATCTCTTACTTTTATTAATATTATATTGAATTCATTTATTGCAATACAACATGTGATTACACATTTTGACTTCAAAATTACATGTCATGGCTGTCATATGAGAAATAGTTTATGTTTGTATGAATTGAACTGTTTCATTAAATAACTGTTTTCTAGTGACAAGCCAACATTTTTTCTTTTGGCTAAGGTATACTTATCAACAGAGCGGGAGTAGTTTGTGTTTAGCGTCTGTTGCTAAACTAAGCATTTTATTTAACATGCATGTATGTATGACACAGGCAATGTGATTGTGATTTCAATTGCGCATTTTTTTATGACGGCGCATATTTTAAACTGGTACTGCTCCAAGTGTTCATTGGTAAACGTGTCACATTGTCAAAACCTACATGATGAATATTTAAAAATGAGTTGTCTTTATTATAATAGCATTTCATGTTTGGGATAATCTTAAAGGAGGGAAGCTTCTAGAAACACAAATGATTTAACGTAAATGGCAACCATCGAAGTACCTAAACATCCCACGCTTGTTACCGCCTGGGAGCATCAAGCTTATAAAAATATCACATTTGCTTTTGCTTGTAGCCATTTTCTTTGATTTAGATGAAATGAGGTAAAATGAGCTATTTTTGCTCCATATTGGCGTGCTTTACCTGTTCTCGTATCTACATGTACGAAGGTACATTTAGGTCTAGCAGCATGGCGACGGAATTGGGGGGAAAAGGCCAGTTCCAAATATGAAATTCTTTGGGTGAAACTGCACATCATTGCTTAGCCATTGACTTAGTTGCATCACATGAATAGCCTTTGTAATCCACAACCACCAGGCAATCTCGATCGTATTTGACAACAAACCTGTGGCAAACTTTTATCTTTCGGTATATACCAATGCACTTTAAAACGCTCTTGCGAACCAGTTGTTTTTCAAAACAAGTAGTTATTTGTATAAATTTTATGTTGAAAATATATCATGCTCTCTTAAACTTCCAAAAATAATCTTCACTTCTGTATTTTCGTGTTTTTGTCTATTTTGGTAAGAGTGTGCTTTTGATGTTATAATGGGTTGTCTGGCCTTGACTGGTTGAGTGATAAATGCATATTTAAGAACAAAAATATAGTACTATGTGGAATGGTTATCAGGTGCCGTTGACTAATCGTCGAAGAATAAAACATTTAATTTACTAACGTCATTTGTATTGGGTGGACGAATAAAAACGACTCCTTTCTCAACACGGATAACTTAAAAAAAAGTTACCTATAGAATGACAAACACCATCGACAGGTATTTCTGTTATAAAAATCATAATTCAAAAAAGGACGCTCTGCTGCTGATTAAAGGGTATATGACCGTTTATGCCAATATTTGACGGAGCGGCGCGGAGCAATGTTATAACTATTCGCAGTGTTTCTGAGATATCTCTGTACCCCCATCCAAACACACCACATTATATGTTTATACCATCAATGGAAATCAGTATTATGTACAAGTTTCGCATTGGGTGATCAGCCTTTTCAGGGTGAATGATATACATCTTTCGGAACAGAAGAAGTGTGCGCTAGTACATATTTTACCATTTTCTTTATTGGAGAAAAACAACACACTCAATAAATTCATCAACTTCCAAACCCTTACAATTACACGAAGTGTCAATTTTTGTTGTTGTCCCTTCTTCTTAATTGATTTAGTTACATCAAGATGCTTTTTCTGAAACCACATTTCCCTCAGATGTCGGTTTGTACTTCAATGCAAGTTCAAAGAGAATTACTGCAATCTACTTCAGTTACGACTAAAAAGTTAATAAATTTAACCTAGGTTTAAATGAGAGAATTTGTCATTTTTGTGCCCGCTAGTTAAATACAGGATGATTTATAATTTTAAAATTCGAGTAAAAAAAATCTGAAAAATATGTATTTGGTATTTTTGGAATGAAAACCCAAAAAGAGTTTCTTGCGAAGTTAGACAATCAAACAGATACTGTAACAATTGTATACATTTTAAGAATGCAAATAACAACACGAAATAATTCCAAATGCCTTTTTGTTACTTTATATTTCATTTAACGTTCCAGGTGACAAGGCCTCCAATGATGAGTTCCAGTTCCCTGAGTCAAATAAAGGAAAACAAAAAAGGTAAACAATGTCTGACAGGGTTTTGCACTCTGTAGTTACATGTGGAATGGTTACCAAGTATCATTGGGATGTTGGAGGTTTCAATCGAGCTAGGGTTTTCCCCAAAGATTCTAGTAACGATTTCATATCAGTAAACCGACCTTCAAAGGGGTTTTATGAATCGAATTCTTCAGTTGCTAGAACCATTTATATAAAGTCGCTCGCCCATATCACTAAAATTAAATAAAATGCTCGTATGAATTAAAATGTTTGTATCTGTCGGTCAACCAAATTAACGGAGAAATTGGCAGCAGATGATTAATGTTATTAGTCTCGAAAATATTCGCAAAGGTAGTGTTTCGAACAACTTAGGTCTAGAATGAATGAGCGTTCGTTGCCATATTTCAAATGTATTTACTTTTCGGATAATATTTCGGTTCGTATCTGCCACAGACTGCATCAAATTTCCACAATAATTCCAACTCGTCATTAAGTTTTTCGAAAATCGTCAGCTTTCTACCTGTGGATTGATTAGAAATGTGGATTGAACACTCAATATTGAATGGTATGACTGCTTAGAGAATATTTTTCTTCTAACCATCTGTTTTTTTTTTAGAAAAAGTGAGAATTTTGGCAGCTCTTGTCACTATAGTGTTTTACTAAAACTGCACCATAGTTTTTTTTAATTAAGAAATTTGTCGCTACAATCAAACGGTGTCATATATTGTTACTTTTTGTATGAAATCTGATTAATTTTACTGTTAGTTTGGTATTCCGCCAAATAAAATCCAGATATAGATAAATGGATAAATAGAATCCAGAGCGTGGGAATTATATTTAGCATAACATTATAGAAAATAATAGTATTCAATGCTATTAGTGACCTTTGTCTTGCCTAGATTTTATTAACATTTAATACACACCTCAGCACCAATAAACATGGATTGCCTTAGTTTTGGATTTTTTAAATGTTTTTTCCAGTATCTGACATATCTCAATGACGCCCATCCAGTAACTAATAATGGTTGCAAGATCGTTTCCATAAAACTTATTTCTTTAAATGCTTCCAATAGATGGGAATCAAGGTGTCATTTTATAATCATCTAAACCATGTCTTTGTAGCTAATGTGTAAGCAGCATGACCCTTGACATGAACTGATACATCCCAGCGATTTGATTGATTGATTGATTGATTGATTGATTGATTAATTGGTGTTTTATGTCGCGCTCAAGATTATTTTATTTATATGGCGGCCGGAAGAAACCCACGACCTTCCGGTGATAACTGGCAACCAACCCACATAGGTCGTTCGAGTGAAAACCCAGTCAGAAAATGTTCCATTTCTTTTTGTGGATCCAGCAATTTGAAGTTTGTCCCTCAGTTACACATACCGTCGGTTCGTCCGGTTTATTGGCTTCACTGATAAATTTTGTTTTATTACATCAATCCTTTAGTCTTTCAGGGTTCTCAGCTTTTCGTGATAATGGATAATCAAAATTTATGAAAAGTCAGATTTTGGCAACTTTCCTCTTTAACTTTCAAAATATGTTTATTTCAAGTACCATTCCCTATTAGATGTTGAGAGTACACGTACTGTATATGTCGTTTATATTTATCAAATGTATTTAGTTAATTTAGCTGATTTGTAGCATGAGGCAGACGTATTGGCAAAACCGACGAGGCGTACATAAACGTCAGATGAGTGATATATTACACTGTAAAAGGTTTGGGTCAAATAATAGTTTATTGCCTTCTGCTATATCTGTATCTAAATTACTTCCCCTTGTTTATAAGCTGACCGTACCCAGCAACCCGGAACCAGCTGATATATTACTATTAAGTGGATAGTATCGGGATAAAAACTCATAACTCAGATGCTTCGAGAGTATTTGACAACAGGTCGAAGTGCATCGCGGTGGTCTGTTTGTTTTATATATTAGAACCTGTATCAATAACACGGTGTAACAGTGTGTCTATTTTGTATTGTTATAGTATCTCTATTATAAAGTGGCATGAGCTGCCAAAATGTTGATATTTTGACATTGAAACAGAATGTTTAAATTATTGGCTATTTTTCTCAAGACGTATAATTCAGAAGCTTTTTAGTGCTTCTAGTCTCGAAAATGTACAATAAAGTATTGTTTTGAACTAACTTTGCCTTAGAATGAATGAATGGTCGTCCTGGTTATTTAAATTTTGTTTACTTTTCCGTTCGTACACGCCACATACTGTATGGGTTTTCCTCAATCCAACGCCAATCATTTAGTTTTTAGATGGCATCCAAAGCGTCTAAATGTCGTAACGATCAGAAATTATGAAAAAAAATGTGAATTTTGGCAGCTCATGTCCCGTCCCTTTAGGATAGTGGTTGGTAGATTTGGAATCCTGCTACGGATGGTAATTGATTATCGTCATAACCATTATGCTCGTTTCTACAGAAAAACAGATGGGTCGTGTGTAAATTAACACTTTTAGATTGTTTAAAATATAAGTTTAATCAACAAAAGTGTTTGGCGGACATGGAGTTAAATGGTTTTCCATCCGGTTGTTCTACTAAATACGGTCTGGTATATGACTTTTTATTGACATTCCAGGGCCAATTGTAAGTTACTGTCATATGGGAATTTATAAGCATAAATTAAGAAATTGGTAAGCTTATTCGAAAATCCCAAGCTAGTCAAAGTAGATACAAATTCCGCTAGTCTGTTAGTGTAAAAGAAAGCCACAATTCCAAACCAAGTCATTTAACCATTTGCACCATCTCTAAATCAAAGTAACAAGAGCAACCATGTTTATCTCTATTTGGACATGTTACCTTCCTTAATCGGGTTATTAAGATAGTTGATATTTAAGTCAGATAAAGTTCATGTTCAAAAGTTTATACATGTACATAAATCCGATTCGTTCCCGTTATAACTGTTTTGTGCAAACTCAATATATGAACAACGTGGTTTGATGGCGTCCCTGTGGATTATATTAAAACTAATGAGCTTAGTAGAAAATGTACACTCCATGGTGGCACCTGGTAATACAATCCTAGTAACAATTGTTTTCAATGGTAAAAATACTGGTTACGTGCAGATACACATGCAGCACTAAAGTTGCATGAACTTTGACAGTTCACGCCACATTAAGATTTTGATTTAGTGCAAATATATCGAGTTATTCTTTCAATCGTTTCTGGAGAAGTCAATGAACCACTTGCAGTCATTGCATTTTAGAAGCCCTCGGCCGTGGTGTTTTAAGATGACAAACAATGCGTGTATATGAAAGTGACCATCGCTTTTATCCGCAAAATACATAAACCTACAACAATAAAAGAAGTCTGTGTTCTGTATTTTCCTAGTTAGACAAAATTAAAAACTTAAACTAGCTGCCAAAGTTTTAAAATGTTGACATTCCTGATTGAATTCACGTAAACAGCGGCAACACACAGGGGGTATCTTAGCCCAGATTATCGGTCTTACGGCGACTGGTATTATATGGCTGCTAATGTGTCTTGTCGCCTTTAAGGGGCTTTCACAATTGAGACTTTCGCCGCACGGTCAAAATACTGAAATCGATCGCACGGTGGAGATAAAATTTTTCGGGCCACAGTAGAATCGGAAAAATGACCGCAAGAAAATAATCCATTTTACGATTGGCCTGGGCATCGTAAGGGCGTGGCAAGGTTGCCGCACGTTTTAATCCACGAATCTCTTGCGGCGAACCGCGCGGGGTGACGCAAGCAACGCACGTCTAGCGCACGTGATCCGTGAGACAGTTGCGCGGAGGTGCTACGTGATTGGTTGGAACATGCGGCGTGCCGCAAGATGCACCGTGCGTCATTGTTTTTCGCCGCGCACCAATGAGCGGGCGCCTTACGGCGTTTTGTCAAATCGTGCGGCGATTTTGGGCTCCGCAGACGTGATTGCAGTAATAAAAAGGCGCAGAGATCCAAAACAAACGTTAGTTTTATCCATTGTAAAAGCTTCAACTGTTGTGAGATAAAATGAAGCACCCCGAAATATATACCTGTAGCACACCTGAGGGTATTTTTCGCACGGTGAACGCAAGGCGGTGCAAGACAGAGACGGCGAATCGTTCAACGGTTTACGACTGCCGCAAGGTTGGCGGAACAAGAAATTTCACCGGACGGAGCATCTTACGACACAAAAGAACGGTTTACGGTTAACATACTAGCGCCCGCACGGATCAGAGGTAATAAATAAATTCGCACGGCCGAAAATTGGATGTGCACATCAAACTTTTCTGCGGCTCTTGCGGCACAAAAATTCCGCGCGGTAAGGTGCGGTTGCCCGCAAGGAAGGCTGCGGTCCATCGTACGAAAGGCCAAAATTCATGACCGCAAGAGCCGTAAACCCGCCGTATCTCAAATGTGAAAGGGGCTTAACATTACGAACACGGGGAGAAAAAAAATCGGCAGAGCCCAGATTTCTCTGCTGGGGGTATCTGGGAGACATGGACATTTCTGCAAAAGAAATAAATCTAGGTTATCGAGGCTAAGTTCTCACAGTTTACAGAATGCAGAAAAATGTACAGTTTTCCGGAGTTAGCGACAAGTGTACCATTAAGAGGGTGACACATGTATCGATCTTAAATATGTCACAAATCTTGGATTGGCTCATATTTAATAAATAATACCATGCCTATAGGTGTTTTATATACCAAAAGGTATACAAGAAACATCACGGAAAAAAGTTATATTGTAAACAACAATGCTTGCAATTATATAAACTTACAATCAAAACCGTTATTATATAAACTTGCAATCACAATTGTCATTATATAAATCTACAATCAAAACCGTTATTATATAAACTTGCAATCACAATTGTTATTAAAGTGGCATGACGTGCCAAAATGTTGATATTTTGAGGTAAAAAAAATAGAATGTTGAAATTATTGGCTATTTTTCTCGAGACGTTTAATTCAGAGGCTTTTTAGTGCTTCTAGTCTCGAAAATGTGCGATAAAGTATTGTTTTGAACTAACTTTGGCTTAGGATGATGAATGGTCGTCCCGGTTATTTACATTTTGTTTTACTTTTCGAACACGTTATCGGTTCGTAGAGGTCACATACTGTATGGATTCAATCATTTATTTTTTCGATGGCCCTCACAGCCTCTGACTGTCGTGACGATCAGAAATTATGAAAAAAGTGTGAATTTTGGCAGCTTATGCCACTTTAAATGAACCTTCTATCACAATTGTTATTAAATAAACTTACAATCACAATTGTTATCATATTAATAATGCCATTTTTGACAATATGGTATTGTACTGATTCCCAAAATGCATATATCCATGGATGAACTGGTATTACGGTTCTTTGTATTGTTTAATGTATTTTTTTTTTGGGGGGGGGATTACATTTTCCACGAATTACGAATACGTGGGTTATGCATTCTTCACCGTCATGGCTCTATTGAACTAAAATATTGTTACATCAAGTTTAGTATCTTTTCAATGACTGGATGATTTCTGTAAATTCATAATGTCTTACAAATGCAGCTTATATAGACCTTCCTCGTCACCTCCTCGATGATTTGCATTTGGAGATAATCCAACAAAGATGTTATATTAAGGATGTCAAAATTTTCTAAAAACAGTTTTAACATACATTTGAAAAGATAAAAATCAGTTTTTTCTCTGTTTTGGAAGATTTTGTCCAAATGACACGAACGAAGCTTGCTGAAAGGGAATGTTTCGTGCTCTAAGTGACTTCCAATCTTACATAAAATACTATATTGGTTTATATATGTATATTATAAGATTTGCTTTCATATTTATACAAGGACAGTAGACGTTATACTAGAACCCCAATAAAACGAAACAAATGGATGAGGACGTTTGGGTCGGTCACATGGTTTGAGACTTTGTGTTCTGTGTTCTTTCCAAATTCTTATTCCCTCAAATTAAATTTGATTGCCCAAGTCTTAGATGTTTCTTTAATTGTAAAGCGAAAGTTAATGTTGAATGTGTGCGAAACTTTTTGATCTTCCTTAATTTAATGTAAACTAGGTGGCAACTAGTAATTAACTGCTCAAATCAAAAGGGTCTTTAGAATCCGGTTTTCCGTTGATATCGATAAACATCAAATATATTTTATTTGCTATTGTTCCAGAGTTTTATTGACAAACCTATTCTATAAGGACATAGTATACTACATGCATAATCGAATCGACCCGTAATTTAACTCTCTGGCAATAATTTATTTTCATTTACAGCTAGCTGTGTGTTACGTATTATAGCGATGTCTACGTTGTAAAAAGGAGAGAAAATGGTGACATGAACTATTTACTACGCCAATGGAGTACTGAGTTAAACTAAACATGATGACGAACTTTGTCCACGTTACATCTTTAGATTTGGTCTGTCAGTATTGGTTTTGGAAATTAAAAGTAAACTTTGTGTTAGTCTACCCGCTAGTTATGTTTCATCACAAAACGTATTTGCTACTATCTCAAATCTAGCAATCGATTTATAACCGCCTATATTTTTAAAGCTCTGTAAACAAGTGGAATCAGTCTTTATTTATGTAAGTTTATGTGAGGCCCGGGGAGAAGTTGTAATGTCAAAGAGAAGTCAAATGAACGGGCACTGCATTAATGTTCACTTCGTTTTGGCGTTAGTAATATTTGTGATTCCGTGTACTCTCATAGATATTTGCCTATCCTATCACAGGGAGTTTGAAACTAGTATATTGCTCATAATTAGTCAGTGTGTTTGATATGTTGTTTAGGTTCTTAATCACCTCAACTAAAAAAAGGTAAAGAATTAAAACTAAACGGATATCTGTCCAGATCTTATGTTATATTGACGTTGCTTAAAAGCAGACACCGCCTAAGCTTGCCGTGATTGTCCGCTGGTGTTCACATTGGTAGAAAAATATGAAGTGATGAATTCCCTGTTGCTTTGTTTTCTGTCTGACAGTCAGTAAACAAACAGCACCACATGTGCGCCCACATCAGTCTTGTACTGTGCACCTAAGGTCCATACTCAGTCAGTAAACAAAGCAGACAAAGGATTTCTCAATTAAAACTCACTATTCAGTGATCAGTGTGGGAGCTAGGAAAGTTACCAATGGTCATCTGGAAACCTCATCTATGTAAAACATAGCACACATTTCAACAATATTTGTTCCAGACTTGTCCCGTTAAAGCTAAAATTGGTCGGTTGCCATGGTAACGTCGCACTTTAGCGCTCTATCAACCTTGTTCAATCTTAATTTACTTTAAATTTTCTACATCTCAAGTGTTTCTTTAAATTATCAGATCCATTGATCCCAGTCATCAGCATCCGGTAGCAAAGATGAAGTTTCTATATGAAACCAATTTACTCATAGTACACGATACAAACTGGGCAACAGGGGGATAATTAAGAGTAAAAAATACAGACAAAAAATTGATGTTTCATTTCTCGTCAAACTGATGATATAAAAACACTAAGTGTCATCCGGTGTCAAATGTATTCATTTCAGGATTGGGTATTGTTGTCTAAAGGGAAATAATCTGATAGGAAACATTATTACCTTTGTGTCTAGAACAAACCTCTTTGCACAAAAGTAATCATAGAAAACAAGCCGACGTATTAAATGATTAATAACATACTAATGTCAGAGTGTAACAATCCATTATTTATTCGACAAATGTGATGGACAATTATAGAAATTGATCAGTCAAATACTATATAACCAGTTAACTTGTTAACCAACTTTACCATATACCTCCCTACGTCTTAATGGTAATACGGACAGTGATTTTCCAAATCCATATCACCACACTAGCATAGGACCGTAATCCTCCAATGCTTCAATTATATACCTGATCGAGGCTGAAAGTTTACAAACCGAGTGTTTCGCTTCCTTACATTATCACGGGACACTCAAGGGGATTTGTACGCTTCACGGCTACCTATTTGGTCGCCATATTCAAAATGATCTGCAGTCTATCAGAGGGTATTTCACGCACGTAAATCCCCGAAATTTCAGAATGGCATAGGACACTATAATATTAGAGCCGGAACTACTTTTTCTGTTCTATAATGACGTCAATGTCAACACACTCTCTTGGATACAAACAGCTGTCTAATCTATTTATACAATTTTTTATGCGTCCGATAAATTTTCAAAATATTTACAGAACGTAACAATTGGTATATAAAAGTACAGGTCTGATAGACCATCTGATATGTGTGACATTGAAAGTCATTTTTATTTATCATAGCCGAAAAACCAGGATCCCGAAAATGGTACAAACGCCAAGCCATGGGGAAAATACCCTAAACAGTATCATGAAAACAATGGCCAAACAGGGTGAACTGAGTGTTAGAAAATCCAATCACAGCGCTTGGTCGACAGCAGGCACTCGCCTCTTACGTGCTGGGGTAGCGCTGACAACATTTATGGACACAAAACGTTGCCAGTCTAAATAACTGTGCCGTTGCTTCGTTCCACCAGCAGCGAGAGGTGAGCAATATCCTGAGCTCGGACAACCGTCAGTCACTCCAAGTCCAAGTGTGTCGGCCTGTAGTTGGAGATCTCCAAACTCTGTGGCCAAAGTATATTGATGATGTGGCCAAAGTATATTGATGATGGGTGATCTCCAACTAGTCGGCCTGTAGCAAGTCACACCGAGTCGGACAACATTGGTAACACACATAATAATCCGATCCATGAAAATCCAGTAATTGTGAAGAAACTTTATACACATGACAATATATGGCTTCTAACACAACTGCCGGTATTTTCAAGGGTGCTACATTCAATAACTGCGCTTTGAATATTAAAGGGGCATGAGCTGCCAAAATGTTGATATTTTGACGTAAACACAGAATGTTGAAATTATCGGCTATTTTTCTCAAGACGTATAATTCAGAAGCTTTTCAGTGCTTCTAGTCCCGAAAATGTACGATAAAGTATTGTTTTGAACTAACTTTGGCTTAGAATGAATGAATGGTCGTCCCGGTTATTTAAATTTTGCTACTTTTCGAACACGTTTTCGGTTCGTACAGGGCACATACTGTATGGATTTTCCTCATTCCAACGCCAATCATTTAGTTTTTCGATGGCCTTCAAAGCCTCTTACTGTCGTGACGATCAGAAATTATGAAAAAAGTTTGAATTTCGGCAGCTCATGCCCCTTTAACTTTGCCACTAGCGACACACATCTGTGATGTAAGCTTGTATCCATAATACTAGAATCCATCTCCATGAAAGTACTTGTATTTCAATGTCAGTTTTCTCTGATTCTGACTTGTACTAATCCATTTGACATTTCCTCTTTGTCTTTTTGTATATATATCACGTCACATCTTTTATCACACATGCAAAGCTTAGAATAAATTCAGTACTGTTAAACTTTAACCACCTGTTTGGCCTTCGTCTGTTCCCTGTCTGCGTCCGGTTGATCGAAATTGACATACATCATTTATAATCACATTATTGTCTTATTGATACGTTACAATTTACGTTCTGCTCTTTTTGAATAAACCCGCTCGAAACGAAAAGATAACTCTTGGCGGACTGTTAATATAGTCCATCTTGCATGTTTTATACAAGCAGTAGGCCTATGCAAGAAACACTAACAGTTAAAAGGGACCGTTTTTCATTTAACAATTGCTTGTGTTATTAAAAAGATAAAGATTTACGGCTGTTCCTTATGCTTTTTTTAAATATTATGATGTAGGTCAGGGGCGTGGCTTATCGTTGAGTGATCTGTCACTCACATTCTCACAGGGCGTAGGAATATGTAGACAAACGAACCCTTCGAACAAGTGAATCTTGCATGGCCAGACGCTTTCCCGGACACAAAACAGAGCGATCTAAATATGATTTTCAAAGCGGTATATGATAAATATGTCATCAATTCAGCGTGTTGTTCTGGGCGCTTGTATCAGCTGTCGCGATTAGAGGTGGAATTTCGGTCTCGGTTGCTACTCCACTCCACCTCCAGTCACTCGAGCTGATACAAGCGCCCAGAACAACACGCTGTAGTGATAACATGTATTTATTGTACAATTTAACCAATAGAAATCGCAAAGGAATGTAGACAAAGTTTGAGCTATTCGAAAAAGTCGACTGAGTTATTCTTAAACAAATGTTAGATTGATTGATTGATTGATTGGTTGGTGTTTTACGATTATTTCACTTATATGGCGGAAACCCACGACCTTCCGTTGGTAACTGGCAACCATCCCACATAGGTCGTTCGAGTGAAAACCCAGTCAGAAAATTTGCCAATTGTTTGTGGACTGAGTGGGATTCGAACCCGCGACCCATTGGTGGAAGGCTGTTCGGATTGAGCGTCCAACGCTCTACCTACTAAGCCACAAATGTTAGAATACAACTCATTGGTTATAAAATAGAAAAAAATGGCACATACTATGATTTGAGTAACTCCCATCTAACTGTTTTGTCTCAACGGGTGGTTTGTATTAAAATAATTCTTTTATATCAGTATAAACGTATTCTGAACGAAATCAATTCAATCTCGATCACCATGTGTACCATTAGCCATATAAATGGTTTCCCCTGTATAGATGCAAGTTTATATTTCTGTTCAATCTCAGGCAGAAAAACGAGCTTGCTTTTTTATTTAAGGATATTACAGAGTCCCTCCTAAACGTTTTGATCCGTGGCATAAATATAAATGTAGCCATTGGAAATTCCCAAAGCCACATATGTTCTGTATTTTTATATTTAATTGACTGATTTTTTCGTATTATTTAGTTTTTGTTCAGACGATAGTAATCAATATATAGAGATTAACCTGACCAAGCATATGAAATGCATATGCCCTTTTTTAGCATAGTTTATTTGATATATTGTTAATTTTGAATCACAGTACAGAAACTACAGCTAATATTATACCATAAGTAGTTTTAGTGTTGAGTTCAGAATAATTAATTCCCAGTCAATTAGATGTGCGATATTTAATTAATGAGAATTGACTAAATCAGTGAAACCAATAACAGCTAAACACTCCTCTTCATTACATATAAGGAAAGTTGACGTGAAAATGTTAACAAATTGACCGATTGCTTGATGACGTCACTTGGAAATTACGCGCACAGCATTTTGGGAGATTGAGGGATATTCACATCATTTTACAAAATGGCGGAAGGAATAATACTTTATCGAGAAGAGGATGTAAAAGGCGCCAGATCTTTTGATGGCGCTTATCTGTCGTGCCTCTGAATCGAAGACGTGCAGTTCGGTACACAACATGTTGTTTTCATAAATCTATCAGTATCAACTTTTAAATACGTTATGACATCAATGTTTTATAAGGAAGTGACGTCTTGCTATAACTTCATAAGTACCGGTTAACAAAATGGCAAACTGAGGTACATTTTACTCAGAAAGCTTTGTGTAAATCTGTGTGACGTCATCAGGCTCGGCGGTAATTCAATACAATTCTTTTTTCTCGCTTCTTTTCCCACGAGATGTGTTTTTGGCTATTCTACATTTAGATGTGGAGTCGATGTATACAAACATTTGTATATACTTACACAGTGAGACAAATTACCCCCCCCCCCCCCACACGCACGCACACCCCTTCAGCTCCCGACACACCTGTCATTCACGATTATATCATTACTATAAAACGTTTTTTCCAGGTACACCAATGAAGTGCCTTAAGACGTATACGTGACAGGTCAGGGTACTATTTAGAGAAAAATCATGCAGCAAATTTTAAATGGCAGAGGGCCTTAATAGCAACGTTCAATACCCCAGGTAATTCGGTTAAGGGCCATTTCGAAATCATCCGTATTGAAAAAAGTACTCTTATCACTTCCGCTGCAGATTTTGGAAACGTTTGGAAAGGGAAAAAAATTGGATTAAAAAGTTAAAAAATGGAGTTCAACTTGTGCCCCGGAAGATGTTGCGAAAAAAGTGAGGCACCATTTGTGTTTCAATATAATGAGTCCAGCATGAATATGGCCTACCATTTAAAAGAAGAATACAAACTGCTTCAAAGTAAAATGGCTCGACCTCTAAAACAACGGTGAGTCATTGCTTGTAAAAAAAATAAGAGTTTGAAAGAAGTCCGGATTATATTCCCTTGTCTGTCTGGAAACTAAATTACATATTTTCAATTGCTTGTTCCATTATTAGATTTAGTTCATTCTCAGTTTACCCGACTTCCTGGTTAAAGTTCCGTACAACTTCGTCAATATGTTACAAAGTATTTCAGATTTGTTTACTGAAGTCAAACTCCTGTCTGTCTTCAACCCAATAAAACATTATGGGGTTTGGTTTATTAAAACATCCTATGACTGGGTATACAGGTCTAAATGACATGCACTCTTTTAACACAGCTAGAAACGTGTCTCCATGGATTCTACCTGTGCCCGTGTGCTTAAAGAGGCATGAGCTGCCAAAATTCACACTGTTTTCATAAATTCTGATCATGACGACAGTAAGAGGCTTTGAAGGTCATCAGAATACTAAATGATTGGCGTTGGAATGAGGAAAATCCATACAGTATGTGGCCTGTACGAACCGAAAAAGTGTTTAAAAAGTAACAAAATTTAAATAACCGGGACGAACATTCATTCATTCTAGGCCAAAGTTAGTTCAAAACAATACTTTATCGTACATTTTCGAGACTAGAAGCGTTAAAAAGCTTCTAAATTATATATATCAACATTTTGGCAGCTCATGCTCCTTTAAGTATATATATATATAAAGTTATTTTAGACAAGAAGATTTTCCCTGTGCCAGTGTGTTTTAGTGATCATAAATATATATAAATAAAGTTAACCATGGTCAAAATACAAACAAGTTGAAACTAAAAAACACAGGGATTCAAATAAGGAAAACGCATGGTCACCAGTACATAACATGCAACATTATCCAGACATAAGTCAACTTTATTAGACCTGTGGAATCTAGGCAATTACAGCCGAGCCTGATGACGTCTCATAGATTTACGCAAGGCGTTCTAGGTAAACTATGTATCTCAGGTCGCCATTTTGTTTATTCGTATTTAGGAAGATGCCGTTTTTTGGAAAACATTGGTGACATAAGGTGTTTTATCCACACATTTTTCTGGTAACTTTTCGCCGTTTACGTCTTCTTCTCGATACAGTACTTTTTCTTTCCGCCGTATTTTAAAATTATGTGAACATCCCTCAATCCCCCGAAATGCCTTGCAAGTAAATTCCAAGTGACGTCACCAAGCAATCGGCCAATTGTCTGTTTTATGATGTTGGTCAACTAGTGTCTATATAACTGTGTTTATACAAGCAATAGCAGAAGGCAAACTAAACTAATGGCACATCATTGAATCGAACAGTATTGCGTTGTGGTAAATTCTAACTCGTGCTGTAGTTGACCAAATTTGAAATCTATATAAAAAAGGGAACGTTTGCAGATTCAAGTCTTCAGCATGAAACTTTTTACCATACTATTAAACATTTTGGTGGTTAAACAGTTTTCTGCATTTCCACGGTGAGTGTGCCTTTAGATAGATATCTGTGTTCTTCTGTACAGCCTGAAGCACAGTAATTTAACACAAAAAACCGATGAATTCTATGTAACCTCAAGAGAGATCCAAAGATTTTGAACGAAGCTATACAATCTCTGTGTTTCTTGAACGTTTATACAATATTAAATAAACCAGTGAATAAGGTCCCGCGTTTTCTTGATATGATGTCTCCAATCAAGTTGAACATTTTTAGAAGGAGTTATCGGTTTTAAAACTGCATGCTAATTGAGTAAAAACGTTTTCATTAATCATATTTGTTAAAATTTAACAATTGCTTAATCTGGTGCCTTCTCAAGTCCCGAATTGACAAAATTGGCGTATGGTTATAGTCCAAAGCTGATCCAAAGTTGGTCCATTGTTTTACGAATAATCTTCATTAACTTATTGGTAGTGGCTGGTAAATTAAACCAACATTTCATACCAACATTACCAACATCAGGATTCATCCGAGCGACTATTGAAAAAGTTCAATACCTGTTTTAAGGCAATTAAAAATAGTCCGATCTGAGTCCATGTTTTCATTAAAGATTATCGGTAGTAAATTAGGTTAAGTTTGATTTGCTCTGTGAATCTGGTTCTTCAGAGATAAGAATAGTTTGTTTAATTCTGCTCTGCTTCGTTAACATGAATGGATCCATTAAAACACTCTCAGTAGTTTAGTTCCCTTTTATCCAATTGTTCAAGATTCTAAAGCTTCGTCATTGATGTTGTCCTGATGGACAGACTGTGTGGAATCAGATGGCCATTGTTAGGACATAGTCTCATTTACGCTGCTAATTTAAAATTAACTTCCTGAATAGCTCTTTTTATCGACAGCCAAATAAATTGCTTCCCGTAGTAACGTTATCTCTAATTGGAACATAAGAACAGGTAGGATAAACTTTGTAAGGGGCAATTCGAGACTCTTGTTGTTGGACGCATGCGTTGGTGTTCACGTCGACTTTACATGTCACCATCGTATAGATACAACCATTGCTCTGAATTATTGGCCCTATATCGGTACGAAAACATATAACTTGTATCCTTTGTTGAATATCTGTCACCATGGACTGTGCATTAATCGATATGGATAATTAATAACTTCTTTTGTTATATTTGTTTCTAGATGGCCTTGTAAGACAGGATTCGAAGGTCGGGGATATTCTTTAGACAAAGAGCTCAAGTATAAATATTTTCCATTGCAAGCGCATTTCAAGAATGTTGAAAATTGAGATTGAAAAACTTTAAATAGTTAAAGATTAGTTTAAAGGGACACTCGCCGCTAAATCCTGAATGTTGTTTACATTAAAATAGTGGACGTTTTTGTGTATTTTTTTTCCAGACAGTAGAAGTTAGGGAATTTCTATTTTTATGGATTTCTGATTATTGGTGTTGGTAGACATTATAAGCCTAAAGGGACATAAATAATGTTTCCTATGTTAAATTTGAGTGGTTTTACTTGCAGTAAGCTCTTGTAAATTAACTTTCTTAACAATTGTCAGAAAGGCTACGGCAGGGAGTTGGCCTTGAAAGTGTTCATATATTTTATCCACCGCCACGAAACGGAGAGGGGGAATGGAAATCCCGTGTCTCCTTCCTTTCGTCTGGGTTGCCAGTTACCAACGGAAGATCGTGGGTTTTCTCCGGGCATAGAGCCCGGTTTCCTCCCACAATAAAACTGGCAACGCCGCCATATAGGCGAAATAATCTTGAGCGCGGCGTAAAACACCAAACAATCAATCAATTCGTCTGTCTGTTCCCATCTTGTGGACACGATATCTTGAACGGTTTTTATCAGATCATGTTCAAAGTTGATCAATAGCTTTATTGTGACAGGTAGAATTTATTGTAATTAAATTTATTGTAAATATATATATATTTTGATAGGTACATGTAAATGTGTTTTTATATTATTGACCTGTACATGTGAATGTTACATGTATAAGCTAGGGATTTGAGGTCCGATTGACCAGCTGTATTATATGTTACATGTATATGTTGTCTTCAGTATTACCTTAGTACAGAGGTTTGTATGCTGAGGTACCTATTGTATGGTTTGGACTAGCCCATGGTCAGTTTGACCACAACTTGTCGGCTTCTGATTGGTTGAGGATTAGGGTTGCACCAAACTAACATTTTTGAATTACTTTATGCCAAGCCTTCACTCTTAACATTTTTCTTGATGCCTGTGCACCTTTTCAACTGACTGCTTGAACTGGACATTGGACAGAATAAGGTAAATATATCATGACTTTCATTCTACATGTCTCTCTGGATTCAATTTCTAGAGATCATCTATATTTGAACCCTATTGAGCTTTACAAGCCTAAAGCATCCTGTTGTTATAAGTGACTTCTGTTTAGTTGTTTACCGGTATCAATTAACCTGTATACCATGAATAGTATGTTAGGTGAGTGCACGAGTGTGTGAATGTGCGTAAGTGTGATATATTCGACTATTTAGGTGTCTAATATCCCTGACTTTTATACACAGGTCTGGATTGTATTTATCAACTATATGTAGTGGATCCGAATTTGTACACGGAATACGCCTCAGTGTCACCCACAGGGTATGGAACGTTTATATGTTTCATTGTGTAATAACTAATCGAGTTATTTCGTTTTCCATTCCATACCATATTTCACTGTTGTACTGTACATATTTTTATTGTTTGCCTGTTGCAGGGTGTCGTTGTACTGTGTCATTTTGGCGCGTGAATTTACTACTCTAAATAAAGGGCACTCAAACTTTACCCCCGTGACTTGTGTTTTGATTTAACAACGCTAGTCGTATACGGTTACATTATGACAATAGAAAATAGATGAGATTATTTTTGGCCCATCTGGGTAAGTAATAAAGAGCTAAATTGGCTATATAACGTCGTTATATCTCGAAATACTTGAACCACACCTTGTGGATGCGATATCTTGAAACGCTCAAACATGCGCATTAGCTTCGTGCTATGGCGAAAGCGGATGGGGCTGTTTTTGACCATCTACGAAATTGATCAAGGGCTTAATTAGCTAATAATTGTTGTTGAAGCTTGAAAGTCTTGCCCCACGATGTCTTGAACATTTTTACACGAATCATGTTCAAACTTACGTTATAGATTAATGTCAATAAGTAGATGGATTGGGTTGATTTTGATTTATCTAATCATAAAGACTCGCTAACCCAACACTGGACATGTATATATTATGTTAAAACATTGATAATGTACATAGCAGATGTCAACTACATGTATATCGGCAAGTACGTAGGTTTGTGCACTGAGATCGTACAGTATATGTTCTCAAACAAACTGGTTACAAAATGGGACATCTGGTTTTAAAGTTGTCATTTATTCACTTTAGCCAGTTTTCTGTAATTTTCGCTCAATTACAATGTGTTTTTTTTTTTCATTCATTATTCATTCATTATTTTATTCACCTTTAAGAATCATAATTTCGGTTTATAAATAATACAGATGGCGGGATTAAAGTCCGATGGACTTGTTCATTCCATTAATTGAAATAATTTTTAGTATTATAGGGTATGTTGCAGGTGGGTAAATTCATAATGCAGTAATTCCATAGCAAAATAAAGAGAATGAAAAACATATAGATTGAACTTTTTAAGGTAGCGTTTACATACTTGGGAGTTTTTCAATCTCAATTTGGTTATACCCTCGAATTAATTTTAATTGACAGATTAATGTTTTACATTGAACCTTAGATTAGTTCACTTTCGTCGCGGCGTTGTCGTGTTAAGAGGGGGAAATATTTCCCCAGCGAAAATCCTAGCTTCGATGAGTACCACATATTGTGACTGGGAGAAAAATAAATATTTACGAAGTTATTTTTTTTCATATAGATTGATGCAGAGTTTATCAAAATATAAATTCAACAAATGATGATTAGGTACCGGTATGTGATAAAAAAAATTCGAAACAACGATTTTATCCGTAACGACTTACACGTATATTGTCAATTTCAACTCAGTTATGGGCATCAAGAGGGGCCTTTTCAATTGTTTTCTTCGTACAATCCCACGGGTCCATTTGTGGCAATTCGAGATAACACTATTACGGGGGGTGATTCATTTGGTTGTCGATAAGAGGTGCTATTCAGGAAGTTGACTTTTCTACAACGGTGTAAATGAGACTATGCCCTAACAATTGCCATCTGATTCAACACTGTGTGTCCCTCAGGACCAGCTCCCATATGGAAGCTTTGGAATCGTGGACAATCTGGATGAAAAGGGGCTAAACTAATGCAAAGGTTTTAACGAATTCGTTTATTTCCACAAAGCAGAACAAGTAGAACCAAACTACTCTTATCTTCCAAGAACCAGTTACACAGAGCAAAGCAAACTTAACCTAATTTGCTAACGATAATAAGTGCTGAAAAGATCGGCTCAGATTTGACTGTTTTTCTATAGCCTGGGAAAGACATATTGGGGTATTTCAAAAGAACCTCAGCTAAAGATCCTATCTCAAAGAATCGCTGGTTAATCGACAGAGAATAGTGGCTTAACTCACCATTCAGTCGCTAGAGAGACCTGGATGCAGACTGTTTTATAAAACAAGGAATTACCTTTGGTCAACTATTTAATCTTGCGAGATTTTTTGCAACTTTGGAACATGCCGAAAGCACGAGAAGACAATATGTTGAGCAATAATTGAATATGTTATAAAAAATGTCATTCTTGTTATACTGACAACACTTCTAAAAATGTGTCAACCTTTTGGGGACCCAAGATTGATTGGTTGATTGATGTTTTACGTCGCACTCAAGATTATTTCACTTATATGGCGGTGTTACCAGGTTTAGTGGGGGGGGGGGGGCGAAACCGCGCTCATTGCCTGGAGGAAACTCCCGACCTTCGGCGAGTACTCGGCAACTTTTCCACATACTGCGCCCGAGTGTAAAATCCATCCAGAAAGTTTTCATTTTGTATTTGGTTTGTGTGGGATTCGAACCCGCGCCGCATCGATGAAAGGTCTGTGTAGGACTAAGGGACAATTCCTCTAGCCCCCTCGACCACCGAGGCCCCCAGCAGACCTCGAGAAGGTTAGTAAGTAACAAACCAAAGACAAAAAGAAAAACATTCATTGTTGGGCCCTTATTTTCAGGTTGATGTTGGATAAACGTTGAAGGAACCCAACGACTTCGTTGTCAAGTTCGAAATCTCAGGCTCTGTAGTAACACAAAATACCTAATGAACGGACCGAAATGACCGATTGTTGAAGAAAAAGTTCTAAATAGTTGGACACTGTATCGCTATTGACAATATTTTAATTTGTACCTTTTGTGAAAAACAAAGAAAAAATTCCAAATTTTGTTTTAACGGAAACAGAACAACATTTTTGCGGCATTAAGGTTATAAAAAAAGTTAAATCAAGAACCAATTAAGCTCTTAAAAGGTACATGAAACTGTTAAGTTAATACTAATCACCATTCGCTTGAAACACGAACCCTATCGTGATAAAAAAAACTTTAATTATTTTTACCGAAGACATTTATGTATATACATAATCTATAAAATTTGTCTTTATGATGAAATAAGCATTAAATAAAAACATTTTTTTTTATCAAGCATATCTTTCTTCATAAAATACGTTGTAACTGAACTAAAATAATGAAAGTTTGATTTAAACTGGATTTCCTTAAAGGGGCATGAGCTGCCAAAATGTTGATATTTTGACGTTAAAACAGAATGCTGAAATTATTGGCTATTTTTCTCAAGAGGTAGAATTCAGAAGCTTTTTAATGCTTCAAGTCTCGAAAATGTACGATAAAGTACTGTTTTAAACTAACTTTGGCTTAGAATGAATGAATGGTCGTCCCGGTTATTTAAATTTTGTTTACTTTTGAACACGTTTTCGGTTCATACAGGCCACATACTGTATGGATTTTTCTCATTCCAACGCCAATCATTTAGTTTTTCGATAGCCTTCAAAGCCTCTTACTGTCGTGACGATCAGAAGTTATGAAAAAAACTGAATTTTGGCAGCTCATGCCCCTTTAACTAACAATTTAAAAATATATAGCATACGAGTCAAATCACCCAAATAGACAAAAAGAAAACCAAATAAAGCTTTTCTTTAGTTTTATTTATCCACTCAAAAAATACTTCAAACAGAACATATTTTTGCTCTTGCATAATATAGGAAAATTCATGGTTCGTTGTGTATAAAGGGGTATTGAATATTTTACCCACGTTGTATCGCATTTCTCCTTTTCCAATACAAGGTTACAGGGATACGTATTATATATATATTTCCTGCCTAAATACACATTGCCCACGGGGTGTAAAGCCAAATGTACAATTCATAATATTAAAAACCAGTGTTTGTTATCAACATGTCTTCTTTAATGGTAAGTCATGGAATAGCAACTCATCGTTGATCCAAGGATTGCAATATATTAATAAAACAAATACCATTGTATAAAAAAATATGCAAAGCAAATCATTGTCCATAAAGTGCCCATTGTCAAGTAGAAGAAGGTAAACACCACCGATATAGGGCTATCTAACCCGTGGACTTTATCGTATCACTCATGTTAATATGTCTAAATCAATACTCTATATTCAATTAACCGACTTCCCCTTGTTCCGGGCACTTTATTCTCGTCCCGTATGCCATCTCACTCCTAATTAAAAGCAAACACCCACTTCATTCTAGCTCAAACACCAATGGAATGTTTGTTCTTTGGTCGTTCTGGAAACCAAATCATTCAATTTGACCTAAAATTGTAGAAGAGAAGTATGCAACGTATCAACGTTTGCATATGATACCCTTCAGATACAAATATTTTATATTCTATTTTTCCGTGATTTATTTGGTTTACTTATAAAATGTCGTTTCGTATTTCATCTTTGAAATTAATTTTATTATTCCACTCAGACGAAATAAAAATTCACCCGTCACCGTATGTGGAAGAGCTGCTAGATACTCGCCGAAGGTCGGGGGTTTCCTCCGGGAAATGAGCCCGGTTTCTCCCCCCACTAAACCTGGCAACGCCGCCTTATAATAGAAATAATCTTGAGTGGCAGCATAAAACATCAATCAACCAAACAAATGCTGTTGAACTCTTTATGCCACTTTTTCAAATCTCTAATATAATGAATATACAAAAGTATTTACACATTGGCGTATACAAATGTGGATATCTGGGCAAGGTCTGGGAAGGACTTCTGTAAAGGAATTAAGAAAACCGTTTGGTTGCTGTTGTATATTTACAAACAAACTCCATCAACATTTCATTTTGCCGATTTGTAAAATCGACACATCCGTACAATAAAGTTGTTGTGCTTAAATTAGAAATAAAATCGTTATTACTCAAATTTTCAAAAAGGATCTGTCTTTGTGTCGTAAATAAGGTTGGGATTACGTGGAGCAGATAAATCGGGCACCTGAAACACAAATTAGTCGGTCAAGAAAGTCGTTCGGTTTACAGTTCTTAGTGTTCGGCGAATGTATAATTTGATTGAAGAGTTCAATAAACAGGTTTTTGTTAAAGGACAATATTATTTCCGTCGCTGTTGTAAAACTCAGCCTCTGGAATAGCTGTTTTTATCGACGGCCAAATAAATTGAACCAATTGAATTTAACATTATCTCTTACTGACTAATAAATCATTGGTTGAGTAAGCCCTCAATACATATTTCTAAGTTCGCAATCGTTAATACGGGGATAAAAGCTGACAATCAATATGTAGTTTGAAACAATTGACCCCCACCCCATCCAGAATTTACCACTTTCGCCTTCAGCCGTAACTCCGATTTATTCAGAGATTTCAAACCACGCCCACTAAAATACGGCAATAAAAAGAGTTATGTCTAGATTAGAACAAAACGGAATATAAACGTTCATCATTTTGTTCGATTGTAATGAAATTTATATTCTAAATTGTTGTATTTAATGAAATGCGAGCAAAAATCCGGTTACTGCAATATGTATATTTAACCCCGTTGCTTTCGGGTTCTGATTCTTGCTTGAAAGTGCCAACCAAATGGTGCGTTTATTTTAGTATGCGTATGGGGAAATCAACAAATTTATATCCTCTATGTACAATTGCCTCAGTGTCATTAGAAAGCGAAACAACTAGATAATCAATTCTACATTTGTAAGAATTCCTTTTCTAATTGAGACTTGAAACCAGACTGTTATCTTATCTGAAAACACATAATTCAGGATAACTCAGTATTTCGTCTTCTCAGGCGTTAAGGTTAAACACTAGTCCTGTTTTAATGTTGAAAGAAAATCTATCAGAAAATATCGACATAGTGAAGTATTCAAAGAGTTCAAGACATTTCATTGCATATATTACATATATGACCCCTTGTCTTCAAATTGCAATCATCTTTCATTTCAGATCATTGGCAACAAATAAACTTTTAGACGATCTAACTATGAGATACTTTGGCCCGTTTTCGCTAACTTCGCTTATGCGTGCAAATTTCAGAGAATGTTCTCTGCTTGTATGTTCGCGTTATGTACCAACTATTTGTGTAAAAGATTGGCATAAAATTGGTCACAACAGTTTATTTATCTTTACAGTCTACATGTATGAGAAACGTATTTCTTTCTGATTTGTACGAGACCTTGATTCTATCTGTATTTTATTTGTTCCATTGTTGAACGAATCGCACAAAACTATTTGGTGTATCGTAACAAAATGTTAAATGCAGAACCAGTTCATGTATTAGTTGTAAATAAAGAAAATGTGTACAGGTTTGCATAAAACCTGGCTAAGGGATTTTTAACCCATTTTTTAAATAGCCATAATTTACGGCCATTCTAAAGGTTCATTGATGAACAGTATTTTTTATTTGAAATAATTGAACATACACTTATTGACAGTATTTAAAACTTCCAACGAACGGAAATGTTTCATAAAGTAGTTGTATGCACTACTATAACATTAAAGATGTATATTAACGTGTTGGAGTTGATTTTATCCATTCATTGCATGCCATTTGGTCAGAATTCGGATATATGTGTATATATATCCTTAAGACGTGACTGAAGTCGGGGGAGAGAGTCTCATGACATAATGCCAGGATAAACTTTACATTACTTTGATTAGTTTAAACTATATTCTCGCAAGGGAAAATAACTTTCAAATCCTACATCTCTGAGCCAAGATATCTGTATTAGGTAAGTCTCTGAAAGTCCTGAAATGTTATAATTCAGCACGCCCAAGCTCTCCTATATTCCCCTTAAGTAATGTTGGAGCTCTCCTTGACTATATGACTACTGATGGAAAATAGCTTATTGACAAATGCAGACCAATCGATCACTTGGATATGTATTGTTCTTTTGTGCTCATTTTGCGGTTCATTTTAATTCGGACTGCGCGTTTTATTTTTTCGCTTGGTTTGGCTATGATTCAATAAAGTTGATGACTTAAATAAAAAGTACTCTCGTTGGAACTAGTTACGCATACGTTGATTGCTTGGTATTTTGCTCCGCATTCATGTTTATTTCACTTACATTTATTTTCAGATTTATGGAAAAAGGGACAAAATGATGGGGCAGTTGCTGGTACTTTGTTATCCCTCAAAGATGTGTCGATCAAGTAAGAACATTGGTATAAAATGATCAACCTTTGGAGAAAATCGATATAAGTTTAGTTATACAATAAGCGACTATCAATGAAATGTAGCAGTTATAACACTTAGATATGGTACGTTTTAAGAAACATTTTTTCATATGCAGTATATCACCAATGTCAATAATTCTGCTGACAAAAAGTCGTTAAAATTGGAACCTATTTCTTAAATTGAAAAACACAAAAATACAGATACATGTTTTGTTGCTTTGTCGTTCTTGGCAAATTGAAGAGTCAATATATCACCATACTATTCCTTTCGTGTTAACTTTATCACACATTAAACCTTAGACCTCGTGATTTCCAATCGCTGACCGAAACAAAAACTTCGACGTCTCTGAAACGGTTGAACCCGTTAAGTGGACGCCATAGAAAAAACTAAAATAACAAGCCTCTTGTCCGGGCCCACAGCTCAGAAATCACTTGAGACTCGTTTAATCAGACATCTATTGAAATCACCAAATGCTCCTTTTGTGGCTGTCAAAAAGCAGTTAGCTGGTACACTGTCTTGTCATCTATGGCTTTCATTGCTTAAAGTAGGTTAAGTTTATTTGGCAATTCTATGGTGTGTTTAACATGATTTTAGAACTAAAGTGTATTTTGGCTCTATTTGCTTCGGATTCAGAACAGCTGCCTGCCGAAGATCTGCCTGGTTTTAGTGTCCTTACTACAGATTGTACCAGATTCCAACGCATATGAAAGCAGTGTTAATTTTCTATAAATAATACCAGTTTAGTGTAATTTGGTTTCGTGTCTTTGAGTTCTTTCACACCAAGATATCCCCTATCAAACGTTCGAATTATTTAGGTTACGTTTCACCACGATTTCACCACGATTGCAAGATTGAAAAGCTTTTGAAATTGACTTTGTCCTGAGAAGAACACGGTCTCATCAGGCAACCTTTGTTCAGAAAATCTCATTTAAGTCGCTACTTCCAAAATAGTCCTTTTCATCGACACCCAAGCTAATCCCGTAGTTAAAACCTTATCTCTAATTGTTATCTCAAACCATCTGCAGTTCACAACTCTAAAAGAAGCCAAAGGGTTAGTATTCAATTACGTTTTGTGTTTTTATACATTACACACCTCTTATCTGAAACACTTCCTGTGGTTGGTTAAGCTTCAGACAGATACGCGAACGTGAACTAAATCAGTGTGCATCTTTAAGGTTTCTATTACTTAGCCGAATTAATTACTTGCTGTCCGGAATTCCCTGCATTTTCTTATCTTAGAACATTTACTTCAGGATAAAGTAAAACACATTTGGTTTAAGATATAACCGCGGAAACAAGAAATTTGAGTGACATCACTATGCTTATATTGCTGCATTTCTGTTGGAATTGTGCATATATACACAAAGAAAAAAGTCACGCACCTCCACTCAACCCTGTCAAGGAAAGCGGCAGCCGACTCGCCGCTAGTCGTCGCCTATAGTACGGGGAGTCACCTTTTGGCTTGCCCCCGCTGTAAGCTACATGTACATGTATGTAGGTCACAGCGTGTACTGATGTTTGTTGGTGCATAGAACTGTTTTAGTTCTATGGTTGGTGTAGAAAACTATATTCACGGTTTCAAAACCGAAATTTCTTTGATTACTCTTGATTAAATATTTAAATATTTAAGTCTCTTGCAAAATTTAAAACTGCAGTTGTTTGACATTGCATAAGCGCCTAAACGAGGATTCTAGGTCAATCAGGGGAGGTAAATCTTCCGGATTTTAACGTGCAGCCACAGAAAAAAGTGGTGTCCGCAAACTATTGTTTTGTGCAGGAAGACTAAAGCAACAATTGAAAAAAGGACAAATGCGAAGCAAAATGCACTACATTTGCTTTATATTTCCAGAAGTGTCTAATGAATATCCAAAAATCATGGAAACAGACGGAAAGTCAATTCAGCATATTTCTTAATACGGTACGATGAAACGTAGGTTGGAAGCTAATGTAGGCTATACGCGCTATTGACCTTCTGCTCTAGGGATATGTTCGACACACTCAAAGTGACATTTTTACTTCAATATGTTCGCCCTGTAAAGCCAGATGGATTCTGAAGTTTCATACTTACAAATATCTTTTTATTTTGTTAAAATACACTTTAGATTTGGCTAACAATATCCTGAATGAGTTGTATTGCCATTAATGGTGATTTCTTATCGCCAGAATGTTGCACTTTATGATCACAGTCGTTTCTGCAACATCAGTTTGCGAACAATCTCCCTACACCAATGATTTCATCGGTCGGTGCAGGCATTCGAAGGTGGTGCTTAACGTTTTTCTTTGTGAATAGTTCAACGGCGAGTGTATATTTGCAAGGCGTTGGTTTAGTTTTACTTAAGATAACTTTACAGTTTATCACTAAGATAGTTTGAATCATTAAGCGTGATAGGCTAAATAAACTGACGCAGCAGATGAAATCCCTCTATTTCAGTCGATCTGTAATCTGTTTGATATATTTAAATCATGTTGTCATGCTTCTTAAAATTCTTGTTGGTATTTACATATAACTCATAACAATTCGATATATAAGAAGATTCTGTTGTGAATAGAAACCCCTAGGACCTTATTGTATTACATTAACTTTGGAAAATAAATGGTTAAATTCGGAGATGTGAAATAAGGTTCATTGGTTATCATTGACAGATATTTCAGTAAATAATAAACTACCTATTTTGATTATAGACAAGACAAAATGAATAACAAATAAGAAAAGGTTGATTCATATTTTACCTCCCACTCAAGATTATTTCCCTTGTATGGCGGCGATATGTCTTGAGATGATATCACCGACCCACGGTGAGCACCTGGCAACTCTTCCACATACAATCATGGTCTGAGCATCGATGATATATAAATAATATATATATATAGACAAGACAAAATAGAAGAAGTATATACAACATGATATAAATAGAGGTGGTCATTCCATGTCAGTATAATTTTAACGTGGATTTGAACACAGAAGGTGATGTGCCTTCTATGTTTGAGGGCGATTTAATCCATTCTATTGAACCGTTTATTTTTGGGTGGATTAAGATTGATTGATTGATTGATTGTTTGGTGTTTTACGCAGCGCTCAAGATTATTTAACTTATATGGCGCGTTCCAAGTTTTATTGTGGGAGAAAACCGAGCTCTGTGCCCGGAGGAGACCCACGGCCTTCCGGTGGTAACTGGCAACCATCCCATATAGGTCGTTCGAGTGAAAACCCGGTAAGAAAATTTTCCATTTTTTGGGGGGACTGAGTGGGATTCGAACCCGCGAATCATTGGTGGGTGAATTAAGAGAAAGGTTTGAATAATAAACGACTTATGAAAGTCGAGGGAAGATTTGTTGGCTTCACTTAGCATTGTTAAATGATCAGTTATATATACTAAACCGCAAAACGTCACTCCTTTTTTGGATATTGATAATCAGAGTATTTCAAATAGATGTAAACAACACACTTATCAACGGAATAATTCCAAATTTGACCTGATTGATCATCATCATTGGCAGACAAATGTTAGAGGGAAAGTGAGGGACAGGTCCAAGTTGGTCCGTATCGTTAAATGAAACCGTTTTCAAATCTGTAGTGACATATATCGAAGCTAGCGGAAGGTTTAATTCCACCTAACTTCCGCTCTGAATGAGTTGTATTGCCATTAATGGTGATTTCTTATCGCCAGAATGTTGCACTTTATGATCACAGTCGTTTCTGCAACATCAGTTTGCGAACAATCTCCCTACACCAATGATTTCATCGGTCGGTGCAGGCATTCGAAGGTGGTGCTTAACGTTTTTCTTTGTGAATAGTTCAACGGCGAGTGTATATTTGCAAGGCGTTGGTTTAGTTTTACTTAAGATAACTTTACAGTTTATCACTAAGATAGTTTGAATCATTAAGCGTGATAGGCTAAATAAACTGACGCAGCAGATGAAATCCCTCTATTTCAGTCGATCTGTAATCTGTTTGATATATTTAAATCATGTTGTCATGCTTCTTAAAATTCTTGTTGGTATTTACATATAACTCATAACAATTCGATATATAAGAAGATTCTGTTGTGAATAGAAACCCCTAGGACCTTATTGTATTACATTAACTTTGGAAAATAAATGGTTAAATTCGGAGATGTGAAATAAGGTTCATTGGTTATCATTGACAGATATTTCAGTAAATAATAAACTACCTATTTTGATTATAGACAAGACAAAATGAATAACAAATAAGAAAAGGTTGATTCATATTTTACCTCCCACTCAAGATTATTTCCCTTGTATGGCGGCGATATGTCTTGAGATGATATCACCGACCCACGGTGAGCACCTGGCAACTCTTCCACATACAATCATGGTCTGAGCATCGATGATATATAAATAATATATATATATAGACAAGACAAAATAGAAGAAGTATATACAACATGATATAAATAGAGGTGGTCATTCCATGTCAGTATAATTTTAACGTGGATTTGAACACAGAAGGTGATGTGCCTTCTATGTTTGAGGGCGATTTAATCCATTCTATTGAACCGTTTATTTTTGGGTGGATTAAGATTGATTGATTGATTGATTGTTTGGTGTTTTACGCAGCGCTCAAGATTATTTAACTTATATGGCGCGTTCCAAGTTTTATTGTGGGAGAAAACCGAGCTCTGTGCCCGGAGGAGACCCACGGCCTTCCGGTGGTAACTGGCAACCATCCCATATAGGTCGTTCGAGTGAAAACCCGGTAAGAAAATTTTCCATTTTTTGGGGGGACTGAGTGGGATTCGAACCCGCGAATCATTGGTGGGTGAATTAAGAGAAAGGTTTGAATAATAAACGACTTATGAAAGTCGAGGGAAGATTTGTTGGCTTCACTTAGCATTGTTAAATGATCAGTTATATATACTAAACCGCAAAACGTCACTCCTTTTTTGGATATTGATAATCAGAGTATTTCAAATAGATGTAAACAACACACTTATCAACGGAATAATTCCAAATTTGACCTGATTGATCATCATCATTGGCAGACAAATGTTAGAGGGAAAGTGAGGGACAGGTCCAAGTTGGTCCGTATCGTTAAATGAAACCGTTTTCAAATCTGTAGTGACATATATCGAAGCTAGCGGAAGGTTTAATTCCACCTAACTTCCGCTCTTTTTTTTTTTTTTTTTTTTTTTTTTTTTTAGTTTAGTTTAGCTTCTTTATTTTAATTTGTTTAATGTTGTTATCTTTTGACTGACGCTATCAAACCATCTTTGTACGGAAAGGGACTCGTAAGTTTTATAACTTGTTCCCAATCCGTTTGACTCTATATTGTCAATAAAATAAGTTCAATACAATACAGGTGGCGCCACAGTGCGATCTGAAAGTCAATAATGTGTATGGCCACCATGGGCGTTGATTACGGCGTTGCATTGTCTGAACATTGAGTGGATGAGAATTGATAAAGATGATATGAACTTGGGCCCACACTCTGTGATACGCCTGGGTGAGTTCAGCTGCAGTTGTCGTCTTTGGTGGCACGAGATTGAGCCTCCTCTGAATCTCGTCCCACAAGTGTTCTATCGGATTTAAGTCTGGACTGAGAGAGGGCCATTGAAGAGTCCGTATGTTGCTTTCACAGAGGAAGTCTCTCGCTGCTCTGGCAGTATGGGCTCGTGCGTCATCCTGCTGGAAGACATGATTTCCATGATGAGCAAACTGGGGCACGATGAAGGGTCTCAGCGCCTGATCGATGTAGCGGGCAGTCGTTACACCATTTCCTCTATATGACCAACGTTCTGGAACACCATAGGGCCTAGTTTTTGATTCAGTGCTATAACACCCCATACCATAATGCTGAGACCTCTCCATGTGTCTCTTTCCAGAACACACTCATCTGCAAAACGCTCCCCTCGTATACGCCACACTCTCATTCGCCCATCAACCGTCGAGATGCAGTACCGACTTTCACTGGAGAAGACTACAGTCCTCAACTCCCGGTGGCGCCAATTCCGATGCTGTGTGGCCCATTACAGACGAGCACGGCGATGTCGAGCAGTTAGGATCGGACCCCTGTAAAGGTACGTTCACACCTAGCCCTGAATCCGGTCCGGCCACCGGACCGGATTCGGAGAGAAATCCGTAGCTGATGGGTCAATTATTACAATTGTATGGTCGTTCACACTTGACGGACCGGATTCCGTACCGGACACCGGATCAGTTCCGATGGATTGCAGACCCATTTTTTCCGGTCCGGTGAGAAAATTCGGCAACGGATTTTTCTTCCAACCAATCAGCGTTGACCAAAACACGGATGAAAACAACTATGGCGGATATGATCGAAGCGGGAGAAAATACATTTTGTTGAATATGTAAGACAAAGATGACAAGGATAAGAAGAGTCCGATGGGGTATTGACTGAAGGAGAAGATCGACCTAAAGACAAAGATCGCCCGACTAGTGTCCTTAAATAGCGGTAGGGTTCCCTTTTCAGACAATTGATTTTGTCCGTTGCTCTCATCAAAAACTGGCCACCTAGTAACCTTTTTGTCTGTGGCCCATGCACTGATCAGTACTTAGTTTCTAAATAAATAGTGCATTCAAATAACAGATCATAAAACATAATAACAGATAACAAACTTGTTGAAGCACTGGTAGGTCTTTAAAGCTTCATGTTGGTATTAGTATGGTGTAATTAAACAAGTTATTTCCGATTCGTTATATCCACTTTGTTATTTGGTAGTCCGCCCTGACGACATATATGAATATCAGATTATTAAAACAACGAGGCAGGTATAAGGAATTCACTTTTGGTGAATTATAGTATGGTGATGATTTCTCATTCAGTGAGGTGTCGGTTTAGAGGGGAGGGGGGTAATACTGATATATATTTTAATATGGCAATTACTTACAATATTATTATTAATGCACACAAGAGTAATGAATTAATTTCATTTTCAATTTATTGATTTGCCTATTTATTATACCAGGTGTCAGTCTGTCACCAACTTAAGTACACATGAATAATACTGGGAGAATTACAGCACCCACATCCTCGAGCTATCTTGAAAGGTAAACTATTTTTATCTTTTACTCTTGTGAGAAAATATTTTTGAATAAATTATCAAAAAGATTTCAGCTAAATCCATTATTATCCTGCTTTTGGAGTTTTTATACCCCAAAAAGTCTGAAATCAGGAAATGGGCTATGTGTGAATTAGTGATGTTATCTTAGTTGTCACCACAGAATGTGAAGACCTCTTTGTAATTTTGAAAGATAAAGAAAGATATTTTTATTAAATTTTTTATGTAATTGGGCCATATCTTGGGACATTTACACACACAAACACTTTTGAAAATGATTTTCTTCGTATTTTAAGTTTGTCCGAGTTAAGATTATCATTAATGATTTTAATTGGGTAAGTACATAATGATCTAACAATGTCTTTTCTATTTTTTTCCTCAGAAGTTGAACATCCTCTCCTTGATACCCATTTCTTGTTTTAAAAGTGAAGGATTTCCAAATGTTAACCCTACCCATCACCATGTTACTGGCTCTGGCCCTCGTCAAGAAATGAACATTTTTTGTACAGAGAGAAATTTTATGATCTAATAAGACATTCAATAAGACTATTGTCACAATTCTGTTGACAAATATATTTTATTTTATTTTACACTTTTTATCCTTCACTGAGCTTTTATATTTTAATGAGTCTGGTAGCCTAGAGACAGACATTTTAAATTAATTGACAAACTTTATTGAAGTACAATGATGCTTGTTTTTCAATATTGAACCATTCTGACTAATTGCTCATTGAGCATCTCGACTTTAGTCAGATTGATATATAACATGGATCATCTAAGTATTTGTTTGGTGCCTTTTTAAAGAAGCTGCATGAAAAGCCATCAAAATTAACACAACCTGGCGAACACATAATAATTATGTCTAACGGTTTGACGAATTTGTAATCTAATCCACTGAGATGCAATCACGGGTTCGAATCCCACTCAGTCCAAAAAAATTGGAAAATTTTCTGACTGGGTTTTCAATCGAACGACCTATGTGGGATGGTTTCCAGTTACCAACGGAAGTTCGTGGGTTTCCTCCGGGCATAGAGCCCGGTTTCCTCCCACAATAAAACTGGCAACGCCGCCATATAAGTGAAAGTATCTTGAGCGCAGCGTAAAACACCAAACAATCAACTGAGATGCAAAGCTTTTTAACACCTGTAATTTTCATTGTTGTTTTTTGTTTTTCACTTTAAATCAAAAATAGATAAGTTTAATAGGTGCATGTATATTCTTTGTCTTATAGTTGATTGATGATGATTGGTTGATGTTTTAAGTCGCACTCAACATTACATTATTTCACTTATAAATATGGGTTTGTCCGGTTTTGAGGGGCGGGGGGGGGGGGGGGGGGGTGGCGGGGCTCTGATTCAAGGACGAGCATCTGGTAACTCTTCTGCGTAAGACTTTAATATCTGACCCTGGTAATGCTCAGAACATTTTCTAATACCGTCTATTTGAGTGGAATGATTTTGATAGTCATCGATAAACATAATCAACGGTTTACCGGTGTAGAACTTAAAATATATCCAACGTTGATGTTTGCATACAAGTGAAAAAATCTTGAATGCAGCAGTTAATAAATCTATCAAATGAAATTTCTACTCAAAAGTCTTAATTGATCAATTGGTTGTTTTGAAATGTCAATGGTAAATTAGAATATTCAATTTCAACGATAGGAGAAAATTCCTTTGGTCAAAGCGCAGCGGCATTGTAGGTAGTTTTCGTTTGTATCCAAGCTTTATATAACACGTGACGCTTATGAAAGTTTTGATTGGTCATCCATCATGACGTGGATACCGGATTAGTCCACGGAAAACCACAGTGAAAAACCACCTTTTGAAATACACTGATTATCAATACCCTAAAAGGAGTGACGTTATTTAAGTAAAAGAACACAAGCATTTCAACTCGGTACACAGACTACAATCCTTTTAATCCGTCTATGTTAGTTGTTTTTAAGAAATAATGTAGGGCAAGCACGAATTAGCTTGCTCTCTGGCTTCTTTAAACCAACAAAGTCATCGTTCATAGTGATATCGAAAATCAATTGCCGAATAGCCCTTTATTAGGGATACGCTAAACATGGTTTGTTAAAACATATACATGTATTTTATTTTATCTCAACAAAGTTTCGTCTTTCTGAAATGTTTAAACCAGAAAAGTGAATATAACAATGGGGAATAAAATAAAACAATTCTCAGTCAAAACCTAGAGGTCACTTGAGACACCAATAATCAGACGTCTATTGTGATAACACAATGCATCTTTTGTGGAAACTTAAATAAGTAGTTATCTCTTGGGATGGCCTTCTCCTGGATGGTTAGTATTCATTGAAGTGGGCGAAAGACTACAATTCTATGTTCTATTTGACTTGGCAATAATAGTTAAGTGCTATCTGGTTATATTGGCTTTAGTCCATCTACATAACATGGACTTCAGTATAGAAGCTGTCCCTGGTTAAAATATCAAATTCTGACCTTGTCTTAGATTCAAACATCCCTGTAAGTGATTTTGTACCGAGAGGATGATTACCAAAATTTTGAGATTACCAAAATTGACACATTTATGAACACTTCATATAAATAAGTAAAAGCTGATTTAAAGTGGGCTAAAACAGTATCAGTCAAAGTTCCAATGATATATTCATAAAAAGTACGATTGACACAGTTAACGGTTGTACGAAAATATACAATTGCACAATATACTGCACGTTTTCCCTTGGGTCCCTATCAACCATCTTCGTGTGCACGTAAACATGGGTGTTCGTTGAACCTTCTACTAATACTAATTTCCTCGGTTAGTTTATAGCAAATCTATATGTATTTTACCTTTGGTCACTTTGAACCTCTGCTGATATAATCTACGATATTATTACCTAAATATTAGCATTAGGTAGAAAAGACGTTTAACTGAAAGGTCTATGTATAAAACTTAATGAGAATGTCGTGTGAGTGAAGAGAGACAAATATGCATGGAATTAGTTTCCCTGGATGGAGAAGTGAGCATACATTTGTAGTCTTGGTCAACTATTTATATAACAGATTTGTTGTGTTTTTTTTTAGAATCTAGTGATTATCATCAATTTTACTTCTCAAATGGGAAAACAACAATGGCATAAGACAGTGTTGTCCGTCACTCCTGTCTAATTGTAAAAAAAACTTTCGATAAAATCCAAGGCAAACGTAACGGAATACTGCTTACCATTCCAAGTGAACCTTTATAGGTTGATCTCATAGCGCTTATATAATCAATATTTTTGGCGCCTCAGAAAGCTATATTGGAACTGAAATAACACGCTACCAATTTCGGTCAATAACTCCAAGATCTTGTTGGAAACGGCTAATCAAACGTATAGCATAAGGACATAATACCTTGCACATTTCTTAAACACTTTTTCGTCACTCAAGTTTTCGATAGTTGTGATTCTTGGGCTTCCAAATTTCAATAGAAACTTCATATACTGCGCAGAAATTTCATTTCTCAGTCATAAACCATAAAGAGTCAAAGGTGAAGTTTTCCCGACTGTCTTCCTAATGCTTTCAGATATTGTGCTGGAATTTGAGACTGATGAAATAGGTTCATTTTTAACAGGAATTAACACCCATGGAAATCTTCACGACAAAACGCATTTAACTTCCGGTAGGGAACTTTGCTATGCAATAACCTTAGAATGCTTGTTAAATAGTCTCTTCCCATTATTCAGCAAGTGTTCTGTTTCTGCGGGTTTTTCATTTGTAATGGCAAGTATAAAACGAAGTTGATAGAGAAATAACATTATATAAGACGGCACTTTGCATTACTTTGATTGGAATTTGATAGTATGGCTCGGAAAAGACCATTTCTAGACAATTAATACAACTCAAGACAAGACTAAATCTATATCTAGAGGCTTGAAGACTCTTGCTCATTGAAATCGGCACGAAGTCCAGACATCACATAATCTCTAGCATGATATGATAAGACTGGGTCTGTGGAATCAGTCTACTAATTGTAAAACATATATAATAAAGTGGCCAACAAATCCAACTGCGTTTCAAGGAACCACTTCCTGATATTTGTTGTCAATTATATTCGTAAGCGAGCGTTCTGAATGGCTCTAAATAGTGTATTTTGGAAAACCTCACATCTGATTTCAGTTATAGTGCTTATATAAGTGGCATGAACTGCCAAATATTAGAAATATTTCGTTGGAACACACTTAGCTAGAATTGTTCGTCGCTTTTGTCACATTTACAAAATGAAAGCTTTTCGCTGATTCCAATCTTGTTGATGTACGTTAATGGATTTTTATAAGCAACAAAAACTTTAGTATGTACCTATACATACCGGTTATTTCAGTTGTGCTCATTATTCAAACGGAAGTTCAAACGAACAGCTTTCATTTAAACCTCAATTCCTTAATCTCCCAAGAAACTTCAAACACTCAATTTCTCTTAACGATCGAAATTTGTGAGAAAAAAAAAACTTCACAATTTAAGAGTCCATGTCACTTCAGAAAGCCGTGTCTCACAAAAGTTGATAATATAGGCAAGCTTCAATTGTTTCAAATGGTTAGTGTTAAAAACTGTTTCGCACTTATAAATGTTCTATTGTTGTAACTAAATTAGACACATCTTAGTACTTCCCTTTTTAGCAAACATTGCAGATAAACCCATATATTGGATCAACATTGTTACGTTTTGGGCCTTGACATTACTAATTATATATATGGATAGCACACTTCTAAATTATATATATTTAGGTGTAATGCTATGTCAGTGATTCGAGTAAAAACCATCATGGTTACGTATAGTAAGGTTATTAACCTCTATTTTCTTATTTGTTAGTCGTTTGCTTTTCATGCAGGGGTCTACAATAAGGTGAAGAATTACTTATGGATAACAACTTCTTGGTTTATTTTATGTCACCCAATAAACCAAGAAGTTGTTATCCATAAGTAATTCTTCACCTTATTGTTATCCTTTCAACTTCTAAATGCCATTGAAAGATTCAGGGGTCTACATATCTCTCTATTGTCTGTTTGTCAATTGTTTGTTCGGCGGCTCACCCCGACGGGTGTTTAGAATATTAGCCGACGTCAATGAACTTTCTCGAACCTTGAATATGTCCAGTCTCATAATTCCTTATTTATTTGAAGAAATGGGACAAATTTAATTCACTTTTCCGCATTTCATTTTCACAGAACTCGTTTTGTAAAACATCTTTACGTATAAAGTGAGTGGAATTTTTTATGTAAACTCTGAGCGATTGTTTTTCTTTGACCTCCAGGGAAACAAAAATCCCTTAAATATTGAATTTGATCAAATGCGCCCAATTCTCTGATACCCTTGAAACCCAAAAATTGTTAAACAACTGTATTATGCTGAAGTCTGCCATGTGCATGTTTATATACATTGTTTTTAACTATTTTATTATCAATTGTTTCTTATCAGGTTTCATTCTTGCACCAAATAAACATGTACTTCAAGAGTATCAAATTTAAGTATTCTCTTATCAGAACACTTTCAGCATCAGATTGGAAATATCAAAAGTCAATGTTTAATTAGTTAATTAGTGGGTTTTATTTTTATGACTTTAGACATACAATCTTTTGTTGAAATGGGACGTTATTCAAATCTTATCAAGTGGTACAGTTTGTAAAGCAAAAGTCAATCCGCACAGTGCCTATGCATGGTACACTGCTGCTATCAGCGCCTGGTATATGACAAAGAACGATGATAAAGGAAAAATACATCTCATTGCATCTACGTGATATATTTGCAAGAAGAAACACTAAACTAAATTAATGATTGCTTATACATAGTTTATGTGGTATGTGTATGAAAGTAAACCCTACACTAAAACATACTTGGTATTGAAAAAGGAAGCGTTTCTCCAGGGAATGAACACGACTTGCCAGCGTTTGATATCGAGTAGATACATTCACATTAAGGGTTTTGCTCTGGTTAATTGAGGATTGTTTAGAACACGTCGCCAATGGCAGTTAACAACTGACATACATTTATAAACTATAAACTATTAAACACAAAATTAACTAACAATTCAAAATACGAGAATGCTGGTTTTATTCAACAACGTTATATTTATATGAAATTATTTTAAGTATAAGCCTAAGCTGAACTAATATAAAACATTTAGACGAGAAGCGAATAAAGATACACACGTATTGGTCAAATAACAGCCTTTTATCCAAATGTAACATCAAAGACACCTTTGTAAATGAAACGTCAAGGTTTTGTTGTATCTCTTACAGCCCTGTGCAACAAAGACAAACATCGTCTTTCTAAAAAGTTTGGGCTTTTCAGAAGACTCCACGTGTCATTATTTCAGTGCTTTTTTTTCAATTTCTTTGACAATATCAAAGATATCGAACGTCTCATACATTTTTCAGTATGCTGAAAGGGAGGGAATTCAGTTTATTAAACGACCATAAACTAAAGGTAAATATACAGAAAATTGTTTGCTTTAGTTTAAAAAAAAGTATTTTCTGTATTTTAAAACACAATCTCTGCCAAAATAAAAACGTGTTTGTGTTTTTTGTATATTTTTTTAAAATAAAATCCAAAAATTCGATTTATTATTTACTCGCAATGTCAAACAACGAATAAATTTGTTTTTCTCAGAAATGTCAACAAGTCCACGGCGGCAAATATGCTTATAACTTTGCCAAATCCCCTCACAGATCTATAATCTTAGACAAGGTATCTGGTGAGTTTTGGCAAATCGCTTCGAAACTTGAATTCTTACAATTGAGCACGTATTCCAGACAATAAATAATCTATATGGATTGGACAAACCCCGATCTACGGATTTATAAGGTTCGCTACGAGTTGGAAAGATCTAATGAAATGGCTTACTAAGCCCATCGATTTTCTAAAAGCTACACAAATATTTTTTCTTTCACATCTGGGATATTTTGCTATGGAAAGTGAGGGGCCATTGAAAACTGTTCTTTTAATGTCACTTTGAACCCTCAAATCTTAACCAAATGGTGTTTTTTATTTTGCCTTTTGGTGCAGCGAAATTTGACGTTCTGATTCCTGTTTTTGATCGTGCTCAATGTTATATATGGTTAGAATCAATCCACTTGTATTAAAAACTTAACAAAAGATTGAACTTTTATACAGCACTAAAATGTATTATTTTAAAGGTTTACGTAGTTTCGATCGAGTAAAACACGCGCTCAGGAAGTGTTCAATAGATAGCTGAATTTATATCGTCACTGTCCTCCCCTTTGGTTTGAACGACCTATATTTATATTGATTGATTGATGTTTTGCATCGCACTCAAGTGTATTTCACTTATATGGCGTCGTTGCCAGGTTTAGAGGGAAGGGGCTCTTGCCGGTAGAAAACCCCTGACCATCGGCTAGTAGTTGGCAACTTTTCCACACCGTGGCGATCGAGTGAAAAATCCTCTCAGAAATTAAAACAAAATGTTTGACACAAGTCTCATAAGATATAAATAGCATAACTTTTCACTATTTTGTTTTTCGTTTTTTGTGTTATCCCGTGTATATCACGAAAAGTTCGCTACTAACCACAAGTAGAAAATATTAAATTATAGTGCTTGGCGTAATTCATGTATTAGAATAGGTTTGTGTAGATTCTCACTCACCCTTTTCTTCAAAATAGTGAAATACAGTTTAGATACGATAATTATTCAAAGCCCATGTTTTATTATATGACAGCGGGCATAGCTTGAAACCAAGACGGATTGTTATCATGATATTTATTATATAACTGGAGAGAGTGTTGCAATTTCATTGGTCAATAGGCGGTCACATGACAGTTAATATTATCTTCATAATCAACAAGTGAAATTATGGTCCAACTTACTGCTGATTGGTTAAGAATCATGATTTTCCAAGTTCAACAAATCAAAACACAAGCTTGCATTCTCAGCGTAGGGATAATACGTTCGTTTTCCTTTTATGTAATAACTTGAAGACATCCTTGTTAGATTACAAGTGATTAGCAGTATAACTCCCAACTATGCGAGTCGGTGGCCAATCATGTTATGGTTAACATACAACGGACTACATTTATGCAAAATAGAATTTTTCCACGATCACGTCAGAGCTACTTCCATATAAGGAAAGCCTGTGAATGTACATTACATACTTCTTGACATAAACAAACTACTTCGTCTGCTTGCTTCCGTTTTTCTAACAAATTATGATTGAATACGAATATATCATAGCCGTATTTACACCTAACTGCAAACGATGACACTTTCTGTATCAATAATTAAACGGGATAATTAAAACTTTCAATCAATCAATCAATCTACCCAAACTGGCGTCTAGCAGATTTCTCAAAGATGCATTGACCTAGTTATCGTAATTGTGTTGGTGTAGAGGTCACAGTAAAACCTGACTTCGTCATCGGATTGCAGACATTGAACTATTGATATGTTTATTTTCGTTTAATTCTAAGAAGTGCCATTCATTTGTAGGATAAATATTTTATCTCTTTATTCTTAAGAATTCGTGGGCAACAAAACTGTTTGATTTTAGAGACCTTTCTTATGTCTCCATGTCAACGCGGTAAAGCGTTTGACCTCATTAGAATCCAGAAAGGTTGGCTGGATTGAACGATGTGATGTGAAGCTGCATTTCAAAATAAAATGCAGTATTTTTGTGTATTGTGAGAAAAAGATTAACCAACTCGAGTCCGTTTGTTACCATGACTATCACTCTCATTTATTAATTTCCAAAGTCACTCGCCAGAGGCTCGTGACTTTCAAAATAATAGATTCGAGTGATATTCATCGTAACAAACGGGCTCTCGTTAGTTAACCTCTATAAGTCACTCGCCAGAGGCTCGTGACTTTGAAAATTATAGACTCGAGTGATATACATCGTAACAAACGGGCTCTCGTTTTATCATATACCTCCCTACGTCACAATGGTAATACGGACAGTGATTTTCCAAATCCATATCACCACACTAGCATAGGATCGTTAACCTGGCAGTCTGTATCACCCTACTTGCATAGGACACTATAACATTAGAGCCGGAACTACTTTCTCTGTTCTATAATGACGTCAATGTCAACACACTCTCTTGGATACAAACAGCTGTCGAATCTATTTATAGAATTTAAGCTAACGATCTCTCCCAAGATTAGGCCTACATAAATTATGTAATCTGAAGACTATTTTTGAATGCGTCCGATAAATCTTAAAAATATTAAACAATTGGACAAGGGATAAAAACAACATCAAAATATGTTTTATTTGTCTATAATTATAAATCATAGTCGAAAACCAGGATCCCGAAAATGGTACAAAAGCAAAGCAATGGGGAAAAATACCATAAAGTTAAACAGTATCATGAAAACAATGGCCGAACCGGGTGAACTAAGTGGTAGAAAAAATCACAGCGCTCGGTCAACAGCTGCCATCGCCTCTTAAATGCTGGGTAACGCCGACAGGACACAAAACGTTGCCAGTCTAAATAACTATGCCGTCGCTTCGTTCGACCAGCAGCGAAAGATGAGCAATATCCTGAGCTCGGACAACCGTCAGTCACTCCAAGTGTGACGGCCTGTAGCAAGTCGTCACATCGAGTCGGACAACATTGGTAACACATGATAATAATCCCATCCATGAAAATCCAGTGAATGTGGACATTTCTGCTTTATCACAATCTTCGGCACACATAGCTAAACCGTAATCATGGAAGAAACTGTATACACAATAGTCAATAGCACTATGGGCTTATGGCTACTAACACAACTGCCGGTATTTTCCAGGGTGCTACATTCAATAACTGCACTTTGAAAATTAACTTTGCCACTCTCGACACACATCTGTGATGTAAGCATTTACCCATAATAGCCTACTAGTAGAATCCATCTCCATGAAATTAAATGTATTCCAATGTCATTTTTCTCTGGTTCAGTCTTTGTTAAATGTTGACTTGTACTAATCCATTTGTCATTTCCTCTTTGTCTTTTTGGTATATATACATTTTAAAAGTGTTCTTCGTCAGGATACCAGAAAGTCACATCTTTTATCACACATGCAAAGCTTTCGTCTGTTCACTGTCTGCGACCGGTTGATCGAAAATGACATACATCATTTATAATCATACTATTGTAGTATTGGTACATGTTACAATTTACTTTCCGCTCTTCTTGAATAAACCCGCTCGAAACTAAAAGTTAACCCTTGGCGGACTGTTAATATAGTCCATCTTGCATGTTTGATACAAAGTTACAAACAGTATGCAAGAAACACAAACAGTTAAAAGGGATCGTTTTTCATTCAACAATTGCTTCTGTTATTTAAAACGATAAAGACTTACGGCCGTACCTTATATTTTTAAAAATATTATGATGTAGGTCAGGGGCGTGGCTTATCGTGCAGTGATCTGTCACTCACATTCTAATAAGGGCGTAGGAATATGTAGACAAACGAACCCTTCGAACAAGTGAAACTTGCAAAGCCGGACGCTTTTCCTGACATAAAACAGAGCGATCTAAGTATGATTTTAAAAGGGGTATATGATAAATATGTCATCACCTCAGCGTGTTGTTCTGGGCGCTTGTTCAACCAAATAGCTCAACGGTGGAATACATTCAAATGGTACGAGTTGCCAGATTTAGGGGGACTTTTTTAACAAAATCACTTTAGAGTGTTGTTCGTGTGATCAAGAAGTACAAAAAACAGCCTTCCGCGCAAATCAATCATGTAGATGTACGTAATAAGTAGCGCGTTGGACGCTTTATCCGAACAGCCTTCCACCGATGGGTGGCGGGTTCGAATCCCACTCAGTCCAAAACAAATTGTAAAATTTTCTGACTGGGTTTCTCACTCGAACGACCTATGTGGGATGGTTGCCAGTTACCAACGGAAGGTCGTGGGTTTCCTCCGTTTATAGAGCCCAGTTTCCTCCAACAATAAAACTGGCAACGCCGCCATATAAGTGAAATAATCTTGAGCGCGGCGTAAAATACCAAACAATCAATCAATCAATTACACGTAGAAGTTGAACAGTTACAATAAGGTGCAGACGAATGGTTATAGTAAGGTGTAGTTCTTACATTATTCTAAAAGCCATTGACTTAGATAACGATATAAGACCTACATCAAAACGTCGTCGGCCAATAAACCAAGAAGTTGTTATCCATATGTAATTCTTCAATTTGATGCACAGTTAGTACATTTTCTGAATGTATTAAACATTCGCTAGCAAAGCTTCTGTAAAGTGTGAATGTGTGGCTGTTGACAAAGTAATGAACCAATAGTATCTATTTAAACTCTGTCGGGTTAGAAATATGTGCTAGACAATATCGAGAATATAATTAAACTGTGTTTGCAAAAGCACGTATTTTACTCTCAGAACTATATTCGATAAATTAGATCGTGTAAGAAATGAAACAAAATTAATAACATTAGAAGCTTCACACAAACACTAAGTGGCTTGCGTCAGGCAGTGACAAAACTGACCAGATACGACAATAAGCATAAACAACATGGACAACATAACAACTATTTACCATTCAATGATCGAGGGCCTACGAGATAGCCATTCTCTTTATATAACTTGTTTTCCATTTTCAAATTAACAATGAAAACGATCTCTGTATGCTAACAAAATAAATAATAATGTTGATGTCACGAAGGGAAACAGTTAGTGGATTCAATTATATTTATAGGAAGTTGTTGATTAAACCTTATTGATCACTGATTGTATCACAGTCCGTTCATATTCGAGTTTTATCTTCTCTAGGCATTTTATTCAGGATAAACCTAGAGAGGATGTCTTGTGTTCATTAGTAACTTAGAAGTATTTACCAATCAATCTCAAACCCACCTGCTCTTACGTCTGTGATCGTGTATTTATATAACGCCCAAAACGTCTTCCACATGATGGTTTGGAGCAATGGCCATTTAAGCAAAACAGATGGTTCGGTTATTGTTGTGCAAGTAAAGGCAAGTGCATCGGCGAAACTTTTGTGGGAGGCAATCAATCGTCTAGCCGTTCCCACATTTTAGTGAAGAAAATGTTCTCTGTGTCAGATCGTGTGTTTTAGTGTCTATAAACAGATAATCACTAGTTTATTTGAGAATAAACAGAAAATGCCTCTTTAACATCATCAACTATTCAATGAAACCGGATTCCAAAACCTGTTTTTAACAGTTGATAACAGCCATGTAAATTAATTTGTCCAACGACTTTGGCCGTTAAATCCGAAATGTTTAGTCAGACAAGTCGGTTTAGTTGGGCGCATAAAGCACTGAAATACAAGATTTAACTTCCAGTGCGTAGCATTGGCCACTAGTTTTATAGTTTAAGGGCCCCAGAGACATATGCGGTATTAGACTTTGTGAAAGATGAACACACATTTAATCTATGGCTAAATTTATTGCTGAATAATTTCACACTAAATGTGAATACGAGAATAGGGTCTAAATGCAATATTTGATTTTTATACATTGGTATACCAGTGTCCGTTTGATCATTCCGGATCCGCGTCAGCCTCAAAACTATTGCAATTTTTGACAGATATAAGTAGAGTATTGAACGATGTTTCGCGTACCAAGATTAAATGGGGTCTCGATATATGTGGCGACCAAAACTGTCACCCAATTGAGGAAATAACTTTTTTGAATGAGATATCAAGTTGACATGTGATGAACCAAATGTATCATTTATTGAGAACAAAATGCATATTAGTGTGCAATATGTTTCATATCATTTATGCTTTCAGAAATAAAGCTGAAAACTGAGAAAAACTATACCAATATGGCAATTTTAAAATCTAAAACAACAATCCCTGTTGTTAAATACTAAACTGTACGAAACAAAACTGACCAACTTTAAAAACTATTTTTTGTTGCCTAGGCGAGAAGATTATACAAATTAAAAACATAAAAAAAATTCTCTATCTATCTATTAATAGTAATAAAATCGACGATTCGGAAGGAAAATGGTTTTAATGTATTTACTATATAATGTTAAAACAATTGATTGGCAATGTCTACTAATTAATTACTTAATATGTAATTGAAAACAAATCAATAAATATTCAGCTATTTCTTTACATTCAAACCAGATATAATTGGATATGTCTAGACATTTATGAATTTCTCTTTGCAAAAGCTTATTTACTATATTTTATTATTGGCACGCTCTGCAAACAAGATTTACCCACATAACACTCGACTTTTAAGTACCTTCTCGTTACTAAAAGTAAAACGCTTTTAATTTGTATTTCTTGAGACAAATAATATCTAATTAAAAAGAAAATGACAAGAAATATATAAACATTTTGACAGCTCATTGCGCTTTGTTAATTTTAGAATAAACTAGAGATTAAGTGATTGCACGCAATCACTGGAGATGGCTCCGCGAAGGAGGGGAACTAATTGACAAGGGTATTAGAACCGGCAGTGTGGTTTGAGAGGTGACATAAAGAAGAAATGAAACAATAAAGATGATGTATGATATTCTTGGCATTATTTACTTTAAAAGATGGCTGCCAAAATAGATGGCTGAAAACTTATAACAAATAATGCCTTATCACAAGTTTACTCTCGATAAAATATTGCTCATAATCTAATATGCTTAATGGCAGCCATTTTGTATTGGGCACAGGGCTGATCCCAATCGCCCTTTCCTCAATGTCAAAGCACACCTCAGGTTTGATATTAGATTGCGCACATGGCTGAAAATCCCAACCGTCCTCTGCCTAATGTCAAGGCACAATCCAAGTTTGAAGTTGATCGGATGAATCATTCATGAGCTATTGTACGGACAAGGATGGAAAGACGGACGGACGAACGGCCATATTGGATTGCGCGCATTGCTGAAAATCAATCCCATCCAGCCTCTCACCAATGTCAAGGCACACCCCAAGTTTAAAGTTCATCGGATGAATCATCCACAAGCTATTGCCCGGTCAAGAAAATCATGCTCATAATCTAATATGATGGATAGCGGCCATATTGTATTGCGCACATTGCTGAAAATCAATCCCAACCGTTCTCTGCCCAATGTCAAGGCACACCCCAAGTTTGAAGTTGATCGGATGAATCATTCATGAGTTATTGTACGGACAAGGATGGAAAGACGGACAGACGAACAGACGAAAGGCCATATTTGATTGCGCGCATTACTGAAAATCAATCCTATTCATCCTCTCACCAATATCAAGGCGCACCCCAAGTTTGAAGTTCATCGGATGAATCATCCACAAGTCATTGCCCGGACAAGAAAATCATGCTCATAATCCAATATGATGGATAGTGGCCATATTGTATTGCGCACATTGCTGAAAATCAATCCCAACCGTTCTCTGCCTTATGTCAAGGCACATCCCAAGTTTGAAGATGATCGGATGAATCATCCACAAGTTATTGTCCGGACAAAAAAATCATGCTCATAATCCAATATGACGGATAGCGGCCATATTGGATTGCACACATTGCTGAAAATCAACTCCAACCGTCCTCTGCCCGATGTCAAGGCACACCACAAGTTTGAAGTTGATCGGATGAATCATTCATGAGTTATTGTACGGACAAGGATGGAAAGACGGACGGACGAACGGCCATATTGGATTGCGCGCATTGCTGAAAATCAATCCCATTCATCCTCTCACCAATGTCAAGGCACACCCCAAGTTTGAAGTTCATCGGATGAATCATCCACAAGTTATTGCCCGGACAAGAAAATCATGCTCATAATCCTGTAAGATGGATAGCGGCCATATTGTATTGCGCACATTGCTGAAAATCAATCCCAACCGTTCTCTGCCTTATGTCAAGGCACATCCCAAGTTTGAAGTTGATCGGATGAATCATCCACAAGTTATTGCCCGGACAAAAAAATGATGCTCATAATCCAATATGACGGATAGCGGCCATATTGGATTGCGCACATTGCTGAAAATCAATCCCAACCGTCCTCTGCCGGATGTCAAGGCACACCGCAAGTTTGAAGTTGATCGGATGAATCATTCATGAGTTATTGTACAGACAAAGTTGGAAAGACGGACGAACAGACGAACGGCCATATTGGAGTGCGCACATTGCTGAAAATCAATCCCATCCATCCTCTCACCAATGTTAAGGTACACCCCAAGTTTGAAGTTCATCGGATGAATCATCCACAAGCTATTGCCCGGACAAGAAAATCATGTTCATAATCCAATATGATGGATAGCGGCCATATTGTATTGCGCACATTGCTGAAAATCAATCCCAACCGTTCTCTGTCCGATGTCAAGGCACACCCCAAGTTTGAAGTTGATCGGATGAATCATCCACAAGTTATCGCCCGGACAAGAAAATCATGCTCATAATCCAATATGACGGATAGCGGCCATATTGGATTGCGCACATTGCTGAAAATCAATCCAAACCGTCCTCTGTCGGATGTCAAGGCACACTCCAAGTTTGAAGTTGATCGGATGAATCATTCATGAGTTATTGTACAGACAAGGATGGAAAGACGGACGAACAGACGAACGGCTATATTGGACTGCGCACATTGCTGAAAATCAATCCCATCCATCCTCTCACCAATGTCAAGGTACACCCCAAGTTTGAAGTTCATCGGATGAATCATCCACAAGTTATTGCCCGGACAAGAAAATCATGCTCATAATCCAATATGACGGATAGCGGCCATATTGGATTGCGCACATTGTTGAAAATCAATCCCAACCGTCCTCTGCCTTATGTCAAGGCACAACCCAAGTTGAAGTTCATCTGATGAATCATCCACAAGTTATTGCCCGGACAAGAAAATCATGCTCATAATCCAATATGACGGATAGCGGCCATATTGGATTGCGCACATTGCTGAAAATCAATCCCAACCGACCTCTGCCCGATGTCAAGGCACACCCTAAGTTTGAAGTTGACCGGATGAATCATTCATGAATTATTGTACGGACAAGGATGGAAAGACGCACGGACGAACGAACGAACGAACGGACAGAAGACCCGAAAACTTAATGGCTCCGCTTTCGCTTTGCGGAGCCATAAAAAGCGAGTGGCAAGAGAGTTTAGTTTTCTACAACAGTTATCAAATAAGTAGATGTGGAAACATTGGTTGGTTTACAATATCATAATCTAATACCTTTGCTAAATTGTTCCTTTATGGTATTATATATCTATACAGTTTAGTACAATCTATTTAATTATAATACATATTAACGTTGATAATGTGTTTTGCCAGTTTTTATAGTTAGTTTGTGCTAACAGTAAGACTATCATATATCAAAGTCAGACCACGCGAACCTTTTGAATAGAGATAAGAAAAGGTCAACTGACGAAAATCAATTAGTACGTCTCTGGGATAAACACCTCATACACGAACAGGCGTATGTGCCATATATTGTAATTATTGTTGTTTTTTTGGAATGAATGTAAGACCCTACTACCGTTTTCCATAATTATCTTTCATAATTCTCAATCAAAAGTATGATAAATATGAGACAAATAACACCCCAATGCACAAAGGTATTTATCATACAATAGAAAGAAGCATACAAATGTCGGGTTGACATCCTTTATTAATCGTTATTGGCGTTGGCCGAAAGACTGCACAGGAGTTTACCTTTCATCAATATACCATTGTATCATAACAGCAGGAGTCTGATTATGTGTGTCTCAAGAGATATTTTCAATTGAAGACAGAGAATGGCGACTTTAAATTCTATGGAGGTGCCTACTTTAATGCTAAATATCTAAATCTAAGCAACTCAGGTAATCAGGAAATGGAAATGACAGTAATTAATTGCAGCAAAGTGTATCTTAAATATTTGGGTCTTCCGAACCGGCAAGTAAGTAAATCTGAGACACATTAGTGCAAATAGGCCTTATATATACTTTTTGCAAGGAACCAGTCAACCCTCGATGGTTTCCTCAAGATTTAGCTTATCAGGAGTGAAAAGCAAAACATTAATCAATCACTCGATGAATGGAATTATACTTATTCATGTTTTTGCAATAAAATTCTGGATACCACAGAATCTCAAAAGATTGATAAACAAACTGATGTTTAACCCAATATCAATATTTTTATAAGGGGATTCAAAGAGCTTCAGTCGGAGAGGAAATAGCCTATTTACCTGATGGAGCCACAAACCATAGTAAAAAGGTGTGAATAACGTATATAGACTGCAGATAGCTTTCTGAATATATTTCTGAACACTAAAACACACGGACACAAGGAAAATCTTATTGTCCAAAATAACCATGGAGACAAGTTTCTAAGTGTGTCAAAAAGAGTTATATCATTTAGACCTTTATGCCCCATCATAATTCTTGTAATAAACAAAATCTATGATATTTCATTAGGATGACGACTGGCAGAAGCTTTGCCGTATTCAGTAGAATTTTCTGCAACACTTAGTAATACATTGACAATGCTTACGCATCTTAAGCTATAGCAAGAGTATCGGCAGACTGAGATTGAGTCCCATAGGATCATGTGAAAAGACAGTGAAAATGTTGACGCCCCCCCCCCCCCCCCACACACACACACACACTTAAAAAAAACTCGAGGTATATATGTGCTGCACTGCGACCTTGGCGATCTAAACGGGAGAGCATTTCTCAAATGCATTTAACATGTTGTAATCTATTTTCCCACTGAAGTATACCGAAAAAAACGCGATTACGCGATGCACTAGAATACCTGTTCTCTACGTCTCCCAGCGCCCCTTCGCCCCTGGATCAAACCGGTTTTAAGTCAACTTCCGCTTTCAGTCATCGCAAATTTGTTTCAATAAACAATTCAAAGCGATTTACTGGCGTTGAATAAACTCACTATAAAGTGTAACATGTACAAAACTTAACCTCTGCTCGGTGCACGCATGTCCACTCCCAATGTATTGACTATTGCTTAAGTACTTTCACTTCCTGCTACACGCAATACATTTTATGCAACATGCACGTACTTTAACAGTAGACAACATTTGCTAACGGCTTCAGTTAACTTTAAACTCTCATCTCGGGTTTAAATCAAAAAGCCAAATCTACATAGAGACTTATTTGCAGGGTATCCTAACATTGAATTGTATTGATCGATCTCCCAAAGGCCGTCCATTTATTGTGCATAATATTTTCCAAGTATTTTTGGCGTTGACGAAAACTGCAAATGCACCGACTTTACCGTCAATGCCGCCTGTCATTTGCAAGCGTAAAATTATCCAAATGAAGTACAAATATAGTATTTCCTTTGTGACATAATATGCGTTATAGGGTTATATAAACGACTATATCAGCTTTATTACACAATTTGTTATTTCTACAAGCATATATTTCAACTTGGCACTTTCTCAAATAGTTTATTTGACTGGATAGTATATCTTTCAGAACATGTAGGGTGGTCATTCGTTTACAGTGTCTTGATTGGCCAAACGGAACATACAACTAAGGTCAGAAAGTTATTTTCTTGAAATCACGTGACAATTTCACTTTCGCACAGTATTGTGAGAAGAAATCCCCCAAACACTTTTTTGGATTTTAGCGTATATCTTAGTTGCTATACATGTGATGTTTTCGTATATGAACTTTTTGGGTGTCAAGCGCTAGTCAAATTTTGCATCTCAGAAATTCCGATTGTCAAAGTTTTGTAGAATATCTAAAACATAAACGTCGAAACAAGAAATGTCGGTAAAGCCAGAAACCCATTAATACCAAAGATGTTTGCTAATAACCGGCAAAATCAAAATAGCCGGGATGTACATGTAAAAGTACACATCATGAGTTTTGCTGATTATAAAACTATCTTACTATTCATCTCCGAGATTGGTAGCAGCTGAAAGCTCCTATTTTGTACTTTTTGATAAAAGTGACAAACAGTCAGCTATTTCTGTGTCAACCAAATTTTCCGGATACTGACAGCTTATGCCCCTTTAACAAATTGATAAAAATGACTATCCATTAGAGGTTGATTTCGATGTAATGCCTCAAGATTACCGCCATATACTTTGTCTGTTTTACCATGTGCCTTAAATGGAGAGATTGGTTGATCGATTGGAGTTTCACAAGATTATTTCACTTAAAATTTCCTCAGAAATATCAGATTACGACAGAAATAAAGCGTAAACAAGAGAGTAAATAACTATTCTGGATGTTAAAATCATACAATTTTAAAATGATCTCCCAAAATAGACCCATAAGGAGTATATAAAAATATGCTTAGACCGGCAATAACTCATATTTTATGATAAAGGTCAATCTGTTTAAACTGTGGTAATGGCTGCGCTTTTCGCTTTGGTGGAAGCCTTTTTACGGAGTTCGTCTGGGACAGCAATATCGTTATGGCAAACCCCATGTACTCTAGAAGAACATGTGAAATCGGCAGTTAATACGGAAGCACCACGGATGGATATATCTGGTGGATACACATGGGTGTTATAAGAATTAATTGGAGATCTTGTAAAAAAAAATATTTCTTTTTTCGAAAGAGAAATGGTATGACCGGTCTCTGTCTGAATTTGAGACAGTTTATTTTATCTGCTTTGTGTATTTAATTACCTTTTGTATGTAGCCGGATTAGGCTAATTCGACCGAAGATACTGTCTTGGTCAATGCTTTACTGTCAGCGTCTGTCTTACCATAGATCCCACAATTACTGGGCGCCCAACAGCACACCACTTCCTTACCCGGAGTAAATGGAGAGAAAATTTGACCCAACGTGTTGACTCACAGCTTTATAAAGAAGTAAGCAGTGAATTCAATGCTTTTTGGTGCTTGGTTCAACAAAAAGAGTATGAAATTGTGCAGCCTTGGTCAGGTCTCCTGCTGACTGAGCCATTAAATACAGATATATGTTTAATTTATCTAACTGGTCTCAAAACAAGATGGTTATCGCAACAAGAAATGTATTTCGCTAATTAAATAAAACCACTGCAAGATATATTTAACTCGTTTGTATCTTCTCTAAACTATTCTCTACAACTCGCGAGCCATTTTCATCATCTGTTAACTTATCGGCCATAATTCGCCAGTTAGTAGGAATCCGTTGGCAGTCTTTATACCTCATGTGTGCTTGTCACGTGCTTGCAAATGGAAGCACCTTTCTGATTTATTTGTTAACCTCTTTGTGGGTTTTATGGGTTTTTACCCAGCTTTAATTAGTGGAGAACCTCGAGGGCTATACGGGATATTCATGATCAAATTCAAGCGATCCGTTGTTTACCTTTTTCTTTTATAATCCTGTTAGTGATTAAACAAGCTAGTCACATATCCAATGTCTGCATTTTATTTTAACAGCTCCCCAAAACCACTTAGTCCAACCATTAAATTGTTTCCTGTTTCTTTTAACACTTTTCCTTTGCGTACATCGGCCATGTGAAAAGTTCTAATCAAGATCTCCCTTAACGTTCAAATGGTGTTTACTATTAATTTGCGATAACGGGAATGTTAAGAAGTGAATTACACCTCTGGGGTAAAACAACTAAGTAAGTTGATTGACAGCTATTGGTGTAGATTTAATATCGTCGATATCGATTTCCTGAAAAGGGAAAGATACCACCTCCCATTCAATAAAAAACACGTTTTTTTTTTTTACTGTGTAGCAACTTATCTCAAATTCTACTGACTTTTTAATGTGTGTAAAATGGTCCCCTTTCGTGTCATAAGTTACACCACAAGATTGTAATTCAACCTCCACCTTATTGCTTATGTCAAAAAACTACAATTGCTTGAAAAAAACGATGTTCATCGATGTTTTGTGGCATTAAAATTAACAGATATACACCATGGGTGCGCCGTTGACAGATCACAGTTATAACCAGTTAGTTCAAGATCCACGTTGGAAACTCCAACATAACATGATAGCGTCCAAGGGTACATTCTACAGAGGTTAGATTGATTAGGCAATCCTGTCTACTTCGTATTTGCAGGAAAATGTAATGCAGAGACTGATGCGAAACGTTTTAACTGGAATAATTTAAAGTTGCAAAGTCCGAACAATTACAATCCGTAGGTTTAATCGCAGAAATTTCACGGTTTTAATAGAACAATAAAACAAATAATATCCAACAATGGGCTCCAGAGAAACAGACATAAAAACACCATGTTAGATTTGACAAACAGACCTATGACATGTCTTAACGTCCAATCATATGATAGCTATGGCATAAAAGTAAATGCAAGTGTACCCAAGACTGTGTTCTTCATATACACTTAAAAGTCCAGTATATTCTCAACATTATACCAGACAGTATAGATTGACATAGTGAATGTGGATGATGAGATTTGCTCAAAACGTTTCTCAATTGCAATGTAAGACTGATAAGGAAGGTCACTGGAGATCATTAGAGTTAATTAATTCAAAATCTATACTAAAGTGGCAAAACACGTATTTACACGCACATAATTCTGCGACACAAACGAAAGATCATAGGATATAACACCAGAGATGGCTTAGTACGTGTTAAGCAAGTTGTCGATGTGCTATTTACTTCTCTATATTCAATAGTCAAAATCAATCGACTTCCAGGCTCAATAGTCCATATTAGTGCTATGGGTGGCGTTTCCACCTTCCAGTGTTTATTCCGTCTTTAACAGTATTTTGCTCTCACCGCGGAGAAAACTTGTATCCGTGGTGTAAACATTTCCACCGCGATGAGAACCTTTCCATCTAGATGAAAAGTCTTTCACTCTGGTGGAAAGGTTCTCACCGCAGAGGTTGTAATGTTTAGGCCAATTTTACACGATTTTGTACGATGACGGATTAAGCAGATTAACAACGAAATTAGAACAAATCAATAGATGGATTGAAAAGACGATTGTTTCAAATGTGTGTTAATAATCAAAAGGTAGCTGGGATTAACGGATATTTAAACCATCGATCTATTAAAATTAAAAGCGAAAACTAACAAAGCCGTCGTGTAGATGAATTAAGAGTGAATCAACCAAAGTAGAACGTACATCAAAAATGTCACAACGAACATAGAAAGTAAATCAAGGCGAACCTGAACTACAAGAACGTGTTTTTTTTTTCTAACAGATATGGGCATTTTGTTCTAGTTATCTTTACTGTTTGTTTGTGTTTAGGAAAATCGGCCATCTTTATTTTAACACTTATCCATTTCCACTTAACGCATCCATTCAATGGTTTCTGGTCCACTTTGTCCACAACCAATAATGGCTTTTCTGGAAATATCGGATCTATTCCCTGGACTGGATGTTGACTTTTAATTTGCCGTCATTCGGCGTGAAAGACGTGAATAGGTTATTGACAATAAAGGGAACTCGTTGACATCAGTTTGTCTCGCTCTCGATTAATTCACTTACACTGCACCAAAAGAAAAACATTTCAAGAGTACTATTTTGATTGCAGTGTCCATACACTTGATTGATTGATGTTTATGCCACACTCAAGATTTTTTTAAATGGTGGCGTTGCCAGGTTTATTGAGGGGGGAAACCGGGCTCTTTGTCCGAAGGAAACTCGACCTTCGACGAACACCTTGAACTCTCCCACATACGGCGATTGAGTGAAAAATTCGCTCGGAAATGTTGTTTCGATCGGCAGATGCGAAGAAAAGGGAAAATTGAGTATGTAGATGAAATTACAGTAGCATTTGATAGTAGGGACCGAGTTCTCTTAGTGTTTCTGCCATTCTGAAGCTAATTACTATACTGGTTTGATAAAGCAGGTTTGGCTTCATAACATGATATGCTGTTGCAATGACGACACAAACAGAACTCGAATAGTACACGCACATATGAGCACATCACAAATTGGTACAATATTACAAATACACAGATTTATTTTTAAAATTTTCTCTTTTCAATAATCAAGAGACTCAAGTGGCATACCAACGAGTGCGTTCAAGTCAAACACCAAAGTTACTATTAGATTAGAATAGTATTCGTGATAGAATGGCCATGCTGCTGCACGTGACAAGTTAAGGTTACGTTCACACTATACAGCGAATTCGGATTGAGGTACGAACCGGATTTCGACAAGTCAGCGTTTTTGGTGTGTTGTGTTCACACTGCAGCGAATAATCGGCCGATTATATCAAGTCAGTTCATACCCACACAACAACAACACAACTCAACACCAATTGATAGCGGTTTAGAAGATGAGATTCGTTCGCTTGATTTTTTTTAGGAAAATGGACACATCCTTCAAAAATCATGCGAAAATTTATTTAACTCCATCTCTATACGAAAACGCTCCATAGTTTCATCTCCATACCACTATGTAGGTCACTGTGTTTTTGATTGCCATGTTTTTCACAGGTCGATTCTGATTGGCCAAACATGAAAATTTTGACCTCTGTGAGCCATATATATTCGTCCTGTCTGAATCCGCTGTCCATGGCGAATTCAGATCAAGCAGATGGCAGCAGGTCACAGTTTCATTTTCCTTTATTTCCCATTTGCGGTAATGTTAATGTCTGCTCTCACAGCACCTTCCCTAACTTTCGTTGAACCAAATCCTTCGTAGGGGGCCTTAAACGGTCCTTTGGCAGTATTTTAAGCACAATTTTTGTTGTGGGTAGAAAATTTTCACTATCATAACAAACAGCTGATACGGGTCCCTTTGCACATAGTCCGCCGGATCTAAACAGACCAAAGCACGCTTAACAACCATCCCACTTCTAAAATCAATTCCAGACAGTAACTCAACCCCTGTCCTTTCATAAAAACTACAAAAATGCCCCAGGAAAAAATAATAGAAAAACACACACAAAAATATCTGGAACTTCTTTCTTCAGACCGGAAGCCAGAAACTGTGACCTGTATCCTGATGTGAACAAATGTACGGATAAACATTGACGCCATTTTAGAGGCCCGCTCACACGGTGCGATTTGTCGTACCGACTTGTAGCATGCGATTAAAATGGATACGTTTAATTGGTTGATACGATTTGTCAACCAATCAAATAGATCCATTTTTATCGCATGCTACAAGTCGGTACGACAAATCGCACCGTGTGAGCAGGCCTTTAGTACGGAAATCGTTTCGGACCCCGAACCGAATTCCGGGTATAGTGTAAACGTACCTTTAAGGTCGGTCTGCTCGTCAGCCAATGCGTAACATAAGAAAATCTTGTTGCTGTCACATCGTAAAGTTTACGTTAGCTATAAATTAGATCTTATACTGACAAGAAACGTTGGAATCCACCAAGGGAAGATTACATGGAAATAGTCAAGTCTCGTACTGTAATTAAAAAAGTATGAGATGTTTGAAGGTGTTTAGCGACGACTTTGGCTGCACTTATGTATACAATGACGTCATTAAACAGTACGTATATTCCGGTTTGAAGCAAATATGTGGGCAGAGACCAAGTGATGACAAAAAAAAAAGTCCTGTTTATGCCGATTTGGTAATTGTTCTGTTTCAAACAAAATGCACACTTATAGACTAAATAATTTGAATTGCTCTTTACATAAAAAAGAATGAGAAGGAAGTAGTACGATCCTTAGAGTTCGGAGCTACCCATCCATTAAGTCCTGTTAATTAAACCAGACTATTGTTCTGACATGACGGAAATTGTGTTTAATTCTATAATTAAGGGATAATGAATGATTCTTAGAACTGTCGTATTGAGCAGCTGTTTCTGTTCAATTGACCTTGAGTGTGTATTGCTTAATGTACCTCCCACCTTAATGGTGATCATTTAGTCCTCAAAGTTGGGTCTAGTACAGACCTACCGTTCTTAAAGTGGCATGAGCTATCCAAATTCGCCCTGTTTCGATAAATTTTGATCGTCAAGATTTTCCACTGATAACATTCATCGAAAAAGTTCTGATAAACGTCGGAATGAAATATACATAAATACAGCTAGATGACTGTACGAACTGTAATTACGTTCTTAAAGTAAAAACATAATAATTATTTGGGAGGAACGCTCATTCATTTTAATGTTAAAGTACATTCTGGAAACTGGTATCAACACAAATGTTCTAGTTTTGTTTTAAGAAAAAAATGACAACATTTTGGAAGCTCATTTCACTTTATCAAACAGTATCAAGCTGGTTGAGTGTTGAGTGAATTTTTGCACTTTTCACTTAATGCATATATGGAAAGATACAGATATTTGAACATATTTTCTAATTGTTTGTACCACCCATGTCCCAATAAGACTTCTTTATACGGCACCTATTCAAATAACATTCGTTACCAACGGAAGGTCGTGGGTTTCCTCCGGGCATAGAGCCCGGTTTCCTCCCACAATAAACCCAGCATCGCCGCCATATAAGTGAAATAATCTTGAGCGCGGCGTAAAACACCAAACAATCAATCAATCAAATAACATTCGAAGGGTTTTACTCAGGGCAATCAATACACTGTTTGTTAAAATGTGTGCTATTCCATTAATTGATTTATGTTTTACGCCGCACACAAGATTATTTCACTTATAAGGTGGCGTTGCCAGGATTGTTTGGGGATTAAAAGGGGCTCTTTTTTCTGGAGGAAGCTCCCGGGGTTTGGCTAATACCTGGCAACTTTCCCGCATACGACGATCGAGATAAATGTACTATTGGAATATGTATATAAAGATGAGGTTTCCAGATGACTGTTGGTGATTTCTCTAGGGCTGGGATTATAAAACTTGCTGGAACACGATTCTTTGCTCAAAGACAGTTTCTGTGCTCGACTCCAAACTCCGGATCATGAAACTTTTGAGGTCGTTTCTATGCTCAGTTGAGGACGAAATTCTGAGAAAGCTTTCGATTTTGCTGCAAGTCAGACTCCAAGTAAAATACCCATCTCAACAAGTTTTGCTATCGAATGGCCTATTGATAGGCCTATTGATATTTAGTGCAAAATTGTTAGTTCTTTGTTAATTGGCACTAATTTTGAAAGTAATAAACCCTTAATTTTACTTATTTCCGATTGGTCGTCCTGTCGATGACTTGCAAAAATTGCAACAACACCAAAAACAAAAGTTTATTTTTACCTGGAGAGCTATAAAAATAATTCGTGCTCAACCTGGCCGAAATTGCCTTTGTTTGTTCTAAGATTGTTTTTAAGCTCGATTTTTGATCCAAACTCCTGGGGGTATGCCCAAGAAGAGTTGGTTATGAAGTCTGAGTTGAGTACAACACGTTTTATAATCACGTCACCTACATGTAGCTCCCATGGATCTCTGGATGTTGAATTTTGTTTTGAAACTTGTCTTCTTTATTGTCGTTATGATAATTGGCCTGTTTTTTCTGCGCATGATATGACTTCCGCTCTCTAATATCGTGTATGTTGTCACGTTATCACGTATAAAAAGCGCAGACTGTCCGAGGCCAATCGAGATCTCGTGCCATTCTATGAGATCTTCAACACGCGACATGGCTCGAGAGCCGCCGCCCTACATTTTCGCGCATTGTGAACTGTAAGAAACTTACTGTGTATGATATTTAATTTGCTGTTCTATACTGTTCCCAAACACGTAACCCTACAATAATAACCTGGGCCCTGTCTTACAAAGCTGGCGTAAGCACTAGTAAGTTACGTAGGACGTAAATCAGTGTTAAAGCTATAGGAGCTACTGGTCCATGTTGTAGGCCTATGCGCAACTTTACGCCAGCTTCGTAAGACAGGGCCCAGTATCGCAAGGCCTTTGGGCAGAAATACTTGTTAAAAATCAAAAATATAATCGGCACTACATCAGCTCATAGATACATTCTAAAACAAGATGGCAGCGCCCATGGATATGAAGGCAAAATATGATATACTTCAAGGTATTTCAAGGTATTTTATGTATTAGGAGAGTAGCAATCAATATAACAAAACAGGTTATCTGCGGCTTACACGTTACCTACCATTATTAATTGACTTTCAATGATATTGGCAAAATACGGAGAAACGGTCACACAGGGCTTACCAGGGCCAATACGAACAAACAGGGCCAATACGACGAAACAAGGCCAATATGGCCTGGGCCAATACCAGTCACGTGTCGTAATGAATCATATGATTCTACGCATCGTCTGCTCTCAGTGGAGTCGACCGAACATGGCGGTTAGTGAACATGTTGTCGTGCAGGGCCTAGTAAACGACATCTTAAGGTATGAAATGTTAGCTGAAGAGGAAATGCGTCACAACCAGGAAAATCGTAGTGGATCTGAGAGAGATTTAGAAAATCTTATCCATGAGAACAACAAAACCAACAGTCACAATGTCAATCAGAGTGACAACCAACATGTTGACATAGGTCTACGCTCTGGCTCGAATGACAGTGTTGTTTCGGGTACCAGTCGTTTTGTAACAGTGACGGCACAGGATACAGATAATATCTTAATGGACAATATTAACAAGAACACTCTATACAAAACACGCAGTGACCTGAGAATTTTTTATGACTGAGCTCGATACAATTTAGAGTTCAGGCAAATCGAACATATATCACCCGAGGAACTGGACACTTTGTTGGCGAGATTTTATTTGGGTGAGTTGTATTTATGTCTCATAATAAACAACAATTGGTGCGAACATAGAATTGGTCCGTCAATTACAATTTCTAGGAAAATGCGCCTTTTCGATGCTCATTTTTCATTCTCTATTCGTATAATTCCAGCAATGCACACGTAAACACTTGTTGATGACCCTCTGACTAGTTTTATGCGATAATATTATTACTTACAGGGTTTGTTCGAGGGGGGGGGGGGGTACGGAAATGTATGGGGTCCGTAAACGAATATTGGGCGAGGCGAAACAAACCCTGTAACGAATTTATCCCACCGAAGACCTAAACTGTACGAAATTCAAGCCGTATTTCAGAAAATTGGCTTTCATAAAAGGCAGAAAGTGAACTCCGAAGCTATTTTCTAATATGTAAGGCACGAGCAGACACGACTGACAAGTGTCTAGACATGACGTCACAAGCCATGTATGGTAGTCGCCCTGTACGGATCAGCCAATCGAGATCTCGTGCCATTCTACGAGATCTTCAACTCGAGACATGGCTCGAGAGCCGTCGCACTCCATTTTGCGCATAGTTAACTGCAAGAAATCTACTGAGAATTTTTAATCTATATACTATTAATTTCTCTGTTCTATTCTGTTCGCAAACATGTAACCCTATCATAATATGCTGCTATGCAGGTTCTTAGGGCAGAAATACTTGTTAAAAATAAAAAATATAATCGGCACTACATCAGCTCTTAAATACATTCTAAAACAAGATGGCAGCGCCCATGGATGTCAAGGCAAAATATGATATGGACTTCAAGGTATTTCATGGTATATTATATGTATTAGGAGAGTAGCAATCAATATAACAAAACAGGTTGTCGGCGGCTTAAACGTTACCTACCAGAATTATATCGAATATCTCTCTACACAACCGAGCCAACTTTTTGTCACGTGTCGTTGTTTACAATTTTAAAGACGTGGACAGCAGTGGTCTCCCTTTGTGTAAAATCAACATGTCACTCAATCGTTTTAGAGTTGATATCTCAACGAATGGCAGTAGGATCAATCTCTATTTTAGATTGCGGATCAGCACGGCGACGTAATATGGAAATATACAGGGTCTCCACGTGACTGGTTTGAACCAATCAACAGGAAGTATTCTGTGTGAGGTGGAATAAGGGAAAATATAGGTATGGATATCAAGTCAGACAATGATTATAATGGGACCAATAATTAAATTCGTTTTTCTGAATACCTTAATACCAGTATATCTTGTAAACCCCATTTTTTCTAATACAAGTCATAGGTGTCAAGAAGAGGGACGGAACTGAGTACGAGCCAGATACCCTTAGTTCAATTCAAAATAGTACATGTATTGACCGGCATCTCCGTGATTTGAAAGTGCCCTTTTGCATAAAAGCAAGTGAAAATTTCAGTCACTCCAGGCGGGTGTTGGAAGCAAAGAGAAAGTCTCTAAAGGCTTTGGGGAAAGGCAACAAGCCTAACAGGGCGGAACCATTGTCAAAAGATGAGGTTTCCCTCTTGTAGAAGGAAAGAAGAATCCTCGGTAATGGTAAGTTTCACTTTATTACACGATTAGAATTTTAAGCCTTATTAAAAGTAATCGATTTATTGTATTGTTTACTAAACTGCGCCTAATGTCTCCTCAAAGGTAATGGATACTGTATAATTACTAAAAACAACTGCACTTCGAAAATCGATGTACGCTTTCCTAGAGCGAAGTGGTTTATATACATTTTCAGAAAAAAGGTACAACATCGGAGAAAGTCAAATACTTTATAGTGATACGTGAATTAATTGATAGAAAGGTTCGACATATCACTGCAAAATATAACCCTTGGTCTGATTTCCTTCCTGGAAATGTATATAGCCTATGTTATTTGTATCTTAAAAGCGAGCAGTTTGTAAGTTTTAAGTCAAATAATTTCTTCAAAATTCAAGACGATTGATAAAATGAAAAATGTTTTGACATGAAGCGTTTTTTTTATAGGTTGGATAATCTAAATATTCTCTGCTGAATTGATATATATTCTTACTACAAAGCTATTTTTACTTTATTTATGGAGAACCCAGAACAACTTTTGAATACCGTCTGGCTGAACAACGTGGTTTATTTTGGACTACGTGGACGGCAGCATCACACTCAATTCTTGTGGGGAGATATCCAACTGAAACAAACCTCAGACGGCAGGGAGTACTTGGAATTCAACGGTACAGTCATTCATGGTTTAATCACACAACAGCCATAATTAACTAATGAAATATCGAAATTAACTCATTAACCGTGTAGAATGTAAGAGGAAAACTTGATTTATAAGCTAAAATTAACTTAATTTTATCAACTGTCAAAATACAAATAATGTACATTATGGTGTGTTTCCACGGACCTGTGTTAACGCTTGCGTTGACGGATGCGATTGTTTAACGGATAGGGTGAAGTGTTTCCACGGACTTACGGGTTAACGCATGCGATTGTCAGTGCGATCTCTCATATGGTTACGGTCAAAAGTCAAGGTCATATCATTGACAACAATGTTTTGTTCGGATTGGGGAAAGAATGTAAATAAGTAAACATCTACATAGCCTTTTCATACAAAATACATTTACAACATAACCACAAGTCAGTAAAAATGAGTGAACAAACTCACTCGGCGTTTTCTGTGGATTTCTATCTTACAGCAAAAGGTCATCAGGATCGGAAAACCCGTTCAATGACGTCATGATTAGCGAAATCCCTCGTCTGTTACTTCGTCCGATGCGTTAAAAATGGGGCAAGCTCCATTCCCCGTCCGTTAACGCGTGCGTTAAAAACTATCGGACTGACCGTGGAAACACTATAGCGTATTTCTGTAGTTCCCATTCTTTGGTGAAAATCGCATCCGTCAACGCACGCGTTAACGCATGTCCGTGGAAACACACCATTATGGTGTGTTTCCACGGACCTGCGTTAACGCGTGCGTTGACGGATGCGATTGTTTAACGGATGTATGAAGTGTTTCCACGGACTTGCGTTAACGCATGCGATCGACAGTGCGATCTGTCATACGGTTACGGTCAAAAGTCAAGGTCATATCACTGACAACAATTTTTTTTTCGATTTGGGGAAAGAATGTGAATAAGTGAACATCTACATAGCCTTTTCAGACAAAATACATTTACAACACAAAAACAAGTCAGTAAAAATGAGTAAACGGTGTTTTTTCGATCTGACAGCAAAAGGTCATCATGGTCGGAAAACCCCTTCAATGACGTTAAGATCAGCGGAATCCTTCGTACGTTACCTCGTCCGATGCGTTAAAAATGGGACAAGTTCCATTCTCCGTCCGTTAATGGTGTGTTTCCACGGACCTGCGTTAACGCGTGCGTTGACGGATGCGATTGTTTAACGGATAGGATGAAGTGTTTCCACGGATGTGCGTTAACGCATGCGATCGATAGTGCGATGTGTCATAAGGTTACGGTCAAAAGTCAAGGTCATATCCTTGACAACAATTCTTTTTTTCGGTTTGGGGAAAAATGTGAATAAGTGGACATCTACATAGCTGTTTCATGCAAAATACATTTACAACATAAACACAAGTCAGTAAAAATGAGTAAACAAACTCACTCTGTGTTTTCTGTGGATTTCGACCTGACAGGAAAAGGTCATCAGGGTCGGAAAACCCCTTCAATGACGTCATGATCAGCGAAATCCCTCGTCCGATGCGTTAAAAATGGGACAAGCTCCATTCTCCGTCCGTTAACGCGTGCGTTAAAAACTATCGGACTGGCCATGGAAACACTATAGTGTATTTCTGTAGTTCCCATTCGTTAGGGAAAATCGCATCCGTCAACGCACGCGTTAACGCAAGTCCGTGGAAACACACCATAACGCGTGCGTTAAAAACTATCGGACTGACCATGTAAACACTATAGTGTATTTCTGTAGTTCCCATTCTTAAGGGAAAATCGCATCCGTCAACGCACGCGTTAACGCATGTCACCGCGAGGCCCAGGAACCAACAGAGCGAACAGTGTTACTCAGTCCTGCAAAACTGATACTGTCCACACTTGTTCAGCAGATGTTCCTCTTTCCTTTTTGTCGGGTGCATCAATTAAAGGAGGCCCTGTCAACATAAACATTTACCCCTTTAGAAAACGTAAATGTAACAGTTACACTACCTCCGATACTTTTGAAAGTTCACAAGAAGCTTTGTAAATAATTCCACACTGCCACATTTTTCTGTGTGTCTCGTTATTTAAATAAAACTATTTCCCATTCTTCACCAAATTCTCACTCTGGGTTCATTTTCTTCCCTTAAGATTGCAATTCAAGGCAAGTCACTTACTGAATTAAGATTGGCCAAGGATTATATCAAAAGCGTGACCAAAACTATATAAGCGCCTTTGAAGGATTTTAATTTTATTGTTAGCGGGGGGGGGGGGGGGGGGATTCAAGGAAAACTAAATGAGCAAAAGTCACTTAAAGTGGCATGAGCTGCCAAAAATCTGATTTTTTCTCTAAAATTCTTATTGTCATGAGAATTTCAGCGTTTGAAGTACCTTGAAAAACTAAATGATTCACGTTGAAATAACAAAAAATGGTCAAATCTACAGCCAATCGATGATGTCTACTGATAAACGGACAAAATTCGCCAACAGTTGGCTAATTATGTTTGATCTAAATTTTTCTTTTATTTGGCAACGCATGTCACTTTAAGGTGCTGTTTTTAGTTGGAAATGCCAACAACAAAAAAACCATCGAGAGTCAATTAATACAATTTTCATTAATCAAGATATTCCATATTGGCTTTGTTACAGGTCCATGGTCACCCTTATTGCGCCTCGGCCTGCGGCCTCGGCCCAATACGGATAACCTCGGACCTGTAACAAAGCCAATATGGAATTTCCTGATTAATAACATTATAGAATTATATCGGATATCTCTCTACACAACCGAGTCAACTGTCAGTGTCACGTGTCGTTGTTTACAATTTTAAGGACGTCGACAGCAGTGGCCTCCCTTTGTATTCAAGCAACATGTCACTCAATGGTTTTAGAGTTGATATCTCAACGAATGACAGAAGGAACAATCTCGATTTTATATTGTGTCCAAGGCGTGTCAAAGCCGACGGGTAGCGAGCGAAGATAGCCGAAGGGAGTCCCGACTGACTGCTGTTGATGTCATAGGACGCTTAACGTGTTCAATATCCTTGGGGTATGTCTATTAAACGTTGTACACAATTAGTGTTATTCCGAAATACGAAAACTTCAATATTTCGACTTTTATTCAGTCATCATCAGGAGTGAGGTACATTAGCAACAACATTGGTATATATACAGGTAAAAAAACAAACAGATTAAGCAGTGATATAACAGTCTGCACCTCTTTGTTAATATCCCCTAGCCATGCCAGTTAGATCCTGCTGTTCCCCTAATCTGTTTTCTTTTCTTTATCTGTTTTGTCAACGTGCATATGTAATAATGATAATAAGTTTGTAAATCTGTTATATCACTACTTATTCTGTTTGTTTTTACCTGTATATATACCAATGTTGTTGCTAATGTACCTCACTCCTGATGATGACTGAATAAAAGTCGAAATATTGAGTCAATACGAAGTTTTCGTTTTTCGAAATAACACTACTTGTGTACTACGTTAAACGAATCAGTGGAACTACTGGATGTCTATTAAATATATATTTTTTTCGACGATACTTTCTAAATATATATTGGGTTCAATCACATGGCAATCGCCTCTTTTATTATTGAAAAATAGCTGCACTGAACGTGACATTTGAACTTTAAATGCCACTTCTACACAAAGCCTTTCTGGTTGACCTGCCACGCATCAACCCTCAATCCAACGTCAAGCTATGCATATCAAGAAATACGTACATTTAAATAAAAAAGATATCCGGTTTGGAATAGATCAGTGTTATTCTGTGCAGAGTGATAAGGTAGGAATAGAACATACTTGTACTTGCTTAATTTTGTTCGTTACTAAAAGAAGCAAATTTGTATCGTTATGTACCAGCATGCTGTAACATATCAGAGGCTACTTAATTGAAACTTTATTAACATCGCTATTATAAAAGATATTCAGAAAAATCATGTTTATTGTACCTTGTTTTTCTACCCATTAATGGGCTAGCAGTTTCTTGAATCTAATGCAATTGAACGGCTTAACAGCGTTGGCCTGCTGCCATCTGCTTGATCTGAATTCGCCATGGACAGCGGGTTCAGACAGGACAACAACATCGGAAAACAATAATTAATCAACTAGATTCCACGGACAACTTTATAATTTGTAAGTTTTATACAGGCGTGACGTTTACATAATGTCAAATGAAGAATAACGCTGTCCCAATTTTAGGCTTGTGGAGAAACAGCTATTGGACAAGTCTCTTGCTACATGTATTCCATTCACTCACGGTTAGTCGTTCAGTTGGACAAATGTGGAAAAATCTCTGCTTTCATGCTAACGTCGGTCGATTCAAGTCTCCGACATGGGACATTTCGACCACGATTTTTTTAAATATTTCGCTGTAGCAAAACTTTTTATCGAAAACGTGAGAAAATATCAGCGTTTAATTAGAGTATTATACAGTGTGTTTAATTTTGCTTTGAGTGATACAAGCTATAATTTAATAATGTTTGTTTAGCCAACCGATAGTTAAATATTGTACGTATATGTGGAAAAATGACTATATGACAAAAAAGTGTCATTGAAGTGGCGTGAAATGCCAAATATAGAAATAATTTCGATTAAACAGAATTATCTAATTGTTTGTCATTTTATAAGGAACTACAAAATAATGATTTCCGCTGATACCAATATTGGACTTGGGCAGTTGTATGAGCAACGAAAACCGTTTTTAGCGCACCTTGTCGGTTTGTACATATTACTGGCTTAGCGATACTTGTATCTCATGGTCAATACTTGAGTTTTTAGGTACTTCAAACCAGCAACTTCTCTTAACAATCAGATTTTACGAAACAAATCCTATTCTGGTAACTAACGTCACTTTAAGAAACTACTGAATGGATACAGCGCTGGTTAACGGTACACTTGCCGAGAAAATCACGAATACTGATTGCATTAAAACAGTACACGGTTTTCTGTACTTTTCCCAAACATTAGAAGTTAGGAACTTTCTATTTTACCATAAATTGAAAGTTTTGGCATCATTTAGTATTTTGACATTTCATAACATCTTCACAAAACTGACCGATATCCACTCATACCCAACCATGACACTGTTCAAATCTTTTAATACACCCCTCCATGCCACTCCACTCGCGCAAGCCACTCACGTAAGTTTTCAGGTCCACTAGAATGGAACAGGCTGCCCCCACTTCTAAAATCTATTAAATCTCAATGTCTATTTAAAAGTAAATTAAAAACATATCTACTGAATACATAAGTACTTAATTTTGTCTCCGTGTCTAAACTGGAACAGCATTTGTTTCTTTTCTTTTTTTAGAAAAAATAATTTTAAATACTCAAAACTTCGAAATAGCTCTGTTTGTATTCACCAGTTTATGTATGGCTTTACCAAACATCTAATATACGCACCCGTCAACACTAGGGATAGAACAAGTCCTTCGGACTTTATTCCCGCCTTACACAAATCATCTCGGTTTTGTTGCTTTCTTTATGATGTCTTCTCTCTGTTTTCCCTAAGCATTTGTTCTCAAAACCTGTATGTATATTTATGTTATAAATCCATGCTTTGTGGGGTGAATAATCAATCAATCAATCAATCAAATTGAAAAACAGATTTTTCAAGTACATGCAATGTAAACAAATTCGAACTTAAGCATGCACACAAGTGCCCTAATGTTTTGAGTCGTGTGGGCAATCTAACGACACGGTATAATTTTACGAATTTTATCAAAGAAATACATACTAACGATCGAGTAAGAGAGACTATAAAAGCCTGCCGAGTACAATCCTCAGACAAAAACGCCTGAATGAGAGTAATCCACACTGATAGATTTTTTTTTGTAATCAAGCTTCGATTCTTCGATTGTTGTTCACCTTCATTTATACATTCTAAACTTAATCGGACATGGTTTGTGTGTGCTACATGTTTAATTTTAATGGTTTTAACTGTGGTAAGCTCGTGCAAATTGGTTTCCGTAACAAATGTCAAACATGCTACGGCGGCAAGTCGGCCTTTTAATAAATACTAAAACCAAAGTTAGGGCCAACATCTGGCAGGATAATGTCAAGTCATTGACACGGAAAAAGCAGTTTAAATTTAAATTATTTTCAAATTTCACGTTCGTGCCCATAAAGAGTTCAAGGGAGGCTGATGGCAAAATAGATAAACAAGAGCGGTGCTACCATTCGCACGTTTACAAAATGCGGGCCTGACAATCGCGTGCTTTACTTTGGCAACCTGTGTGTCTGATCTTTATATGCCAAACAAGAAACCATTCGGTAATAAAAATGTGCGGTAAAATGGGTCACAAAGAGTAAAATAAATTTAAAAAATACTCCAACGAAGGAATGGTGCTTACTTGCATTTAGTACTTATGTACAGCTATTGCAGATCTTTAATTTGGCGGATTCAAAGCCGGTTTGTACTGAAGGGACTGAAACATAAGCCTAGCGCATACGAGAGGCGCCGGCTGAGCTACAAGACACGCGTGGCCCAGGGAGCAACTACAGATTTCAGCGCAGACGAGGAGCTCTCGGCTGAGGCAAGTTTCTGGTCCCCCATAAATTTCTGGCTACATACATTTCACTTCCCGTGTTACATTTCACTTCCCGTGTTACTTAATATTCTAAGTTGTCACATGATTTAATAGGCACAAGCGATTGGACTATCCCTCCTCTCTGCTCAGCTGGCAGCTCACGTTGTGCGCACACGTTGAGATTCTTGTCACGAGAGGTAGAAAATATCAAACATGCTAGATAATTTCCTCACAGCCTCGAGGGGCCAAAATCTGACTAAAATTTACGCGCACACGGGGGAAACAGCTTAGCTGTCAGCCATGCGTGGCCGGTAGCTCAGCCGGCGCCTCTCGTGTGCGCTAGGCTTTACACTTGCATTGATCAGCTTCACCAGCAAGCGACATGAAGAAACCAACATGGATGATCTATACTTCCATTCTCGCTTATACTCGTAGTGTCAAATTTCAATTATCTTTAAAATCGCCCCAAAACTCATTAGAATTAGGAGTATACTTATATCGTAAGCTGGTAAGTATACATGTGCACGCTCTGCTGGATTATGTTTCCTCTTAAATTCTAAAGATTTGTTTGCAAAATATTATACGGTGATATTTTTAAACGTTTCCATGAAATGATACATTTATAGTCGACTGTATTGTTACCTCAGTTACATGTTGCAGCATCTAAGTTGTGTTAACTATAAGTTTAAGAAAGAGACTGAATGCTAATTTCGACAAATGCTTTATTTTTATCAATTAGCAACTGAAGGTCGGCATGCCGCGGGTATTTCAATTTAATTGTAGATATATATTTAGTGTTGTTTCTTAAAACAGAAAAGGAACAATATTTTTTGATAGATTAACAAAAGCTAGGTAATGTATATTGAATACATCCAAACAACCGGAGAGGCGAAAAACCGTAGCTTATTGAAATTTGCCAAATGGCAATTATAGTAAATTGTTGTAGACATCTTTTCAAAAACAATTTCATTTAACAAAAACTGAATGAACCTCGTATTGTTTTGATACATATATTGGCAGTGTAATTATTTATATTGGAAGGCATATAAATTGAAATTTAATTGCAAAACTTTGACTTAAATTTACGCGAAAATAAAAGAAATGATATAATGCAGGTGTATTAAACTCATTTCAACATCGCAGTGCTTCGTAAATCATATCAATTTAAAAAAATGAAATGGCTGTTGACATTTAACAAAGAATCAACTAAGCTATTTGTTTGTCATTAAATTCTCTACTCGAATAATGCAATTACATGTATCAGCATAATCAGCACAACAAAATGGTTGTTCTAAAGGTTTTAAGTACACTAATGTTGTATCTATGACCGATTTCGAACAAATTAACATTTTTCTAATACTAGATTAATATCTTACTGACAGACCAATAACTTCCGAACCCTGTAATTTTCTAGTAGCTGCTGATGGCTTTGTATAACCCATATTAATTTTGGTAATCACTTTTGGTGAATAAATGTTCATATTTGCAACCCAGTTCAAACGTTAATTCAATCACGTTAAGCTTGCTTATGTAATATCATTCACAAATCGCCGTATGTAGGAGAGTATGGTACTTCGGTACTCGCCAAAGGTCGAGGATTTCCTCAGGTCAATGAGCCTGAATTCACCCACTAATAAACATCACAATGCCGCCGTATAAGCGAAATAATCAATCAATCAATCAATCAATCATAAATTGTGAATTTATCGCAAATATCTCAATGTATAAATTGCTTAATGCTGGCTGTGGTTTTCGGAAAAGCACACATTACACAGAAAGCATCACTGAAGAAGAAAGTTAACGAATTTATGAAAATGCATGTCTGTCCAAAACAGAATATTTAGTTAAATTTCTTTCTTTGTTGTTGACCTCCTGCATTGACATTTTTTCTAAGCGAATCTGTTCGCCCTTTGTCGCGCTCTTATAGTTACCTATATTAATAGGTTTTTAAAACTCCATAGTAATTGATATGTTCTCAAAATGTGGATTGTTGTTGAAGGTCCTCTAAATATCAGTGGGTTGTGACAAACTCTACTCTTGATGCGGACACAAACTTTGGTTGGATGTTGAAGATCCTCTCAATATCATTCGGTCGTGGCAAACACTATTTTTGATATGGACTTTTGATTGGTTGGTAAAGGTCCCCTAAATATCCATTCCGGTAAAGATATGATGTCCCTGATTTTAATGATAACTTTATCTCTTTCAGATTTGTTCAAGATGTTGACTAAGTTAAGTGGTGTCTGCCTTCTTAGTTTCATATTATGTAAGTTTGTGCTTGGCATTCTTAATCGAGATATTAAAGCTGGCAAGGGAAAGTGTTTTTTTTTGTAAAACCATTCCGAACAAATGCAGTTATACAGAGAGCTCACTGCAAACATCAAAACCCTCTTTTAAATCCTAATGACTTCTACAGTCTTACCTTTAATTACAGGACACTTGTCACCGTTTGAAAGGGTGTATATACCGGCACCACTTTCTTCATTCATTTATTGTAGTCGAAATTCAAAATCTCCCAAGAAAAAGCATGTTTGTGTTTCTGTTTAACTGTAACAAATGAACACTGCTGCATATAATAATTCAAACACGTTAGGCTGCATTTTTGTGGTTAACCTCAGTTACATGAAATACATTACAAGGACACGTTGACCCTCGTTATTTTCTCTGTATCCTGTTTCAAAGTCTACATTAATTATAATCAATGGCAAATGTTACATATTTGAAGAGAAAAGTTTATGTCAATTATATTTATCGTATAAAGAATAACACATACAAGTTCTAATAACCTGGAGTAATCAGTTACGTTAACCATAACTGGTAAAGAAACTGAAGTAGTATTTAAAGGGACACTCGCCGCTAAAATCCACAATATCATTTATATTAAATACAATGGATGGTTTTTTGTATTTGTCCCAGACAGGGGGCGTTCGGAAGTTTCTATTTTTGTCGGAAATTGAAAGTTTTAGCATTTTAATTTGAAACTGAAAATGTGACCCCAGGCACAGCCATGCGCACAAGCGTCGTAATCATTTAAACCGTTTGAGGGATCCAACTGTAACAATTCAGAAGGCCGGGTTTGAATGACACAAAATGCCTGCCGATAAATGTTAAAGTGGCATGAGCTGCCAAAATTCACACTTTATTCACGGAATAGTGTTCGAAAAGTAAACAAAATTTAAATAACCTGGATGACCATTCATTCATTATAAGCCAAAGTTGGTTCAAAACAATAGTTTATCGTACATTCGTGAGATTAGAAGCACTAAAAAGCTTCTGAATTACATGTCTTGAGAAAAATAGCTGATAATTTCAGCTTTCTGTTTCAACCTCAAAATATCAACATTTTGGCAGCTCATGCCACTTTAATCAATAATGTCAAAGAAAAAAGCATCAATTTATCCGTAATGTAAAAAATGTGTATTTTCATGTTTCAGGTTACTTGGCTGATACAAACGGTAAGTAAAACAATTAGAATCCAACTCCATATCAGATATAATCAAATTTTTAGACGTGTGTTTTATAATATACTTATACCTACAATACATTTACTTCTGACTTTTCGGGATATTTTTTTCATTAAAGCAGCCTGTCCAAAAGGCGAAACCTTGGTTCACTGCTTTGTTAATCCATGTCTGTATAGTTCTTGTCTGACGAACTTCGATTGTGTGTAAGTATTTCCTATTTTATTCAGCATGTATAAAGCAAAATATGCTCTTTTGCACTGATGAAATTACATCATTGACAGGATTACGCTGCAATTTTGGCTTAAAATTAACACCCATAAGGACAGAAAATAGCATACTGATCGCTAGGACTCTCTTTTCTTGAAGTAAGAGAAACGACTATTTAAAATCTCAAAAAGAACTCCCAATACAATGTGGTCACATTTCAGTAAATTGTGAGAGCAGTAATCTCATACATCTTTTATATAAAATGGAAATGACACCTTGACCTTTTTAAAGCTAATGTGACCGTACAACGAAAACATTGTATTACAAAAGATCCATAAATATTATTAAAGCGGTATGAGCTGCAAGCTACGGGACATATTTTGATGAACCAGAATAAGCTAATTTGTCAGCATTTTTATCAAAAAAGTAAACAAAAATGAAAGACTTACGCTGATACCAATCATGGTGATGTGCTTTAAGGTAGTTTTTATTCGCAACAAAACCCCCTTAAAGGCGCACTCGTTGCAAACATCAAGAATAGTGTTTAAATAAAAAAACAATGGGCGATTTTATGTCTTTTTCCCAGACAGAAGAAGTTACAAACTTTCTATTTTTATCAAAAGTTAAAAGTTTGGGCATCTTTTAGTTTTTTAATTCAAAATTGAAAACAGATTTTTCCGGTTTCCGCAACGTAAACAAACTCCGAACCTGAGCATACGCACAAGCGCCTTGTCATGTGAGCTATCTAACGGCATAATTTTACGAACTTTATCTGAGGAATACACACTGGTCCTTGCCAATTTATCAGAATTTGATATGATTGCATGTACGGAGAGTCATTTAAAATACTTTAGTAGACCCAATCGCAAGCAGCCACAGATCAATTATTAAAAATGTTGGTGTGTTATCTAATGTTTGCAGTGATCATTGCCCTGTTTATGTTGTACTCAATTCAGTTGTGCCCCGTCCCCGAAAATTCAAGCGACATATTTGGAATTATAAAAATGCAGATTGGGATAAATTCCGTGATCTGTTGAGTAATGTGGACCTGGGTTTGACTCATTCTGATGTTAATGAGATGTGCTCGTTCCTGTGTAATGCCATTATGGAGGCTGCAAAAGAAACTATACCAAACCATATGGTCACAATTGATTCTAGACACAAGGCATCGATAAGTAAAGAAATTAAAAATGAAATAAAAATAAGGGATTAGCTATTTAAGCAATCAAGGAAATATAAAACAGAATTGAACATAAATAGTTACAAAAAACAGCGAAACCACGTAACATCCCTTATCAGACAGGCGAAACGCGCTCATGACGAGAAGATTTCGACGCAAATATCCAATGGTAATACAAATAAAAAGTTTTGGTGGAAATTGTGTAGGATGAATCTAGAAAATTCCAATGTAAATTTTAACCAAATCCCCGCGCTTAAATCCCGAAGTGGTGAAATTCTGTACGAAAGTGAATCGAAAGGACAGGCCTTTAATTACTATTTTGTATCAATTTGTTCTGTTGACGACGATTCCCCTACGGGTGAAAGGCTAAACTTCTAACAGAGTACAGAAAACCACTTACGGGAAATAGTGATCACAGAAGCTGAAACATCGAACGAGTTAGATAATATTGATTCAAGTAAGGCCATAGGGGCCGATGGAATGAACCTCAAGCTATTGTTTGAGGCTCGTTGCCATCTCTCCCCGCACTTAACAAAATTATTTAACCTCTCTTTGTCCACATGTAGATTTCCAAGTGAGTGGAAAATTGCCAATGTCAATCCGGTTTTCAAATCCGGCAACCCAGCCTGTCTATCTAATTACAGACCAATATCGATTATAAGGTGCATGAGTAAAGTCTTTGAGAGGATAGTATTTAAACATATTTTTAACTTTATTAAGAGACAAGTCACACCCTGCCAATTCGGGTTCCTTCCCGGTGAGTCAACAGTCTTTCAACTGCTGGACATATATTTCGACTTGGTATAGGCCTTGGATGATGGCAAAGAAGTTGTCTTTTTATTCTTCGACATTTCCAAGGCGTTTGATCGCGTTTGGCACAAAGGGCTATTGGCTAAACTATATAGTATGGGTATATGTGATAATGTTTCGAGATGGTTTGCCGACTACCTCACAGATCGTCAACAAAGAGTGGTGCTGAACGGATCCAGATCTGACCTTACATCATTATCAGCTGGAGTCCCTCAAGGTTCTGTTCTTGGACCCTTATTATTTATTATATATATCAATGATCTGCCTAACTCTATTTTGAACAACATTAGACTATTTGCTGATGATACTTGCCTGTATATTTTATCGGAGAATTTACTTCAGCCAGAAATACCAGATCAATTAATGATGATTTACTTTGCATTGAAAATTGGGCCAAACGTTGGAAAGTTACTTTTAATCCCACAAAAAGAAAATTAGTATTGTGTTCTAGATGCCATCAGCCTTCTGATATTGATATTGATTTCATGGGTATCCAGATTACACCATGTGAAACCCATAAGCATCTAGGTCTAACGTTAAATCGCCTTGCAAACTAGTCCACTCATATAGAAAACCTAATCTCCTCTGCACATTGCAAAATATCACTCTTTAGAGCAATGAAATACCGTTTGAATAGGAAATCATGTAAAAATCTTTTATTCGTCCATCTTTAGAGGAAGCTGATGTTGTTTGGGACAATATAACAGAGTATCAAATCATTTTATTGGAAAGTCTACAAAAATAATGCTTAAGAATTATTTCTGTATTGACAAAGAGTGTATCCAGTGCCCTTCTATAGGAGGAAACTGGATTCCAAACTCTTAAAATGCGTCGAAAAATTCATCGTCTGAGGGCGTTTCACCTGGTCATAACTGGTACACCAAATCTCGACCTTTACCAAAAATTACCTGCTCAAGTATCAGACCGAAATCCATATCCACAGCGATCAAATCACAATTTTACTACCTTTTTTGCAAAACTGCCACACTCAGTAAATCCTTTTTTCCTTCAACCGTACGCGATTTTAACAACCTTCCTGGTAATATAAAGTCTATGGAAAACCACTGAGAGTTTCTTATTAAATTGTCTCGCGTCTTTCCTTTGGCGAAACCTCCATCGTGGTATTATACCGCCGAGCGCCTCTTTACCATCCACTTAGGTCGCATGAGGAATGGTTGTAGTTTCCTTAATGATGATTTATTTAATAACTTTGTAGCAGATTCATCCAGATGTCTCTGTGGATCTCCCTCCGAGACAGCTACTTTTCTTCTCCACTGCCCGCTGTTTAATGCACAGCGCACATTATTATTAAGAGATGTAGAATTTATTATCCTTGTTGATAGCAGTACCACCATCCTACTATATGGAACCGTTGACTTGATTGCTGACCTAAATAAAACTATTATGAGATCAGTGTGCACATTTATTACAAACACAAAGCGATTTTTATAATACTTCACGGGTTCACCGAGATTGGTAACCGTTTAATCTTGTCCAGCCTGCCATATTTCGCCCAAGTGTTATGAATGTAAATCTATAGATGAGTCATAAACAAATTTTCTTCATCATCGTTAAATAAGGATTAAAGATACTGTAAATAGTCTGCTCTCATTAAAATACAATGTATTACTGTATATGCAATAGTATATACTATTTACAGTATATAGGCCCCTGGCTTAAAGTGTACATTCAATGATTAAATAAAAAGGTTTAGAAAAAAAAAATACACACTGACAATCGAGCAAGCCACCGACAATTTATATATTCTTAACCTAACATGTTTTATGTGTCCTGTGTTTAATTTTAGTAGTTTTAGCTGTAGTAAGCTTGTGTAAATTGGTTTTATTAGCAAATGTCAAATAAGTGGGCCACTAAGTTTAACTAAAAGATCGAAGCTAATTGAATTTGTTCCGTTAGTACAGGTAGTTGGCGTTATCGATAATTTTTATTTAAACGTCAATGCTTAAGTTTTTCAAGGTACATCAAGCACCCAACTTTTTTTGACCGTCGGAATTTATGAAAACGTCAGATGCTCATGACATTTTAAGGGAATAAAAGAAATAAAAAATGTTTAGTACAGCCACAGTACCACCCAGACAAACTAGTTAGGTGCAACATACATAATAACCATACTTGTTTCAGAGGTCTATTTCATTTTGACTGCTTATATTACCAAAACTTGTTCAATGTAACCACAAAAGACCTGTAAGATGGTGGCAGCTTTGGTCCATATTACAGAGATTATTTTACGGATATTTCAACGTACATCTATTCAAATAGAACCATGGAAAATTGTTGAAGCAGAAAGTCATATTTACGACCAAAAATGTGCAGATGATCAAACATGGCAAGTCGATGCTGTACAAAATATACGCAAATGACACACGCACATCAAACATAGTTATTGTGATTTTTCTTCCACTTGAATCGCGCCTACATGGTTTGATATGGTAACATATTTTATCGTATAGTTTCAGTTCATCGGGTGTTTTCCTTTTTTCAGTGCCAACTACTGTGGAGGATGCAAACACGACTGTGGTAAGAACATTTCAGTTGATACCGCCTGAGCTTTTTTTTTCTGAAACAGAGTATATTTAACTGTTAAGCAGATCCATAAAATATGTTTTAATGTCGTATGCAGATCCTTACATCGCGATCTTGGACAATGACTAACGTTAATCACAGGCTTACAGTTATTTTTTCATCTCAATTTCACCACTATGGGACGTATGCATCGGCTCTAACCATGCTCCGTCATTGAAGCCAAAACGCTAAGCTTGGTACCCCATTTCTAAATAGACTTACCAGCGGAAGGTCGTGGGTTTCCTCCGGGCACAGAGCCCGGTTTCCTCCCACAGTAAAACTGGCAACGCCGCCATATAAGTGAAATAATCTTGAGCACAGCGTAAAACACCAATCAATCAATCAATCAATCTAAATAGACTAACTTGCCCCCAACGATAGTGGAAAGGGCAATGGTGAAAAGGTTAATGCTTGTTTGGATAGTTCTTGGTTTTAATAATTTCGGAAATTAAGTAAATTGATGTACATGTATTATCAAAAGTAAGCGTTCCCCTTAAAATGTTTGTGCAAGCCTAGCAAGCATACAACCACATGCAATAATCTACTACATAAACAGACACTATACAAAGCATTAGTCTATTTTACAGGAAGACGGTAAGGTCGATTATATCAGTTAAAATCATGGAACACACATAACATTATCAGTGTTTGTAATAACGTGGTAATCCTAAAGCTATCAGAAAAATGCAACGATTCTGACATCAAACTATACGTCGTGAATATGTACTATGAATAAAGATAAACTGTATATAAGCGACGAAAAGGGAAAAACGATTTGCTCAAGTAGTCCCTGTTTGACAAGATAGCGAAGCTTCCTGACGACTCGATTCACGATGATCTATTCTCTGTTTTAAGGTACTCTAAAGCCGACCGCACACTGCCCTTGCGGTCTGCGATTTTTCACCGGCGTCTCGAGCGTCTCAGTTTTATTGTGGGAGGAAACCGGCCTCTATGCCCGGAGGAAACCCACGACCTTCCGTTGGTAACTGGCAACCATCCCACATAGGTCGTTCGAGTGAAACCCCAGTCAGAAAATTGTCCATTTTTTGGACTGAGTGGGATTCGAACCCGCGATCTATTGGTGGAAGACAACATTCGGACATAGTTCTTGTAAGATCGAATGTCTTCTTCTTCTAATTTAGCAGACTGTGATAGTCTCCATAAACGTGTCGCCTTAACAACCAAGGGCGCCTCCTCCTAAAATTATGAGAAGTATAGCAGGCTTTAGTTTATTGGAAAGCGCCAAAATTACGTCATTATCAGATATGTTCGGGAAAATCGCGCCACAACTTTACTGTTCACCCGCACATCGATGCGCAGCCATATTCAGAGCGTAGTGGTTTGTAAACGGCGCCGGTGAATACGGCGCCGATCAGAGTGGTAGACTGCAAGTGCAGTGTGCTCCCGGCTTAAAGCCCGGGTCAGGTCGAGTTAAGATCCGATGCGATTGAATCTTAAGAGCGTTCATGTCGACTGAGACTGGTTTATCGTTCAGCCAAACAATGACCGACTGATCAGTCTTTAAGCCCGCTCAGGTCGACGCGATCAGTTGATCGGAAGGGAATTTCGACACTATATTCTGCAGACGGGCACGCCACTAGGAATGACGTAACAATACAACATCTTCGAAACGCCCAGAAAAAATGATCACGTGATGAAGTATGGGTCGCTGATTGCCTGTGACCGTAAAGCGGCATGAGCTGCCAAAATGTTGATATTTTGACGTTAAAACAGAATGTGTAAATTATTGGCTATTTTCCTCAAGATGTATAATTCAGAAGCTTTTTAGTGCTCCTAGTCTCGAAAATGTACGATAAAGTATTGTTTTGAACTAACTTTGGCTTAGAATGAATGAATGGTCGTTCCGGTTATTTAAATTTTGTTTATTTTTCGAACACGTTTTCGGTTCGCACAGGCCACATTCTGTATGGAATTTCCTCATTCCAACGCCAATCATTTAGTTTTTCAATGGCATTCAAAGCCTCTTACTGTCGTGACGATAAGAAATTATGAAAAAGTGTGAATTTTGGCAGCTCATGCCACTTTAAGATTGATCGGGAGAAAATAGAACTAAGGCCGCTCATGTCGAAAAAAGTTCTCCGACTGATTGATCGCAGATTCACTACAGACTGGAGCTTAAGACGATCGGATCGGATCTTCACTCGACCTGAACGGGGCTTCAGGCGTCTTCAATAGTCGCCAGTGTCTGAAACACATGCATTTAATATTGCCAACTACAGCCCGCGACGAGTGTAGGGGTGGGGAATTTAATAAGCGGTTAAAACAGAGCAGAAGTATATTCAAATATATTGTTGTTGTTGTATTGGGTCAAATGTTCCGTTAACCCCATGGTGAACTCTCGGTTTCATGCCAAATAGTCACAAAACAGTGTGTAAATCTGTTAAGCCGAGGCCACACCACGAGCCGCGCTTTGGAGAAGCTTTGGCCAAGCTGTAGCCGAGCTACGAGCGACAAACTTTGGGTGGCCACACCACGAGCTGTAACAATAAGCTGTCAGCTAGCGGCCAGCTAGCTAAAAGCTCATAAAATCTGGTATGGCCACATTGTAAGCGGTTATTGCTTCATAGGCTGCTAGCGTACAGCTAGCTCGAACATGTATCTCATATCCTATTCATACAGATAAGTTTAAATAAGATGTAAAACTAATTACATGACGATATCATGGTTACTTGAACTGGTGCCACATTATCGTTGAAGGATTGTTAATTTTTGTGTGGCTAATGATGTTGTAAACCGACAAATACTTCTGATCAACATGTTTGCATGGAAGAATGGTTCTAGCGGTGCAATTTTTTGCCTATGTCTGTTCTACTATTTTAATTTGTAGCAACGCGAATTAAGATTGAAATTGAAATAAAAAAATAGTGGTAAAGTCAGTAGCCTGTGCGAACCGAAGACGTGTGATAATAACGTACAAAATTCAAATAGTCGGGATAATTTAAAATCGTATGAGCTGCCCAAATTCGGACTTTTTGTCATAAATTCCGATTGCCAAGAGAATTCCAACGTTTGTTGAAACTTGAAAATTAAAGGATTGACGTTGGTATGAACAGTATTGGTAGAGTCAGTAACACGAACGAACCGATGAAGAGTGCAAATGACTGACAAAATTAAAACAGTCGGGGTGTATGAGTACATTTTGGTATTTGTCGTTCCTTATAAAACTACCTAAACATATATCTGCAAGATTGGCATCAACGGATTGCCTCTATCTTAAACTTTTTGATAAAAATAACGAAATAACGAATAAATCTGTTTCTACGAAATTTTCTCCATAGCTCATGCCTCGATAAATATATTTTTCTTCATAGTAAAATTGTATATTTGGAATAATTGTGTCGCCTTTGACACCCAAAGGATTGTCCCTTCTTGTTATTCAATCCCAGGGCTTCATACTTTTTCTCAATGGAGACTGGTTGAATTTAAAACTGCATGAATACTATTTAGGAAGTATAATAAGGCAAGGTTAGGTGCAGGGTGGAGATCTAAAAAAAATATGGGATTCGGTCTGTTGACAAAAGACCGATACATGTAAGATGTTTTTGTCTGGGGGACAAAATTTGTCCAGTGATCAAATTCTGTTCGAGACCCCCACAACGGCAGCGGAAAGCATGAGTTGATTGATGTTTTAGGTACCCCCGATCTTCCTATGGCAACGAGTTCATGTTCAAGGGCTAGCAAATGAAAATCGAGTCAGAATTTATTTATTGGATTGAACCACATTTGAACCCATTTACCGATCGATGTAAGGCATCATAAAATGTCACCTCAAACAACTAACAGCAGGAAGCCACGAAATATAATTGAAGACAATAGAATAATTCAATGTCGATCCGAACTTGTACCTGTCTACATATATAACATATATACAAGCTGCAATTTGCAGGAACAAGAAAGTTATTCTATCATGAATAATTCTAGTGCTTTGATTAATAAATTAATAACATTTCACTCCAAAATACGATGATTAAAACATTTCTTGAAGCCGATCGTAGCAATCCAAACCCCCCACCCACCTATGGTCTTTCTGATTGAAGAAAGGCACCTTGGTTCGTTCGCAAATATTCGTGAATTATCGTTGCTTTCCGCCAGATTTCTAAAAATAACCTTTTAAAGTACGGCTCGAGCTTTGAGCGGCGATAAATGTAGGGAAGTAAAGCGCCGCTCAATGCTCGCCTGCTGCTAGCACCCACTGCTAGGCTACTGCCCACAGTATGGCCGGTTCAGTGTAAATCTATACAAAGTTTTTCACGGCGCGGCTACAGCGCAGCTACGGCGCGGCTCAACGCTCATAGTGTGGCCTCGGCCTTAGGATTACATTTCTGCTCGATATGGATAGATCTTTGATTAGACAGATGACGTACGACTGCCTTGACATGACATATTGCTGAACTTGCCGCATGTTAAACATTTCGAAAATCAAATAGCTACTGTATTTTTTTTACGTACAAAATATTATATATGTATTTCAGCTCAATCTATTTAATAAAGCACAAGTAAAATACTAGGTATTGCTGTTATAATAGAAGTTTACCTTACACGTAGCTCAGTACTGAATCATGTTTTATTTTCTTTCGTTTAAAGTATGCAATGTTGGTGTTGTGAATTGCTTGGTTGACCCGTGTAGTAATCATCCTGGCTGCCCACCAGGAACAGAATGTGTGTAAGTATTTAGATTCGAGGTACTTGTAATATCAATCTTATAATATATCCAATGTTTATTTGTAACAGGCACCATAGTAAAGTCAAATATATAAATAATTAAGCTAAGCAGTTAATTGTATGAATCAACCAAAGCTGACCTTTAAAAAAAGGCATGGTTCGGGGACATTTACGTCACTTCTTTTGAATTTCGACCGTCAAAAATATGGAAGCCGGGAAATCAAAGAATATTAATTATATTTATGAACAGTAAAACACACCGTCACATAAATAGACAGCCCAAAAAAGTGTTGGGGCCTCGGTGGTCCAGTGGATTAGAGTCCCTCAGTCTCACACAAACCTTCCATCGTTGTGTCGCGGGTTCGAATCACACTCGGAGCAAATAAAATACTCCATACTTTCTGCACGGTAATGTATTGTAGAAAGACTATAAATACAATTTGATCAATATATCGTTCCAACCAAGCCTCTGTAAATAGAACGAAAACGGTTTATTGACAGTAACATGTACCTACATATTGAAAAGACCTTCTAGCATGTGATAAACGTGTGCTGAACATTTGCATGGAAATAGAAAACATAGCCACGAGAACTCTAAAACGTATGGCCAAATCTTAAATTAATCTCCACAGAACTGTAAAGGTGCATTATCAATCACATTCAAAGACAAACAAATACACCCAGTTGATATCCGGGGTTCAAGTTCGATTATGCATTCGGCGAACACAAGAAATTGTAAACCGAACGACTTTATTCAGTGGAGAATTTGTGTATGACGTAACTGATTTATCCGCGTCGCGTAACCCTCAAGTAGCCAGGGTGCATTCGGATTTCAAGATGGCGCCGTCGTTATTCATATGCAGATAAACAAGTAGTGATGGCAACCGTGACACTGACACTGAAGAGCAAACAAACTTTGCTTACGTCAGATATTGCCCTCGGCGTACGCCGAATACATTATCGACCTCGACCCGGAAGTTCCACCAAACCCTTGAACCACTGCTTTCAATCGCCTTCTCATACCCCTCATAAGACTTCGGAATTGTCCCATCAGCAGCTGACACCCCTCCCTAGGCGTTGCTGTTTCCAATTCAATGACCCAAAACTTTCCCACACATGTTCGACGGATTCTAATTCGGACTCTCTCCATAGAATTTTCCGGATAGCATGGTTTTAGATAAACTACGTGATATCTCTTGACCGATGGTGCCGAGCGTTATCATCCCTAAATGCTTTCAAGATATCAAGTCCCACACACGTTTTTGTGTACACTAATCCAGACGTAATTGTGAGTTTATGAAGTATCGTTGGTATCCACGATCTTCAACCTCCCACTCCAGGGGAGATTGCTAACTGGCAGCCAAGCAGACGTAGACGAATCCAGATACGTTTGAAAGTGTAACTAGAAGCAAATGGATGACGCTTTACTTGCCCCAGCAAACTTCTATCTTTGTCTGGGATATTGTGCTGTATGTCAGAAGATGCGCGGTTTAGTCATCCGTTTCTTTATGTTCCAAATCGGCGTACAGTGGAGAGGTGACGTCCGATTCGTTTTGCAATGCCCTTGGAAGAAAGTCCCGCTCTATGTAGTCCGGGTTTGTGACTCCAAAATTACTATTTTTTTTTTATTCTGACGATCGTATTTTGGAGTCAGTGTTCACTGCAATCTAAAAGCCAGAGTTGGCTGGCCGCTCAGGAGCGGGCAGTATGTGGCCCGATTTTGACTAAGAAATAGCAATATAACCTACTCAAATCGTGTCTAAACGGTCATAATTGCGTCCAGTTTATAATTTCGCTACCTACCAGTGCCTGATATGGACGAGCAGGATCGGCCAGTAAACATTATTCTTCCATTGAATTCACTTTTACCTTCTCCAGTCTCAAACTCTCCGCGATTGATGACGTAACACTGTTTAGCGGGTTTTCAGTTTAAATCCACTTAACAAAAGGCTAAATTATTAATGAATGTCGCACTGACACTATTTGGGTTAGTTATGTTGTTATTTACTGTGTAAATCTGACCGCAAACTGCCCGATCAGAAGCGTGCAGTCTACTCCGACTTTTTGATTGCAATGAGCCCTGACTCAAGAATTTTTTTTTATTGCATTTATTCACCATAGAAACATAACATGGACATATGTATATTTTGGAACACAAATTAGGCGGGAGTTAAGTTTTATCCCTAAATAAAATAAAAGTAAATTGCTAAGTAAAATATGGCGAGATTTAAAGTCAGTAAACGAAGTTAAACAAATTATGGTTAACTAAAGAAATATAAAGATTTTTTTAAATAACATATTTACAATGCGTATCTAAACTGTATGATAAGGGGGTTTTAATTACAATGTCGCTAGGTAGAGAGTAGATAGGTTTTAAGTTTTGATTTAAACATTGATGTATATTTTATTTCTTTTAGTTGTGCTTGAAGGTTGTTCCACTCTCGAGGGCATTTAATTTTCATTGTATATAGAGAAAGGTTGCTGTGATAGAATGGCCTGTACATATGACATTGTACGACCGTCAGTAAAAAAAAAAGTATTTTTGGAGTCAGAAACCCGGACTACGCTCTGTGCAGACCAATAATTCCCCACTTTACTACCATGGCATTTGTCAACTCCGCATTGTCTGTTGCAACTCTTTTTTTTATTAGGTATATGTGTTTATTACATATTAACACTGTTATACAGTACATCTCGGAAATGGTATCAGCGGAAATTTTAGTTGATTAAAAGCACCAGACTTATACGAATATACAATGTCACTTAATAAGTAATTGTGAATAAAACATGTATATTTATACTTTGAATACATGTCTTTCAAATGTTTTAGGTCCAGTTATTGTGGAGGTTGTAACGGAAAAAACATGTATATTTATACTTTGAATATATGTATTTCAAATGTTTTAGGTCCAGTTATTGTGGAGGTTGTAACGCGCAGTGCCTTCCACAGGGTTAGACTGAGTACAGACGACCTTTCACAACCAATTCAGCATGAATCTGTCTTACCAGAAACACTGTAAGATCCAATTATCCAGTGTTACACAATGTCATGTGTAATATCTTACATAAGAAATAAAACACACACACTTTAAATATCAGAGCTTCGATGTCCATAAGTTGATTTTAGTATATATGTATACAAACAGTCAATCGAACTGACAACGTCATCTGTCACGGGGGCCGGTTGTTTAAAAGTGTATTCGACTTACTACTGGTTTAACTTTGTAACGTAACAAATGAATTTCTTTATTATTTATACATAAGTGAAAACTAGGGATTTCCTTCACTCAGAAATGTTATAATTCACTGCAGTGCAATAACACTTTTGTTATTTAATGCACGCGACGAAGCCGATGACGTCGTCGGACCTACTTCTTTCTTGTGTACTGACGTCTGCTGTACAACAACAACAGTACATAGGATTTCGATAGGCTAAATAAAGCCTTTTCAGTCATATTTAGCATTAAGATAAATAAATTACAGCTGAAAACACTAAATTGATTCACTAGAGGATCGGCTTACCACTCTAAGTCAAAGCGATAAAACAAAACTTCATAATCTGTTGGCAGCGTTGTGTGACCTGCAGCATGGCTTCGGAGAATCGGACCACTGCGTGTAACGAGTAACTGTACTTGCCATTCATTGACGCGTTTTAATAAACAATGTAAAGTAATTTCAAATGTCATTTTTTATCCTGGTGGCTGGTGCTCTGCAGAGTTAAAATCCATGGAGTTCGATTTAATTTCTTTTTACATGAAATATCGCAAAAAACTTCAGGGAGAAAATGGCCATTCAAATGACCACAAATCTGACAGTTGATAGTCACGTGAGAAGAACAGACATGCTGTTGTTTCATTGGTCAGCGATATATATTCCAACGTTTGCTGAAAACCTAATCCGTCATATATTTGTTGATACTTTCTTTTTTATAATTGAGAAATTTATACTAAATAAACAATCTCCAGCCTAAAACATGATAGTATAAATAATAAACAGAATATTGTACAGTTGTGTTTGAATAGCATTTATATTTTTTCTCTTGAAAGGCGGAGGGATAACCCACTCGACGCTTCGCGTCTCGTGGGTTATTCTCCGACTTTCACTCGAAAAAATATAAGTGCTATTCAAACACAACTGTTCAATATCCTCTATTTATTACGTGACGTCATTTAGACCTGCATTAAAGCCTGCCGCAGACGTCAACTATGTGATGAACACAATTATCAAACGTGTTCGATATTTGACGCAGCACCACGAATGACTAAAATCTCATCAAAAGTTCCCCGCTAACGTGAGTGAGTGAGTGATTGGGGTTTTACGTCCTGCTCAACAGTATTTCGGTTATATGAAGACGTTGTCTCCTTGTGACAGGGCGGATTTCCACCGCTCTTTTAGGTGCTGTCTCACCGAGACGACTTGCCGAAGACAACCAGCAAGCCCCCTCACCCAGTCACAGTATACTGACACCGGGCCAACCAGTCGCTGCTCTAACTCCTATTGCTGAGCGCCAAGCGAAGCAGTAACAGCTACCACTGTTAAAGTCTTTGGTATGACTCGACCCGGGCTTGAACCCGGATCTCCCAGGCCTGAAGCGGACGCTCTACCGACTGAGCTATCGGGGCTGGTCCCCGCTAACGTGAGCTATGAGCTTATGGAAAGTGTCACGAATAAAATTTAGCTCAGCACATAGCTCTCGTCTGCGGCAGGCTTAAGCCAAATACACTTTTGAACAACTCCGCCCTGGATATCGCTAAATCTCTCGGGACCTCCCCGACCCTTTTTGTTAAATTGATATATTTTTTTGGAGAGGGGGGATGAAATGTAGAGAGAGAGAGAGAGAGGGGGGGGGGGGGGGGTACACAATCTTTAAAGTTAGTCGGCAATATCTAATACTAAATATTGGGTGTCTATCCATTCAACCAACAAGCATACCCAAGGCTGTCGCAGACTGATAGGGACTACTAATATTTACTGTAATATCCCTCATGTTAAGTAATTGGCCACATCTCTCGATGCTCAATGAGTTAACTTTGTTTCTGTCTTTTAACTTATCAAAGGGTTCTTATTATATAGGGGGGATAACGCTTATTTTTCGGTGAATTAAGTTCTTTTACCGATTTTGCAGCTATAGATCAAGCACATTCAGCAACGGTAGTAGTCTCTTACAGTTTGTACTACTATGCTAATGATGATAGGTGCCATACTCTAGGACGTGGTTCGACCCCTGATCCGCGTGGGCTTCTTCAATACCAAGCAATCTCCGGTTCATCCAGTTATGAACAAACTGGCCCCTGTGCAAGCTTTTCATAAACCGCTTTAGTTTGCACAGGTGAAAGTTCGTTCATTACTCGATGCAACATTGAAGTCAATCCTTATGTAATTAAACTCCAGACAGACTTGATATTTTCTCTGGGCGAGTGTCATCTCTCGAGGCTAGGCCATTCTATACATGTCGTAATATATACAAAAAAGTAGTAAATAAAACCGCAGAGTCTGATGTGAAAGCTTAAATGGACACAACCCCTCAGTTTGTTATCATTTTACGTTGACCTTTCAGTTAGAAAAATAAGAAGCGAGCGATCTCGGATGAAAGGTTGTAAGTCGACTCTCCGCCAAAAAGTACATTTAAAGACTTCTTTAGTGAATCGTGTTCTAACAGAAACACTATTAAAACATGGCTAGTAGTCACCTTTTGCGTACATAGTAGGCTATATATGCTGAGCTCTGAAAGACACGCACATGCAGGAAGTGAGTTCTGTTCCTAAATTTCAGATTCTATAATCTGTATGCAAACTGGCCTAAAGTTATCCAATCCAAAATATTAAGTTATAAAAGCTTTCTTTGTCTGAAAGTGTAATTTGGATAATACACTTATACGCATAAAAAGTATGATTTGCTCTAAATCAGGTAAAAATTAACGATTTTGGAATTAACGAATGTATTAACGAATAAACGAATTAACGAATGTATTAACGAATGTATTAACGAATGTTAATGTATTAACGAATTAACGAATACATAAATCAGTATTTTTTCTTCGTCTGCTTGCTTCCGTTTTTCTAACAAATTATGATTGAATACGAATATATCATAGCCGTATTTACTCCTAACTATATTTACACTCTCTGTATCAATAATTAAAGGGGCATGAGCTGCCAAAATGTTGATATTTTGACGTAAACACAGAATGTTGAAATTATCCGCTATTTTTCTCAAAACGTATAATTCAGAAGCTTTTTAGTGCTTCTAGTCTCGAAAATGTACGATAAAGTATTGTTTTAAACTAACTTTGGCTTAGAATGAATGAATGGTCGTCCCGGTTATTTAAATTTTGCTACTTTTCGAACACGTTTTCGGTTCGTACAGGGCACCTACAGTATGGATTTTCCTCATTCCAACGCCAATCGTTTAGTTTTTCGATGGCCTTCAAAGCCTCTTACTGTTGTGACGATCAGAAAGTATGAAAAAAGTGGGAATTTCGGCAGCTCATGCCCCTTTAAACACGGGATTATTAAAACTTTCAATCAATCAATCTACATAAACTGGCGTCTCGCAGATTTCTCAAAGCAGATGCATTGACCTAGTTATCGTAATTGTGTCGGTGTAGAGGTCACAGCAAAACCAAAACTTCGTCATTGGATTACAGACATTGAACTATTGATATGTTTATTTTTGTTTTATTCTAAGAAGTGCCATTCATTTGTAGGATAAATATTTTATCTCTTTATTCTTAAGAATTCGTGAGCAACAAAACTGTTTGATTTTAGAGACCTTTCCTGTGTAGCATAATGAATACAGTCTCAATGTCAACGCGGTGAAGCGGTCTGACTTTACTAGAATGGCTGGATTGAACGATGTGATGTAGAGCTGCATTTCAGAATAAAATGCAGTATTTTTGTGTATTGTGAGAAAAAGATTAACCAACTCGAGTCCGTTTGTTACCATGAATATCACTCTCATTTATTAATTTCCAAAGTCATTCGCCAGAGGCTCGTGACTTTGAAATTAATAGACTCGAGTGATATTCATCGTAACAAACGGGATCTCGTCAGTTAACCTCTATATAAATTATGAGCATGATTTTATAAAAAAGAAAATCAGTACAGAGGTGGCCAACTTTGTCAAACCGTTGATGGTAAATAATTTATGAAGCAGGGTGCAACACTTTCATTGTAACGCAAGCTGTTTTCCTGCATGAGCCCAACCGTTTGCCTGTAAAGAAAGCCGTTGACCGTAAACCCGCATTTGAACAGTTATGTTAGTTCATAACGTCGATATTCTATAATTCTACGTTTGGGAAGGCCTTTGAAAGAAAGCCTTTGTAACATTTTTCAAAGGATTTTGAGAGTTTTCTTGATTTAAAATCTACACATTGATCAGCGTACTCTAAAGGTTTGGTGGTGGTGGTGTAGTCTCCGGGGCTTCCAGCTTGAGCTAGGCTTTGAGGCTTAAGCATTGTCATTGGTGTCTAAAGACACCAATTGTTCACTCCGCCGTTTTCATTGAGTATACCTAGTCCACTGTGATGACTTTCCACTTGGTATAGACAACCGAGTTAGCAAGTCGTTGGAATTACAATGTATTTATTATCTTTCGTTTACAAAGACTTTTACAAACAGCATTCAGACATGGGTACATAGTGTTTGGGGGATTACAGTATATTTTCCATGTTAATTTATTTGCCATATGGGAACTTGTCTGCATCAAATCAGACAGATTTCCATTTTTTTTCTTATCCCTCTTGTAAAAGCTTGGGTATTGCGCACGAAATCGATGATGAGGAAGAAGACAGTATGGAACTATCACATATAGTGACAGGCGGAAAGAGGGTTAGGACTAGATCAAGTAGAGATAGAAAGCAGGGGAACAAATCAAAGTCAAATATCAACTCCCAAGACAGGCAAACAAAAAGTCTCAATGTTGTGATGTCATCAGTATATAGCGTTCAAGTAGGTAAATTATTAAAGCCCAAGTCAGTTTGGACAATCTATATACTCTGCTGTAGGAAACGTAAAGGTAGTCAAAAAACATAAATCGTAACAGGCAAGTAAAAAAATTACTCAAGGTTAACAGTATCATGGGAGTCCATGTAACATGTAAAATTGAAACCGAATCTAAGAGCAGAGGAGATATTTATGGAATTGGGGAGGGGGTTATGGAACAGGGAATTTTTAGACGATCTTAAGAAAGTCAAGTGTGTTAAAGTGGAGAGGTTTAAAAAGGTAAAGATAAAACCCCGACTACGTGTATGCTTTTATATTTTGATTGTGAGAACATTCCTGATGAAATGACGTTGGGAATTGAATTATTCAAGGTAAAGCTTTACATACCTCCAGTAATTCGCTTTTTCAGATGCCAGCGATTTAATCACATAGCTTCAGAGTGTCGTAATTAACACCGATACCCTCGAATATAAAGATAGTCCGAACATAGACTGACCTAAATACGGGAATTGTCAATTTTGTCACAGTTCTGCTTATCGAGGTTGCCCAAAATTAAAGGAAGCTAATAGAGCTCCATTTATCAAAGTCACTGAAAAGGTGTCCTTTACCAAAGCCCTAATGTGTGTACGTAAACAGGAAGCCGAGCCTTTGAACTGTTCCAAAAATCCAAACTTTGACGAATCTACATGTATGTGGGAGCTCACCCGCACTAAACTTACAGTTCAGAAGTTTAAAAAAAACCCAACCATCACCTGTACAGACCCTATCCCAAAACCTACTCAGATATCGATAAGTACACAGACAGAAAATGACGCCTGTACTCAAACTGAAGTTACTGCACCTATTTCATTAATCAATGTAATATCTTTCGTAACAGAAATTGTGTGTCATGTTGGAAAGTTGACTATCACGATGGACACTGGCACAATTGAATACTTAGCAAGACGTGCTGAGCATCTTTTCGGAAGTGGTAATATTTGAGCAGACTAGTTTGTTAAACTAATGATTCAGGAAAACAAAAAAATCGCTAATGGTGTTTCGGATTTTCAAATTTACAGTACCATTTATTCTTATAGTTTACAGTCATTGTAGACCCATGGCCAAGAATTCAAACACTTTTTCGAATTTTAAATCATCTAAGCCAGATATAATCTGTTTACAAGAAACATCCTTGAAACCAAAATATGACTTTACATACCCAGGGTATAACAATCATCTGAAAAGACAGATTGGCCGGTAGATTGATTGATTAGAGTTTAACGCCGCGCTCAAGATTATTCCATACGGCGGCGAAAAGAAATTAAACCATTATATATTGTTTACATCAAAAGTACATTGGAACAGAAAAATGACAGAAACAGAAATAATAAAAACTGGTAAAACACTGTAAATCATTTTTGGAGATTATAAACAAGAAATATCACAATTATCTCCAATGGAGCAACAAGAAACAATTTATATAAATAACCATTCTTATAATATACAAATTTGTATATATGCGTTTATGTTCTGATAGAGTGTAATTTTGACAATAAATAGGTTTATACCATGATAATTAAAAATTTGCCGCAGGTTAGTCGCCTTATACGATCAAGCTTGCCTGGGAGCTGTGGACCAATTCTTATCCTCCGAAACCTACACGGAGACCCAATGATTAGTCGCTTCTTACGATCAAGCACCTTGGGAAGGCTGAGGGTCTATTCTTATCTCCTCGGAACCCACACGGGGGAGGCCAGTAGTGGTCTGGCTGTTTGGCGGGTTTTTTTTTTATCAAAAATGGATTGTCATTTACTGAGATTGCACTACCACAATTTAAAGGGATAGCATGTCCATGTGTTCTAGTGCAATAGTTCATTTTTTCATCAAAATGTAAACAATCCCTGTAAGAAACTAGAGGTTAGTGACTTTAACTCTATATTAAATCAATGTTACCAAATCAATGTCACACCACCCCATCTGGGGTTGTTTGTTTACAGATTGCAACGGTAATATTGTGGCGAAGCTGATAGATGAAAATTACCTGCTTATTTTAAATGATGGAACAGGGACTCGTTTTAATATACACTGAGGAGAACCATCAGCTATCGATCTCACAATATGTTCACCTACTTTAGGATCCATAGCTTCATGGTCGGTTTGCCAAGACTCTACATGTGGGAGTGACCATTTTCCTATTGTTTCTTCTTTTGGTTCCCCTCCTCATAGTGATCATGTTGGTTCATTGTCTCGCTGGAAAGCCAGTAAGGCGAACTGGGTAAAATTTCGTCAGTGTTGAGGATATAGTTGTTGACGGTCTCTGTAGTGATAATATAGCGGAATTGTATTAAAAAAATGTTGTTTATGACATCAATGAGGCTGCTAGTATCTCTATCCCTCAAACTTCTGGCAAAAGAAATAACAAAGCGCCTGTACCTTGTTGGAATATTGAGTGCTTAGAACATCACGCCTATTTACAGGCATAATTACTTTTAAGAAAGCTAAGGCACATGCTCAAACAATTATCAAAAAGACCCAAAAAGATTACTGGCGCTCATATTGTTCTAAAATTAACGGTAATACCCCTCTGAAAGTCTCTAGCACTAGTAACTATGAACCGGAATTCATTCCACGTAAAAACAGGCAGAGGAGTATATCAGTAACTTGGATATACCTGGGGATGAAATACAATTAAATGACGATTTCTCATTGCTAGAATTTAAACAAGCTCTTAGCAATTGCAAAGATTCCTCTCATTGTGATGACGGTATAGCAAATTCTATGATTAAGGCCCTACCTACAAAATGTTTAAATGTAATTTTATCGCTTTATAACAGTCGAAGATGGTTATGCCTGCGGCTTGGAAAAGGGCATTTGTCATTCCACTTGCTAAACCTCAAAAGGATCCAACCCTCGCAACGTCTTATAGACCGATACCTTTGACGTCTTGTCTCTATCTCGTAAAGAATGTAATTTAGTGGTATTCCTTGACATTGATTGTTTGGTGTTTTACGCCGCGCTCAAGATTATTCCTTGACATCGAGAAGGCCTATGATATGCTTTGGAGAGGCAGGCTGCTAATCAAAATAAGAAATATTGGTGTTCGAGTCCGAATGGGTTAGGACTTTCTATCCTATCGCAAAATACAAGTACGTATATGTACGTCTTTGTCACGATTAGTGGTTTTAGAGAAAGGTACTCCCCAGGGGTCGGTTATTTCGCCCACACTATTCAACATTGCAATAAACGATTCGCCATTATTTCTCAATCCAAAGGTGAACTGCCCCCTATATGCAGATGATGCCGCAATATGGTACAGTGGAAGAAATATTCATATGGTCCAAATGCATATCCAGCAAGCAGTTAATGACGTCATTAAATGGAGTAAACTGTGGGGCTTTAGATTTTCCTCTAATAAGTCCAAAGCTGTATTGTTTACCATGTACAGTTTAAAAAACCTGTTTAGATGATTCCAACATTTAAAAAAATGCAATCAGTTCAAATACCTCGGGGTTGTGTTTGATAAATATTAGTCGTACCTCTTTAAAAGACTGGATCTCGGTGTCCGTCGGAAATTACAGACAAGTCTCAGTAGTACCTATCCTCTCCAAAATTCTTGAGAGGCATGTTTATTCTGCTTTGTATTCTTAACAGAAAATAATTGATTGTATGAAACCCAGTCTGGTTTCCACGCTGGTCATTCTTGTCAAAGCGCAGTGATAAAACTTGTTGACCAATGGCGTTGGCATATAGACAAGGGCAAACTAGTTGGGGTGGTGTTTGTGGACTGTAAAGCATTTGACTTAGTTTATCTATGAGAGCATCATGGCCTACCGAGTATTTATGGATGTAACGAAAACACTTTTAAGGGCCCAAGTTGTATCAATATCTGGTAATATAAGTTCACCTAAGCCAGTTGTTAGTGGAGTGCCCCAGGGTCCATTTTTAGACCATTGTTTTTTAAATTATTTATTAATGATTTGCCACATTATTTGCAATGCAGTTTAGATATGTATGCCGACGATTCCACTCTTCACGTGAGTGTGAATTCTATATTTGAAATAGAATAAAACATTATCATCAGAATTGAATAACATAGCACTTTGGTGTAAACGAAATAAAATGTTAATTAATGTTCCTAAAACAAAACCAAATTTAGATTTGTCATTGAACAATGAAGTCATTTATAAAAGTGAAAATGGAAAAATTCTTGGGGTAATAATAAATCATAATCTTTCTTGGACTCCACGCGTATCAGATATTTGCAAAAAAGTTGTCCATGCAACTTGCTCTCTTTAGACGGGTTCGGCACTTGTTACAGTCATTTGCTCGCTAGCCCGGATTATCGGTCTTACGGCGACTGGTATTATATGACTGGTAATGTGTCTTGTCGCCTTATGACGAGCACGGAGAGAAAAAAATTCGGCAGATCCCAGATTTCTCGGCTATTTGCTCGCAAAATATTTTATAATAATTACATTTTGCCATCAATAGATTACTGCTCAGTGGTATGGGAAATGCTATACAAATTAACATTTAAAAAATATAAGTTTTACAGCAGCAAGCTATAAGAACAGTTTCTCAATCTGATTACGTGGGTCATACTGCCCCGTTATTCCGATCTCTGAAATGGTTACCTCTGAGACAGGCTAAATATCATAAGGGCATTCAAATGTGTAAAATTTATAATGAATTGTGCCTTTCTTACTTGGGGAAATTATTTATTAATAAATCTGCATAACAAGAACTACTCGTTCTGTTAAAGGTTAAATGGAACTGGGCATGCCTTAGGTCTGGGCATGTCTCATGGCCATTCCATCCATCAGTAAAAAATATCTCAAAATCTTGGCCTCATAAAACATATACAAAAACATGTGAATAAAAAACACTTAAAATTGCCGGTGGTCGGGATGGCGGGCCAAACCGTGTGACAGATCCCGTAAAGCCCCGAAGTGAAAGCGAGGCTCCCAGAGAGCCAAGTGTCTGAGACTTCGATCGGGATTTTTAGTCAACTTGAATTTCGCTCGAAAACTTGATAAATCAGTCGGCAAATGGTGTTTTGTTTGCTCTTATGCCTAGATAGTGCTTGAAAAGGACCTATCTGAGACTCCTGTGAAGTTTTATGTACAAAGGAAATATTTGTAAAGGCCCACTTGCCGCCGTAGCGTGTTTGACATTTGTTAAGAAACCCAATTTGCACGAGCTTACTACAGCTAAAAGCACTAAAATTAAACATAGCACATATAAAGCATGTCTAATTAGGTTTAGAATGTATAAATGAGGGTGAAAAACAAACGAAGAATCGAAGCTCGATTACAACAACAACACCGATCAGTGTTGGTTAAAGGAGGGGAAATCTCTAGAAATATGTAGGGATAATCGTCGATAACAACCTATAAAGTACTTAAAACATTTCATGTCAATTACCTCCAGTGACCCTCAAGCTAATAAAAGCAGACAGAAGTATGTCCTTACAGTGACTTATATGTGTAGCCATTTTTCCGTTTTAGGATGACGTGATGTTGGTATAGCTATTTTTAGATCAATAATGACGTATTTTTACCGCTCTCTAATGTATAATTTAGGTCAAAAAAACATGGCGACAAACTTGAAGCGGGAAGATTGTCTCCGAATATATAGGTCATTATGCAACCGCACGCCATTTCTTAGCCAAGCGGCCCCAAGCCATTGGCTACATTGCATCACATAACGCACTTACATTTTTATTCAAGAATAATTGGATCAAACTAATGAAAAAAAATGGTGGCGGCCTTGTGAATGGCCTATGGAGCTTATTCTCTATTGTAACGCCACCTTCAAATTTCAATTATTCACATACGAGGAGATAAAACATACATTGGACAGTTGTTTTGGACTAAATAAACTCTACTCTTTCCATCTAAACTAGTCTAAAGCTTAGATTTTCTTTCCCTTTAACTTAAGTGTTGGATTACCCCCATTCAAGCATTTTTGTCTGTGGTTTGCACTCGGCAGGCTTTAATAGTCCCTCTTACTCGATGAAAGTTCGTAAAATTATACTGTGTCGTTAGATCGCCTACACGACTCAAACCATTACGGCACTTGTGCACACGATCAGTTTCGAAATTTGTTGACATTGCGGGTACCTGAAAAATCTGTTTTTCAATTTCAAATTAAAAATACTAAATGATGTCAAAACTTTTAATTTCTGGTAAAAATAGAAAGTTCCTAACTTTTTTTGCCTGGGAAAAATACAGAAAACCGTCCACTGTTTTTAATGTAAACAGTCTTCTTGATTTTCACGGCAAGTGTGCCTTTAAGAAACTGACCTGTTTTGTAGAAGGCATTCAGAGTAAGTGTTTCCTGCCTTGTCCATAGTCATAGTAACAGATGGGACATAAGGGAGAGCACTCCGTGTGACTGTGGTCAGACAAAAGCCTTCCATCGATCCGAATTGATGAAAATAGTCAAAATTGGCAGATCATGCCACTTAAATGTATTATTGATGATTATCTTACATGTAAATTAAACGAGCTGGTGCGAATAAAGAAGAAAACTGACTCGAACAAGGAGATTCTTTCAACAGGTATGCACAGCTGTATTTTCAACGAAAGCACAACTACTGTGTACACAATGTTCTGAAATATACAACAATATACAAAAATTTATACAAATCATGAAACATAGAAATACACAATAACCAATTCATTTAAATATCACAGACCATTGCTAAAATATGGCACACTTCCGTAGATAATTTCACATTTCATCTTGTAATTTCACATTTTCTATTTCATTTGGTATGTTAACAACAAACTCTCAAATACTTCATTTTTATGTAGTTTTTAGTTTTGTAAAAGCAATCGAACATTTAACCTCAAAATTAATACATGCAATACGTTACATACATCAAAATCACCGCAAAAATATACACACGTTTTTACAACTTCGACGATGGACTCGCCCATAAGGGGTGAAAGGTAAGTTCACGGCACAGTAAAAATATCAATTTAGACACCAAACTTAACCTAATATGGAAATACGTTTTTGAAATCAATGAACACTGCACGATAGAACATTAAACGAAATGTTTAAAGGTTTTCAGTGATAAAAGATTGTCATGTTACCATAAGTGCGTTTTGCTCGCCCCCATTACGTAATGGACTCTTCCAAAATCATGTCCAGCTGTATCAAATTTATACTTGTAAGTAATAAAGTTGTGTGTACGATTATTTCAGATAATATTGCATTAAACTACATTGCAATGTGCAATAGTTGCATATAATGCTTTACCTAAAGAGTGGGTCTTCTCCTTGTGAGGCCCGCCAGCTAGCAGAGCGATCTAAGTGAAGATACGTGGACAGAGATGTTCCAAGTAAAGTGTGGTCACCTGACGTGTCACATAGGAGAAACATTAATATTGAACAGATTGAATTGAATATGCAACAGGTTGTCTAACAGGCATATATTTATAACATGAGCGCTTGTCTCGCTTATTGACGTTTTACTTACGTTCCAAACACCTTTTCGGTTCGTACAGGCTGTATTGTCTACATGGATAGTTTGGTTCGTACAGACCGTATAGTCTATATTCTCATTTCAACGTTAATTATTTTGATTTCGTCATCCTTTCAAAGAAATCAACATGTTTATCACGATTGTTTCTAAGTCATTCGCAGACATTTATCTTTATGTCCTAATAGCATGTAGCCTTAAAAAAGTAACTGCCTTTCGAGATGAAAAAAGTAGTACCAAACTAGTTCTACATCTCCCAGGATGGAGAGTTGGCGAACTGGACAAAGATTCCGTTTCTTCGACAAGTAAACTTGCATACGTTGCCATACAATTGCAATAATATTGAGTGCGGAGTAAAAAAAATCTATTTTATTTTACAGTTTACATAGTTTGAACCTACATTATGACTCTTTTTCTAACGGAATAGTTTTTCGAAATATAAATACGAAATGTTCCCTCTTTAAAAGTTATCGTCAATAAAAAAAGATAAAAATCAGGGTGTACAGTGTTTCAGAGAACACACTAATTTTATTATCTGTCAGATCATTTCTTCATGATTTTCAAATGATATTTTTGATACACCTAAAATACTCCACAGTACGTTTAAGCAATGATTCAAATATTCCCTGAATTGACTAATGTAAAACTATGGTGGTTCTTTCAGCACATTTCTGTCTACTTGTATATTTGTTCATTCTTTATTTCCAATTACCTGAGAAAAGGTTATCAACGTGGAGAAAAGGTTTCCACTGCGGAGAAAATTTTCACTGCGGTGTAAACATTCCTGGAAACACTATTAGGCCTCCGTAGTAAACTGTATTTCACAGAAATTATATTGTGTCTTTGGACTTTTTGTCCAGTCGGACGGCCATATAGCCATTCCCAACATGGACTTCAATGGCTGTTAAAGTGACACGAACTGCCAAAATGAGGCGTCAAAACTAGCTTATCGTAGATGTACTTTAGTGACGTCATCTGAGGAATGCAGAATAGGGATTAAATTTTAGAGACACAAAAAACCCAACCTGTGGATAGATTTAGATTGTAAACGGAAAAAGGACCTATAATGTGTGAAATCCAACAGTGATGTTATGCGGTTTTTGATTTATTGGTTTGTGTCCATGCTTCCTATAAGATTATGCCTTTACACCACTATTTAAAAAATGTAAACGTAGCTGGACATATGTGCCACTTCTTTTAAAAAGTTGGTAGATTTACTTGCAGTTAGCTCGTTAAAGTTCGCTAACTTCACAAATACCAAAACGATTGGTCGTGGTGAGTTTCCCTTTAACTGTAACTGTTTGCTTAATGGATCTAGTTTGAGCATCGGCGAGAAACAGATGAACAACAGCCCGGCTGTGATCTTTGTTCAAAAACGTGATACAAACTCAGTCAAGTGTATTGTAAAAGAATTACCCAGTACCTCACAGACGTAACCATGGCTTTGTGTAATTAGTTCACTTAATGAAGTCGATAAAAGGCCATTTTCACCAGACCTACCAAAGCATGCTAATAATGATATAACTACTCTTTGATACTGTTAAGCAGAGTGTTAACAGTTGTTCTTTGAACGGTGTTTATCCTCTGCAATGTAGAACCACAGGCGAGATTTGAAATACGAAACTTAACAATGCAGAATATTGCCAACCGCATTTGGCCAAGCCTATATTTAATGTCATCATCTTAAAGGAATGAGGACACAATTCTGCTTCAAACAAGTTTTAGCGTTTTGCAAAGTTATAGAAACATGTAAGCTTATAAGGCACAATCTCATTTTCAGACTTTGAGACAGTCATGTTTTTAAAAGATGTGAATTCATTGCGTTAGTTTTTTTGTAAGCAGATGATGATTTTTTTTGTGGGGGAGAGGGTGGAGGCTAGGTTTTCAAAGATTATAGAGATTAGCTTATATAAACTTGAAAACTGACAATTTCCCTACGTTTAAGCTCCCATCCATCTCTTTTAAAGAGAATCCTTTGACCAAAATATGTCAACCCACCCACATGTATTTTGTGTTACATAAGTTAAAGAATTCATTCCTGGCAAAGTATGTGTTGTCTTTGCCACAAAAATGTTAATGAGAAATGATTGAGGCGTCACCACGAAATAAGAATCCAATATTTGTTTGTACCATGATTAAGGGGAAAGAAAACCAATCGCAGAACTCTCATTCTGGGATTACAAATGGACAACATTATGCTTTATTTACAATGTTTTAGATGTCTATAAGCACAATGACATGAATTGGATTTCTGATGCATTAACCAACGTACATTTAATTCTTAAGTTCAGCCATTGGTCGGTCTGCTAAAGGCGATTACAGATTAATACCGATGGAATAATCTGCTTTTACAATCTGTCCCATGTAAGCATCATTAGCAGCTTCTAAAGACTGTTTGTTCAGCAACAGTTTTAATTTTATCTCTACAAATTAAAATTGCGATAAAGGAATTAAAAAGGCGACAGGCGTGTCTGTACCATTTTATCAATCAATCATCGAATTGATCAGATTCCACGTCTGACTCATTAATCGACATCCATTTATGAGTTACGGTAGCTAGCGATGATCTGCCTATTTACATTTAGATATCTTGTCAATTGTGGTTGAACGTCAAAAATGCAATATATTATAAAAGGTCCATATAAAACCTTCTATCGTTCTGGTTGGCTATGTCTCATTTAAGTTAACACGTAAGGTAAAATACATTATACTTCGTCTTAAAGACAATATCTACCTACCCAAACATGGTTTTATTTATTTTATAGGAAAGTCATAAAAATTAAATAATCCATGTTTTGGTATCAGGTAGATATTGTCTTTAAGATGAAGTATAATGTATTTTATCTAAAGTGTTCACTTAACTATGTTGCTTCATGTCCCAGTTTATCAAAATCACACCATGTGATTCTTGGATTTTATTCTCTACACAAATACATGTAAAGCTGGGTAAATATGATCTAACATTTTGTGGGTTTTAATTGGACATCTCAGATAGGTCACAAAAAGTTACGCCATACACGACCTATGTCGCGTACAAGCTGACGAGAAGATATGTCGAGCGTCCATAACGGAGGTCGTATTTGGCACTATTTCACTAAACTAATTGATATCCATCAGCCCCGAAAAGCGGCAAAAAGGCAACATGTTTTAGATTCGGTGTAGTGCTCTCGAAATTGAATTTGACAAAATTTGCAAATTATATGCGCTTCAACACAATTAACGTAACCTCGAAAAACAATGTCCTAGATTGTTCATAAATTCTGTAAGGAAAATTTTGCATGGAGATTAGTTGCTATATTTCTTTGACTTTTCAATAATATATAATAAAAGCATTATAGTTGAATAGTAAACACCACATGTACGTTGTGTCCTTATTCATTTTTTAGGAATACATTAAACGGACAATACGGTACACCCTTGAGATACCTAATTGTGATAGGTATATTTATAGTTTGTTCTAGCAATTTGTTTTTTAATTCAAGAGTGTCAATCTGCTATTCAAAGGTATAGAGGCTGATTATTTTCCTACAACAAGAAAAAATTCTAGGTGTTATTGAGAATAAAGTACACAGTCAAGTTACTGTGGCCATGGTTATCTAAAAACAAGTGTAAAGGCCATTTTTTATTTTTACTACGCTAGTCTGTTTCGCGCAGTTGGTCGATCTGGTTTTCATACACAACTATGATTTAGATATCTTAGCGGTCCCATAACATCTCAGAATATTAGTTATAGACGGCCAACAAAAGCGGTACTATACTTGTTACTCGTATTAACCATTTAAATAACCTCTTTTCTTTAATATATTAAACTGTTGAATTGTTAATCCGCATAGATTGTTTATAAGCGACGGCTTGTGACCTTTAATGTTGAGTCAACGTTGTACAACAACAACACATGTTAAAGTTAAATATCGTGTTTTGGTTCAAAATAACTCAAAACTTGTTTTAACTGAAATAATAGATTACTAGATTCTCATAGAAAATAGATATAGACAAAATAGAACACATATAGCTTACTTATTATTGTGTTTTATTTACTTTCAGTCAATCATTGTGGCACCAATTTGACATGAGTGTATCAGCAGAAAGAACCATAGAACATAGAATAGTGTACCCTATTTTCACCATGACAAGGAATTTAGTAAACTTTGAAACCAAGAAAATTACCTTCGTGTTTGGTGTTAATAACAAGTATGACCCGGACATCTCCAGGGAGGGAGGCGGGAGATCCGTCCAAAGAGTGAATTGACTCTCCGTAAACCGACAATCCCTAAATTTTGACACAAATCGATTAAATGATTGCTAACCCTATAAAGGGCTTGGTGATCTCAATCCACATTAGATTGACCTATGAGATCACGAATTAAATGTTCTCGTTATTTTTTGGGATTACACTTTCTTGAAGAATGGCAGAAATTCTTCTACCGATTCACCCAAAATCGGTAGAAGAATTTCTATCATTTTTCAAGAAAGTGTAATCCCAAAAAATAACGAGAACACTGTTATATTCATTTTCTAAAAGACACTTAACTGATTAAACATACAATTTGAACTTTCTATTTCCCATTGTGTAACATACCATATACAACATTGCATTGTTCTTCATATTAGAAATAGCTTTGACAGGAAGAAAATGTTTAAATTACTTGTTGTACGTCAAAATGCTTATTCGAGTGATTTATCTCCAATTCTAATCTAGAAGACGCATATCCATTTTTTCCCGCAATTTCAAACTTTCAATGTTTAACAATTTTCTTGTCTTCTATCTTTCATAAATGCATATAGATATACATCTAGTGTCATATTTAATTTAAAAAATCGTAACATGAGAAAAACCTGATGCTTAATTATCTCCTATTCCCAGAATTATCATATTCTCTTGTACAGAACGTGCCTATCGGTAAATATTTTTTAACGATTACAAAAAAAAAACGCAGGTAATCTCTGTTAAAAATGCACCAATGACTTAATCTTAAGTTACTTTTACGTTTTTCTTATGTTTTTGCGTGACAGTTATGTCCGCTTTGTTCCTCTCTGATCATGTAATTTTTTGAAAATGAAAGTTCTATTACCAGACCTCCAGCCACACTTGGCGTACATACCATGGTTTAGTGGAACAAAAATCATAGAACGTGCATGCCTGCACAGCAAACATTACAATTCTACTTCATTTACAATTCTTTTGATTTTCATAAGCATAAAAACATGAATTGGATTCCTGGAACATTACTCAAAGTTAATACATTGTAATGGCGACCTGGGTTGGTCTGCAACAGGCGATTGCAGATCAATAAAGATGAAATAACTTGGTGCGCTGCTTAAACAATCAGCGTCATTGACAACAGCACAGCTTCCAAAGGCCGTGTGTTCTTCAAATATTCGTGAGTTATCTATGAAACATAAATCCAGGTTTATTTTTGGAACAAATAAAATGATTTAGTATGGTCGAGCGTAAAACATCGCATGTGATCTTTAAATAATTTCCCTATCAATCAGCTGTACGGCGTCTTCATTGTTAGCTAACAATGGCCGTGAATTAGACTAAATATTCCAACGGTCATTGCAAAAATACAAAATACTGACTCGAACAATACTTCAAACAAATACTTGCTCTTTCCTGTTGAAACATTGTCCATGTCCAGTATCGCTGCTGAATGCTGGCACATGTTACTTCAGATTCACTTCATTTCAAATACATGAATTTGACCATTGATATGCATTTCAAAATATCTTCGGTTCCTAATTTTAAATATCATATCGAATCACAAGAATGCGAAAAAATCTATACTCTCCCAACAAAGAAACACAAAATCCAATTTTTGTTCTTCAAAATATGAATTTCCAACACCATTTATAAAACAGAAATAAGCATCACATTACACTGAAATTTGGCAGACTGGTTGTTCAGACTTTAAAGTTCATTCACATGTAAAATTTTATCACATTAAAGTTCATAGCGCTCAGATGACGTCACTGCAACGTCAATATCTGTTGTGCCCACCATTAACCTGTAACACAGCACGGACCCGTCTCGGCATAGACACAATCAATCGACGAATACGGTTTTGCGAAATTCTCCTCCATTCTTGCTCAAGAGCCTGCTTCAGCTCTTGCAGAGTTTGCGGCGCTGGATGACGACTCCGCACGCGTCTATCCAAATCATCCCACAAATGTTCTATTGGGTTCAAATCTGGTGATTTGGACGGCCAGGGAGCACTGTTGCTAGAAATTGGCTAGAAATTCAACAGTAGCACGAGCTTTGTGCGGCCGGGCGTTGTCGTGCTGAAAAATTCCCCTACGGAGGTCCATTACGGGCAGCATACATGTATGTGTATCGAACGGTGTTAAGGTTGCCGGGAATGTGAACCAGTTGAGTTTTTCGGGCACATGATACGGCACCCCACACCATCACACTTCCTCCGCCGAAATTGTCGACCTCAAGGACGCAGTTCCTTGCGAACCTCTCATTCCGGCGTCTGTAAACTCGTGTACGAACATCTCTTCTCTGTAGCTGGAATCTTTGATTCATCGCTGAACCAGACTCGCCTCCAGTTTCGCATATTCCAGTCGCTTAATCTGTTGCACCATCGGACCCTTGCAAGTCGATGCTGGCGTCTCAGTACTACGTTGACGATCAGCTGTCGAACCGGATTGCTGGTGCCGTTGCAACAGTCTGGAAATCGTGCTCCGGTGAACATTATAAAGTCTAGCGACTGCATTCTGTGATTCGCCGGCCAGAAGACGACCAATGACGACGTTCCGGGTAGCTGCGTCTTGTCTCGGGAATAAAACCCATTTGGGCTTGTTCTATCCCTTGAAGCATATGATACCTAATAAAGCGAAAATAAATGTATTAACCATCTCTCCCACTTCCCCCAAAGTGATAATAATAACAAAAAAAAACACAAAAACACAAACTCCCTCCCCCCAAAATACCGAGAATATATTTAAAAGCACAATATTGAACAAAAAAACAGTGTATCAATAATCTATAGAGGATTCTAATACACCTCCAACTCGTTTAACATTACAGAGATAGGGAAACCGGGGACCCATTATCTGATGCAATAAAGGGGGTTCATGCTGGTTTCAACCATGTTGTGCTATAAATTAGGGGTGAGTTGGTGTAGAATAATCTTGGACCGAACGCCCAGAGTGACAGCTGTGTTCTAACACGGCATTTGATTACTTGCGTCGTTGACTAGTCACTTGAGAGAGAGAGAGAGAGAGCAGTGTTCGATAACGTCACAACATTCCGGAATTATGACGTCATCGCGTTTGAGCTGACAGCACTGATTTCACCCGCTATACGTTCTACATATGGGTTGGTCCAAAACATTTCTGATTTACTCTGGTTACCCAAGGGAGAGTCTAAATGTTCATATGCAGTTTGGAAATGCTGGTTTTCTGATTAAAATTCTTACGTTTGGATAATGAAATTGAATTAATTTACATATGCTATGCAGTAGAGTAGAAATAAAGGACTTCCTGGTGAGCTGTGTGTTGCTGAATAAAGGGTCATTGGCGGAAATACCACTATTATTTGAAGACTCGGGGCTTCGCCCCTCGCCCTCAAATAGTGGTATTTTCCGCAACTGACCCTTTATTCAGCCACACACAGCTCACCAGCGCGTCCTTTATTTCTTAATTAAACCGTCCGTCCCTCAATCAGGGGTCTTTTCAGCAAATATTTAAAGCATAATTTCGGTAATACATTCTTCAGGTGAGAGGGAAGTCTGTTCCAGACATTTGTACCTTTGATCTGTAAAGAAAAGCGCCGAATATCAAGGGAATAAAATGGCTTATATAAATTCAAGGTGGATTGCCTTGTAGCATATGTGTGTAGGTTATTTATCATATCAAAATAGGATTGAAAATCCAAGGGCAATTGTGACCTATGATACACAAATTCGTGAACAAATAACAAAATCTGATATTCATTCAACTGCTCCAATGATAAAACATTGAATTTCTTGAACAAAGGAGCCGTGTGCTCTGTTCGTGCAGATTTTGTTATAACACGAATGCATCACTTTTGAATCAAGAATAAAGGATTAAGGTGTGATTTGTAGAGATTGCACCAGACAATATTACCATACGACAGGTATGGAAAAATAAGAGAATAGTATAACATAAACAGTGTTTTCGTGTTAACAAGATTTTTTATGTGATTTATTACACCAATATTTTGAGAAATTTTGGAACGTAGGAATTCAACGATTTATCCAATTAAAATCCTCGTTTAAATAAATTCCTAAAAACTTAAAGGTTTTAACTTGCTCAAAAGGCGAATTTAACATCTTAATTTCAATTGTATTATTGAAAGTTCTGTGAGGTCTTATAAGCATACATTTTGTTTTTCCGAGGATCAATGAGAGCTTGTTTGCTATGAGCCATGTAGAGATTTTTTTCTAATTCTTCAATTACTTTAATTTCTAAAGTGTTAATGTCAGCTCCTTCGCCATGGAGGCAAGTGTCGTCGGCAAATAAAATAATTCCTAAAAATTGGAAACAATATTAATATAATTTTTATAAAGAAGAAACAGAACGGGCCCTAAAATGGACCCCTGGGGACCCCGCATGAAATTGGTAGACTTTCTAAAAGTACATTTGAAAACTTAGTACATTGAGTACGTGATGAGATATAACTGTTAAACCACCTCAGAGAGGTCTAAAAAGGTGAGTATACTATAAAGTTTAGATTCTTTAGTGTGAATGATTTTTTCTTGTAACGAAAGTAAAGCGGATGCAGTAGAGTGGTTGACACGAAACCCGAACTGTTTGGATGAAATAATGTTATTTTCATCTAGGTAAGTTATCATTCTAGTCATCATACATTTTTCAAAGATTTTGCTCAGGCATGGCAGAACAGATATCGGTCGATAATTGCCAACAAAGGATTTATCGCCAGATTTGAATAGTGGGATAACCTTGACTATCTTGAGTGCATCTGGGAAAACACCTGTAGTAAACGACAAATTTATTAAGTCGCATAGAGCATCTGCTATATGGACAGAGATAAGTTTTACGTGTGACGACTTAATACAATCTACTCCAGCAGCCCTATTTTTAAAACTTTGTATTAATTCATTAATCTCTAAAGGTGTACAAGGAGATGGCATAAATTCGGTTTGAGTAGGTTGCTGAAGATAATCACGAAAGGAGCTATTTGTTATGGGTAATTCTTTTTCAAGATTTTTGGCTATTTGAGTGAAATATTGATTAAAGTCATTAGCGATTTTCGTAGGATCAGATGTACGATGTCCATCAATGTTATATTCAGATGTTAGGGTTAGAACTTTGACGTATATTCATAATTGAGTTCAGAATTTTCCAAGTTCCTTTTATATCGCTATTTAATTTTTGAAACATATTTTCTTAGTACTTTTGTTTTGCTAAACGCAATGTATGAACTAGTTATTTCTATACTGTTTTAGTTGAAATTATGGACTTTTCTTTTAGATGTATACGAAATAATCGATTTTTTTCACGAATAGAATTATAAATAGATAAAGTGACCCAAGACTTTTTAATTTTACTGGCTTGTTTATTAATTGTTTGGGCTACAACTGGAAAACACTCATCATAAACTTCAACAAATTTAGAGTTAAATACATGTAAGGAACTATCAAAATTGTTATGAGCGTGAATTAAATTTTTCCAGTCAATGCCGGAGATTTTTCCACAAAACATATCTTTTCGTGTGTCGTTAATTAACCTACGGTTCAGCTGAGTGAGTTTTAATTCTGTGTTTATTTTGTCTTTCCCTATGTGAAATACTGGAAAGTGATCAGTAATGTCTGCCATTAGTATTCCAGAAGTTATGTCATCTTCGTGAAAATTAAGGAATATGCTATCAATAGCAGTTGCCGTATGACATGTTACGCGAGTTGGTTTGGTTATTTTAGGAAACGAGTAATGCGATTTTAGTAACTCTATGAATTATTTGGTCTGTGTGTGATTTGATTTCAGCAGATCCATATTAAAGTCTCCTAGTAATGCACATCGTTTATTTTCATTGCTTATCATTTGTAGAATATTTGAGACGGTTGAATTAAAATTTTCAATGCTATTACCCGGTGGTCGGTAGATTAAACCAACGATGTATGTATCCCTATCTATAGTAAACTCAATAAAAATGGACTAGTGTTCACCATTTGCGTCATTAATAGAAAGATCTTCACGTAAATGGCAATTTTCCAGAGATTCGTGAACCTATAATGCAAGTCCATCCCCTTTTTGTTGTGGTCACGATAAGATGTGAATGGGATATAGCCAGAAATGTTATACAAGTTATGAGTAGAGGAATCTGTCCAGGCGTCTGTGATGCCAATAACCGAAAAGGGAAAATCCAAGTGTTGCAAAGTGCTTTAGATTTAAAGAAAATGTTTTTGCAAACTTCTGGCATTGACGTGAAAATATGAAAGTGACCCAAGCTGATCAATAGCTTTCAAGTGAGTTTTCAGGGGTTCTTCAAAAAAATATGTGCACCGAGTTGTGTCAATATTGCTCCAGTAAGCCTGCTCATAGCAAGTATCGTCGGTTACATAAGAACAGTGATAAGATTTGATTCAGATTTGTTTTATTCTCTTGGCCCTTTTCCGGGCATGGAGAAATACATCATATAAACATAACAATACATGTATTGGCGGACATTGGTCAAACAACACCACCTAACAAATGATGGGATTATTTTAGGAGGCCTATGAATTGGCTTAAAGTCTTTAGATTTCTGACATTGCTATTGATAAATAGAGATTGCAAGCCATGCGAATACTTATTTCTTACAAAATAATGGGGTATTTTCAACAAGCGTTGTGGCTCATAGAATTGGCAATGAAATAAGTAGTGGACTTCTTCACCTACATCTAAATTGCATTTGTCACATAATCTAAGGTGAGTTGGCAAATTTGACCCTTTCCGGTAATACAGATAAATATTTTTCAAATTGAAAAGTAGTTTTTATCTTCGCATAAAAACGCCCCTTTTCAGAACTTGTAACTTCCTCTCTAAATCTTTGTAAAAACTGATCTTGTAAACGTTGTTTTACTGATTTTACAAGCCATATTGGGTTTAACAACAAATCACCGGTCCATATATATGTAAGTCCCAAACTATCCAGAAGAGATTTAACTTGAGTAAGCCATTTAGAATTTTGAGGCTGCCTAACTAAATTTTGGTACAAAATAAAACACAGTTTAGTTTCCTTGTCGTCTCGTAATTTACTCCAGTAGCTCAAAATACGAGTATAGATAGTTATATCTACAGGGTATCTACCCAATTCTCCATATACCATGTAACTAGCTGTCGATTTCCGGAGATTAAGTAACAGCTTTAGAAATTTTCGTTCTGCCTGGTGTTTAATGTTAAAGGATTAAAACATAGGTCTTCAAAGCCTTCATAATAATATGATATTTTTTCTTCCGGACAAGAGGACTGACATAGCTGCATATCTTCTGTGGATACATTGAAAAAGGGTAACAGACTCCTCTCTCTGTCAAGGTTTGTTTCGACAGACACGAGCATCGAAAGAGGGATGGATACGGTAAAGAAAAAAAACATGGAGAACATATTAAGAAAACATATAACATAAAAAGCATATTAAATACAATATCATTTAAGTAATGTGAAGTTTCCTCTTGGCAGAAGTGGGAGTGTTAGTAAATTAGTTATATCTTTATAAAAACATCACAGAGTGTCATATGTTTCAACAACAAAGAAAGATGGATTTATGCATGTAAAACATGTTCTGTTTTGTAAAACATCTGACATTCATAAGTGTGTATATATAAAATATTTGACTAAATTTGAAAAGAGAAAATAGGCAAAGATTGAAGAATTGTTAGTAGATTGATGCCGCTCAAGAAAATCTCACTCATATATATTGAAGTTGTTATTTGAATAGGAATTTCCTGACCTTTCCCTGGTACCTAACATAAGTAGATCAGCCAGGATCTCTTTTAATCGACTGTCCGGGCGACATATTGGTGGAAATCTGGTTCAATTTCAATTTAGCGCCCATAGAGGCCCCCAGTATAGGTAAGGAATCAATTGGAATTAATAGTAATATATATACATACACATAAACAAGCATGGCATCAATGGGTTAAACATACATAAAGGGGTAATAGGAAGATTGGATATGGCTTTAGCAGTGGGGGTAAGGCAGTGGAGGGGTGGGGAGGGAGTGGTCTTGAGGATAAATGGCTATACTGTATACAAGTATTGAATATATGAATTAGTTGGCTACTTTAGGCATACACAATGGTTGAGTATTAGAACAATGTAATAAGCAATATAATAAGGATGTATATACGACGTCCCAGCCTAGTTAGTAGTCCAGGCACTGGGTATGACTAGGCCTTAGTCTCTGTTCATTGTTGGTTTGAATCTACGGATTTCTAGGGCTTCCCTGATGACACGGGGCTTCCTGTGTTTAAGGTTACGGGAAAGAACAGTGGGGTGTCTCATGCTATTCTGTGGGTGGGGTTGTTTGCAATGTGTTCAGCTATTGCAGACTTTTGAGTTTCTCCTTCGATGGTGGCCGATTTGTGTTCTTTAGTGCGCACTGAAAGGGGCCGTGATGTCTCTCCGATGTAATTCTCACCACAAGAGCAATTGAATTTGTATACAATTCCTTTTGGGTTGTCTTTTCTTTCTCCTGATCTGCCGTTAGCTGATAACAGTGTCTTCAAGGATGGCATACTGCTAAACATAACTTCTACAGGGGCTTGTTTTTCAATTACACGTTTAATTTGATGACTTATTTGACCAATATAAGGGATGACCTAAAAAACCTTCAAAGAACATCACCAGTTGTAAACATTTCAAGAGAGCCACCCCCTGTAAAGATGGTCATCCCTTGAATAATAATTGCCTGTAAATAAGTTACTCTGTTAGTACATTAAATCTGCTAGTGTGTAATTGTTACTTTTTATTTTTATTTTGTATCGTAACAAGATCTACTGTAACGATGTCAGATCTGGGTCATAGTGGACGCGGGTTAATTTACATATTTGTCCGTGTAAAGTTGAACCCAGATAGGTCAAGTAAGGCTACAACAGCTCGACCTTAATACTTGTGCATGCAGTTAACTGTGAGACATCTGTATATGTATTCTCTATAATATGGCTATCCGGGTGGGGACACCTGACTTACCTTCACTAGTTAATATTCTTGATGAGTATCTACCAGAAGTAATTCGGGTGAGCATTTATTTCATTCAGCTATCAATATGCATCTTCTTTTCTACATCGTCAGAACCGCTCGCCTAGACCTAGAACATCTGTCCCTTTTCTTCCACCACCCTCTGCAGTTTCTACTAGGGCCCACTCTCGTAGACCTAGTACCTCTGCTCCCTCTCCTCCCCCCTCTCCAGTTTTGTCAGCCTACTCCCCTATGAGATATTCAGATGCAGTGATATCCCCTCCAAGAGCAGCGCAACCCTCGGAATAACTTAGCTAATTCTGAATTTTGGAAATTTCGGCACGCGTCCTCTAAATGTAAATACAAAAGGTATTATTACCTGGGGATTCTAATGTGTCTAGAATTAACCTTGATCCCCACCCTGATGTGCAGGTAGAATGTTTTCCTGGTGCCAACGTCAATTCCTTTCGGACTCTAATTAAGACATATCAAGGTCCCAAACCTGAGAAAGTTATTTAAACTATATTTGGGACAGGGCATGTGCCGCCCTACTTTCGGCTGAGGAAGTAATATGGCTAATGTAAGTAATGGGGAACTCAATGCTGATGACATATCTTTACTCAATAGAGGACTTGAATTTCTGTTTTGCCCGAAATCATTATCTGATAGGGACCTTTTTATTAGTATAGTAGTCTATGTTATGGACTTCTCCAGAATTATAGGTCATAGTGATATCTCACTGATATTCTTTTACGTGGTTTAACTAATCCTAGAAACCAAAATAACCTTACTTAGTCAGAACGCCTTGCCTACAGTAAGCTAATGGGACATCAAAACATATATCGTTATAAAAACTGCTGATAAATGCTCGGCAATAGTTATTACATGTATGTCTAGACAGGGTTATGATTGAGGAGGTAGAATGGCAGCTAAACATCCTTTTATTACCAAAGACTTGATAAGGAAATAAGGCCTGAACATGTTGGAAATTGCAATAGAATTCTTCGCTCCCTTGAAGAAAAAGGCTATATTAATAAAAAGCAGTAATCCGACCTTAATTCTAAAAACAGGGCACTCTATATTTCGAAAATACACGAACCCATTGAAAAAAATGGCCTAAGCCTCTAATGCCCCCAGGGCGTCATATTATCTCCGATTTTGGTAGTGAACGTCTAAGAATATCACAGCTTATTGATTACTGTCTAAAACCTATAGCAAATCGGCATGTTAGCTTTACCAAAAATACTGATGATTTGTTGCCAAATTATCTTTCCCAGAAAATTCTACTGACTTAACCCAACCTCATGCCTGTCGTCGACCTAATGAAATATCATGGATTGTAATTTATTATAACAACTTATGATTAAGTATAAACGACTAAATGATATGCCCCTTTTTAACACAATAAGAAACTGTCTCCATGGTTATTTTAGACAAAAAGATTTTCCCTGTGCCCGTGTGTTTTAGTGTTCAAATATATATATATACTGAACCGCAAAAAAAATGTCACTCCTTTTTTTTATATTGATAATCAGTGTATTTCAAATAAGTGTAAAAACACTTGTCAACGGAATGATTCCAAATTTAACATGATTGATCATCATCATTGGCAGACAAATGTTACAGAATTTCAAGTGAAAGTGACGAGGACAGGTGACGCCACAGTGCAGGGGATTTGAACAAAAATCTACTTCACATGTTTATATCTGACTTAAAAATCAGTTCCAATGTGTTTTAAACATGATTAGAATCACTTAACTGGTTATTAGATGCATACATTTGTTCTTTTCCCAACCTAAATTACCTTGTTACCACGCCTTTTATGCCTTTACTTTATTTTCTCACACTACACCCCCGATAATTTCATTCCCGGCAGTGTGTTATTTTTGTCATAATCAACAAGTGAAATTATAGTCCAACTTACTGCTGATTGGTTAACAAACATGATTTTCCAAGTTCAACTAATCAAAACACAAGCTTGCATTCTCAGCGCATGTATAATACGTTCGTTTTCCTTTTATGTAATAAGTTGAAGACATCCTTGTTAGATTACAAGTGATTGGCAGTATAACTCACAACTATGCGAAGTCGTAGCCAATCATGTTATGGCTTACATACAACGGACTACATTTATTCAAAATAGTATGATTTTCCCACGATCACGTCATAGCTACTACCATATAAGGAAAGCCTTTGAATGTACATGACATACTTCTTGGCATTAACAAACTACTTCGTCTGCTTACTTCCGTTTTTCTAACAAATTATGATTGAATACGAATATATCATAGCCGTATTTACTCCTAACTGCAAACGATGGCACTTTCTGTATCAATAATTAAACACGGGATAATTAAAACTTTCAATCAATCAATCTACCCAAACTAGCGTCTCGCAGATTTCTCAAAGAAGATGCATTGACCTAGTTATCGTATTTATGTCGTTATAGAGGTCACAGCAAAACCTGACTTCGTCATCGGATTGCAGACATTAAACTAGCCGAGAAATCTTGGCTCTGCCAAATTTTGTTTTTTTTCGTGTTCGTCTTGGCTCTGCCGAATTTTGTTTTTTTTCCGTGTTCGTCTTGGCTCTGCCGAATTTTGTTTTTTTCCGTGTTCGTCATAGCCAAGATCACTTCCATAGTAAAAAAGGGATATTTGTTAAGGAGCCCCGCCGAAAAAATCGGCGGCGCAAATTTCACAACCAATAAGCAAAGAATAAAATATTTAAAACTGCATGCCGATAGTATAGACCACGAAGAAGGAGTTTGTCAAACTTATGCCGCTGTAAAGTGACTAAAGATATATGATTGAAGTATTTCTACGACGCCCCGCACAGTTTAACTGGTCGTTTAAATGTTTTACTATGGCGGTTACGTCAGGTTGAAAGCCAGTGGACTTCGAAACAATTATTGACTGCATAAGGGAAAGTTTACCACTTTACAGCGGCATAAGTTTGACCTTCTTCGTGGTCTATACTATCGGAATGCAGTTGTAAATATTTTATTCTTTGCTTATTTGTTGTGAAATGTGCGCCGCCGATTTTTTCGGCGGGTCTCCTTAACAAATATCACTTTTTACTATGGAAGTGATCTTGGCTATGACGAACACGGAAAAAAAAAATTCGGCAGAGCCAAGATCTCTCGGCTAACATTAAACTATTGATACGTTTATTTTTGTTTTATTCTAAGAAATCCATTCATTTGTAGGATAAATATTTTATCTCTTTATTCTTAAGAATCTGTGAGCAACAAAACTGTTCGATTGGCGAGACCGTTCTTGTGTAGTGTAATGAATAGTCTCCAGGTCAACGCAGTGAAGCGGTCTGGCTTCATTAGAATCCAGAAAGGTTGGCAGGATTTAACGATGTGATGTGGAGCTGCATTTCAGAATAAAATGCATTATTTGTATGTATTGTGAGAAAAAGATTAACCAACTCGAGTCCGTTTGTTACAATGAATATCACTCTCATCTATTAATTTCCAGAGGCTCGTGACTTTGAAAATTAATAGACTCGAGTAATATTCATCGTAACAAACGGGCTCTCGTTAGTTAACCTCCATATAACCCATTCTTAGTGATAGTCACTTTTCCCATCTCCAGGTGCAATCTAATATTCGAAGTTTTATAAAGGGTGATTGTGACGGACAAACAGTATGGGTGGACCAATGGCCTAATGTAAAAGCAGTGGTATGTGTCACCGATTGTCTTAATTCAAATGTAAGTCCACATTTTCTTACAAACCTTTAATAATAACAATGGTAATTTGCATCTCTGAGGTTGAAACTTGATAGACCTACCCGGCGATATTTTTATGAGTCTGTTTTAAGGTAATGTTTAAGGGTAACGAAAACTGAAAAAGCAAAATACATCCGAGTTCTTCAAATTCGACTGCAATGTATGTACTCGTACTTGTTACATGTAAACTTGATGCTTTTCATTTTAACAGCCTATTTCAATGTTTAATTCTTTCAATCCATTTTAAAAACTCACATTTTCTCGGCAGTCTGAGATTGTAAATAACCCAGGCGAAGACTCTTTAGGATGTCTGACCTTTATAACCTGATAAATGATAAAAAGTACAAAAATATGAAATTTGTGATGACAGCATTCCACTTCAGGCAAAATCAGGGATGAACGAAGTGCGCTATCCCAGAATGCATCAAACCACATATTCAGCACAATGGGTTGAAGTTAAATAAAACTTATAATGCAATATTAATATTTATGAACAATATTAATAATGAAAATAAAAATATAGAAAATGATATGTTACATTAAATCTAAATCAATTTATGTAATACAACATATTATTCAATGAAACTATTATGATAAACAAACACGATTTCCATATACTTAAAGGGGCATGAGCTGCCAAAATGTTGATATTTTGACGTTAAAACAGAATGCTGAAATTATTGGCTATTTTTCTCAAGAGGTAGAATTCAGAAGCTTTTTAATGCTTCAAGTCTCGAAAATGTACGATAAAGTACTGTTTTAAACTAACTTTGGCTTAGAATGAATGAATGGTCGTCCCGGTTATTTAAATTTTGTTTACTTTTGAACACGTTTTCGGTTCATACAGGCCACATACTGTATGGATTTTTCTCATTCCAACGCCAATCATTTAGTTTCTCGATAGCCTTCAAAGCCTCTTACTGTCGTGACGATCAGAAGTTATGAAAAAACTGTGAATTTTGGCAGCTCATGCCCCTTTAATGAATACAGTGAATTAAGTAAAATAAGTAACCGGAAAACAAAATAATATTATGAATGATACATAGTATAATGGGACGGTAAATAAAAATTATATGATAATAATCAGTAGTGGAACATAAATAAAATAATGGTATCTCATTATTGAAAACAGTACACAAATGATAACCAGTCTTGATTGAATGATATCAACTCTAGAGATACATTGCAGAAAATGGATAATTGTGTCGATTAACTAGTGTTTAGCACCACCTTCATTTGCATCTCCACATACCGCAAGATAACAAATAACAATGCAACCTTACACAATTAAAACTAGGTTAAGGAAATAGCAATGCAGTTTCAAATTGATTTAGCTTAACACATTTATAGATGTATTTCGACAATTTGAGAGTTATGGCTAAAAGAGTTATGTCCCTTATGTACGACACAAAGGTTCTTCGGTTTCCCATATTAAATCTTACATGAAATCGTGCAGGACATAACTTCAGCAGAGCATCAAACTAATAAACATGTCACAAGGAAAGATAATTAAAATAATAGTGGAAACTGGTAACAGTTTCAGGAAGGAAGGTATAGGATACTGATTCAAGCAAATTCAAGTTAGAATTGACACAGATGTTCAATTACTAACAACAACAACACGAAACTTCTTAAAACATTTATCTATTTACAGACAAACAGGATAAATGTCTGGTAAATTCGAGAGTATATGCTATTCTACATATGTTAATAACACTATTGGCATTATTGGGGAAAAATGATTTAAATGCCTACCTGATAAATGATAAAAAGTACAAAAATATGAAATTTGTGATGACAGCATTCCACTGCAGGCAAAATCAGGGATGAACGAAGTGCGCTATCCCAGAATGCATCGGACTGCTGTCCATCACTAAGGATACAGGCGGGAAGCTCGATCACCATGGCGACAAGCGGGAAACTGTGCCTCGAGGAATCAATTGACACAAAAAAAATACAGTTTCGAGAGAAATACCATTGCATGGGATATTACATGTAAATGCAAATTATTAAGTATAAAATATAACAATCTGATAGGGATCCTCACAAGATCACTAAAGACGTTCAAATTCGTTAAAGGCACACTTGCCGCGAAAATCCAGAATACTGTTTACATTAAAAACAGTGGACGGTTTTCTGTATTTTTCTCAGACAGAACAATTAAGGAACTTTCTATTTTCATCAGAAATTTAAAGTTTTGGTATCGTTTAGTATTTTTAGTTTGAAATTGAAAAACATGGTTTTGAAGTACCCGCAATGTCAACAAAATTCGAGCCTGAGCATGTGCACAGGTGCCCTAATGTTTGGAGTCGTGTGGGCGATCTAACAACACGTATAGTTTTACGAACTTTATCTAAGAAATACAGACTAACGATCGAGTAAGCCTGCTGATAATTGTCTGAGTGCAAACCACAGACAAAAAGACTTGAATGAGGGTAATCCAACACTTAAGCTAACAGACGCTGGTGTTGTTGTTGTTGTAATCGAGCTTCGATTCTTCGTTTGTTTTTCACCCTTATTTATGTGTGCTGTGTTTAATTTTAGTGGTTTTAGCTGTAGTAAGCTCGTGTAAATTGGTTTTCTTAACAAATATCAAACAGACTACGGCGGCAAGGGGGCCTTAAGGATAGATTTTTTTGAATAGTAAGATTATTAACCCGGGGTCTGCAGATCTTTCGCGATCTCAATTGTCTTTTCGTCTATTGTTTGTTCGCCGGTTCGTCTCGATGGCTGTTTACAGTTGGCCTTTGTAATGCGGAAGTCACGCAACTTTTTCGAAGATTGAATATAAACAACTTTCTATATATTTGTGATCACTAAAACAGACGGGTACAGGGGAAATCTTCTTGTCTAAACAACTTTCTATAGATATGCACATTTATTCTAACGTATTTTTGCGGAAGTGTTCCGGAATTTCTGAGTCTTTTAAGGACGTTTTTGGTATTTCTTCAGTCAGTTTCTAACTGCTGTGCAGTGATATTATTTAGTATGCTATATGGAATGTTAAAATTCGGCTTGCTAATAAAAATTTACAGTAACACGGTCATTTATTTAACTTGTCGGTTCTAACAAGATTCTATTCTGTGAGTTTACCAGTCTGTGTACAAGATTCTATTCTGTGGATTTACCACTGTGTTTTCAAGATTACATGCTGTGGATATTTATAGTTCGTGATCATCGGATTTAAACTGCTACCAGTATAACTTTGTGAAGTTATCAGAATTACATTCCAGGATATATCAGGATATTTGTCGGAACTGTGAATGCTTAACTTGTATGAGTCAGTCATTTGACATATGTTTTCTTGCCACACTGTTTGAATAATAATTGCCTGTAAATAAGTTACTCTGTTAGTACATAAAATCTGCTAGTGTGTTGTTACTTCTTTTTCTTTTTATTTTGTATCGTAACAAGATCTACTGTAACGACGTCCTGTTGTCTCAGATTGTGGTGGTGAAAGTTGTAGAATGTCAGAGCTGATTGATTGCTGTCTGGAACCTATAGCGGGTCGGCATCCTAGCTTTATCAAAGGTACGGATGATTTTTTGGCCAGTTTGTCTGGGAAATCCGTCCCGCAGGATGTGATTTTGGTTGCTCTGGATGTGGAGTCTATATGGAGACATTGACATAGAGTTGGGTCTTGAGTCCATAGAGTCAGCATCCCGGAAGTGTCCTGGCCGCCATCGTCCGGACAGAGACATTGTGGAATTGTTGGAACTTGGCTGGGGCGGGGGTGATGATTTTGGGTTCAACGGGATGTGCTATGGGGAGGCATTTTGGTCCTAACTTCGCCTCTGTTTTTATGGCTGGGTGGGAGAGTTCACATGTGTCGCAGGCAGCCTTTTATTTGTCTTCGGTGTCTGGATGACATTTTTGCCATTTGGCAGCACGCGTTGGACGACCTTCATATTTCCATTGGTGTTCTTGGTTCTCGCGACTCTGTGGATTTTTTGGATGTGGCTGTTTGCAGGGGTCATACTGCTGGGTGTTTGGATTACAGGGTATTCTTCAGGCCTACAGACACGCACCAGCTGCTGCATGCTGGGTCATGCCGTCCTCCCCACACTTTCAGAGGAGTCATTGAGTCTCAGATTTTTGGATTCTATAGAATCTGTGGTTCTTCGGATTTTTTGATACATTGAGACAGGTCACTTTCCCCCCTTCGCCCCCCGGCGCGCTTGCTTCTCTTCCGTGAGTGTGCCACTGCTGCCCAGCATTTCTCTCTGGTGCATCAGTGGAGTGCCTGAAGACGCGATGAAGGCTTGGTGTGTTCGTGCCAGATCGCGGTGCCTTTTTCGGAGAGCGGTCTCGCGGCAAGTGTCAAGTGGCGGATAGTCTTGGTTGCGACTCCTCTGGTGTCGTGTGTGTTGTCGCGTGAAAGGGGTGTCGCAGGCGGTGCGTCGGAGAGGCTCAGAGTTCTCTGCGACAGGGGGCGGCTGACTGTTTGTCTAGAGGGGCACAGCATGTTGGCACTCTGGGTCATTCAGTCAGGGACCATTTTTAAATCATTCCTATTGGGATGGTCCTTTTTTCACTTCCGCTGCAGATGCCGGAAGCGGTCGTTTGGAAATGGAAAGTTTTTGGATTCATTGCAAACTATTTGTCCTTTGGGTTTGGGCTTGGACCCGAGAGGATGTCGTGAGGGGACTGTGATACCATTTGTGTTTCGGTGTTGCAGACCAGCATCGATGTGGCCGGGATTGTAGTGGAGGAGTGCAGACTACTTCAAGGTCGAGTTGCCCGTCCTCTGACCCAAGGGCCAGTCGTTGCTTGTAAAGAGAGCAGGTGTTTGAGATATATGCTGGTCGGGGCTGAGCTCCCCTCTTTGTCTTCTGCCTGGTTTTCTAGAAATTGGGGACCAGGGTTTTCACTGTCTTTTCCCATGGTCCTGTGGGACTCGGTCTGTGGCTTGAGATGCGTCAGCATTGTCAATGTGTTACAGGGTGTTCCAGAGGGTTCTGCTGACTGAGGCCGGGCTCCTGTCGGTCGTCGACCTGGTGAAGTGGCATGGGTTTAGTTTATTGCAACAATTGTGATGGGGTGTAGGGGTCTGAATGATGGACCTCTTTTTGACACCATTGGAGACTTGTCTCCATGGCTATTTTATAAAAGAAGATTTTCCCTGTGCACGTGTGTTTTAGTGTTCATATTTATATATATATATACTTAGCGCCATTAAAAACGCACGACCCAAAGAATGTAGAATATTTTGAGAAATGTAAAGTGTAAAATATTGTAAGTACTCTTAAATTGAAGAACAAGGCATTGGTCACAATGAGACAAAGAATTGACAATATATGAAACCCTGGTGACTTTTATTCCTTGCAAACAAATCGTTGATACAGAAATTGAAGGTGTCATCATTCAATAATGGGTATGTCCACCTCGGGAATCAACGCAAGCAATACATCTGCGACGCAAGGACCTGATGAGTGTGGCTATTCTGTGCTGTGGGATCCGGCCCCACTCTTCCTGCACTACCTGGATTAATTCACGTCGGTTGCGTGGCCTGGGTTGACGTTGTGCAACGGCATTCTTAAACTGATCCCACAAGTGCTCTATGGGCGATAGATCGGGGGAGTAAGCTGGCCATTACATGATGTTCACATTATTCTGTTGCAGGAAGTCTTGTGTCAACCTTGCCGAGTGTGGGCGCGTATTGTCTTGCTGAAACGTCGTGACGCCAGCATTGGCTTGGAGGAATGGAAGCAGCACAGGGAGAAGGATGTTATCCACTTTACCCTAAGCATTCAAGCTGCCATCAACAATGACAAGGGGAGTTCGTCTGCGAGAACATGCATTTGCTAAACGTTCACCATGTCTGCGCTACACACGTTGACGTCGGTCAGGACGATCAAGGCAGATACGAGACTCGTCAGAGAAAAGGACAGAGTTCCAATCATTGATACGCCATCTCTGATGATTTCGAGCCCATCGTAAACGGTTTTGGCGTGCGACGGGTGTCAGTATGGGCCCTCGGTAGGGGGTGCGTGCATGCATCTGTATCTGTTGGAGACGGCGTCGGATGGTGCTGAGGCTTACCCTGGGCCTTCCAATTCCCACTGTCTCACGAGCAGTCTGTGTCGCGGTGCGAAATCGGTCACGTTTGGGCAACAAACCAATGTACCGATCCTGGCGGGCTGTAGTGACTCTTGGCTGACCAGGGCGTGGTTGGTGGGCAACATTGCCAGTTTCATGTTCCTTGATTCTGAGGCGACTAATTGTGGAGGGATGACACTGCATGTGACGTTCCCTTTGTTGTGTCGTAAGTTGGGGCATGGTCACGTTTTCTGATTTTTTTTCGTCTTTATGCTGAGCTTCGTGTTAATGAGCCCTGAAAAGCTGTTCTCAGTGACGGTGAAACACTCAATGGACGTTATTAGGAAATGTTGTATAATGTTCACGACAGGCGCGTCGGGAACACCACAGGTTATCCAGTTATTGCAACACAACTCGAACTAACACTAAGCAACAAAACGTAAATGGCCAATAACCTTACTGGGGTAGAAACATGAAATTCAACCGTGCGTTTTTTATGGCGCTAAGTATATATAGTAAATCATATACGTTTGTCTACATTGCAGTTTTCCTACCTGGGAGATCGCCTAGAAGTTTTTACATGTTCTTTCCATTCTCTGGTATTTGTCCTACGACATGAAGGGGTAGTAAATTGGGGTCAAAGTTACGAAGTTGCAGGTCAGTTTTAAACTTTTATATTTATGATATAAACGTTATAACATATTTTTGAGGTAATAACAAAGCAAAGTAATCCGGAATAAATTCAACATTCGCATCTTGTCAAATCTTCTTGAAGATGACAAATATCCAAATATTGAGATCGTCAACATGCGAATGATGAATTTGTCTTTATTTTCACTTTGCTATTTTATAATACAAGTAATAATGAGATAGCATGCACGTGTCTAAGAATCAAAATGTAACATCCAATTGAAAGTCTTGGAGACGACACCCTCCTGATTTAAAAACAAACATTTTCATTTGTTCCAAATCGTAGTTTAAATGCGGAAGGATCTTGGATTTGATACTATATTAGTATAATTTGTGACATTCGGTGATTTGGAGATTTACTTGTACCCATAGTGAGGCGCGTAACTCTAACATATCCAGAAGAAGTTTACCAGCATAAAACAATTTTTTTCTTGTACCTGATCATGTTATTTTCAGCAAATTAACGTCATTTATATGATTGTCAATAAAATGTTTAATCAAAACTTCCTTAAGAAAAAACGAACAATCAGATTCAAGCCATTTAGAGCGTGTTGTTCGGCCTGACCAAACAACAAAGGAAATAAGACAAGTACAGAAAAACAACCACTTGGGATATTTGGTAATCCACGAAATTCATTAATAAAGAGGAAACATGTATTTATATTTCTTTCAACACTAAACTTCATTTTTATAACAGCTGTGTCTAAACTATGCAAGGATGCAATAGCCTTTGTTGCACAGGAGAAAAACAGTTATATCAAACTAAAACCTCAGCTGTACATGTACTTCATGGAAGAGAAAATAACCACACAACTGCTAAAAAGTCGTCCAATAAAAAGGTAACGCACAATTGAGCGAAACAATTTTTCGTCTTAGAAAATTATAAAACAACCGACAGTTATTGCGACTGAAACAAATTCATGAATGGCATGAGGTAACAAATATGTGTAACAAGTCGTTGAAAACGAATAAGTGAATTTTTCGTCATTTTTTACCCCTCGGGCAAATTTTGCCCGAAGGGTATTGTCGTTGCCTCCGTCGTCCGTCTGTCCATTGGTCCTTGTAAACACATTATCTAAAAAAGTCATTAACTTACAACTTTAAAACTTCACACATTTGTTTAATACAGCAAGTACAAGAAGCCTATTGAAAATCAACGCGCTCGGATGTTTTTTCAAGAATTATGCCCCTTTTATTACCGCTGCTATAAAAAGCCTTGTAAACACATTATCTAAAAAGTCATTAACTTACAACTTTAAAACTTCACACATTTGTTTCATACAGCAAGTACAAGAAGCCTATTGAAAGTCAACGCGCTCGGATGTTTTTTCAAGAGTTATGCCCCTTTTATTACCGCTGCTATAAAAAGCCTTGTAAACACATCATCTAAAAAAATCTTTAACTTACAACTTTGAAACTTCCTACATTTGTTCAATACAGCCTATTTAAAATCCTATTTAAAATCGATGTGCTCGGACATGTTTTTCAAGAGTTATGCCCCTTACATGACTATCAGCCAAAAATCTCCTTGTAAATGTGATGCATGTATGTGGAGTAGTTTTTCACTCACAACAAATTGTCTGGAAAATAAATATATCTTCGGTTTCTTTGGCCCAGACCCGAGGGGTCCTGATGGCGACAGCCACTTATTTCAAAATAACATTTCTCTGTTTATAGCTATCCTCTGATATGCAATAAAACACATAAAGTGTACTCGTACATCCCGGCTATTTGAACTGTGCCCATTAATAGCACACAGTTACTGGCTTTAACGATATTAGTTTATTTCAAATGGAAAGAAAATTTAAAGTTTAGACTAGTCGGATGGAAAGAGTAGAGTTCATTTAGTTTAAACCAACTGTTCATTGTATGTTTTATCGACTAATGGAAATTTGAATGTGTCTTTACTATAGATTAAGCTTTATAGGCCATTTTTTTCATAGTTTTATCCAATTATTGGTGCGTTACAGAGTAGCCAGGTGATGTAATTTTGCCAATGGCTTGGCTTAGAAATGACGTGCGCTTGCAGGACTGACACAATTTCCGTAGCTCATGGTACTTTAACAACAAACAAACAATTTCTAATTGATTTTGACTTGAACATTTAGATTTGCGAACTTTCAATTAAGAAGATCCTTCATAATGTAATCAAATAACTATACTCTCGGCATATATTACATTCTGTTTATGGATCGGATTCCATTATCACATTCCATACACTTATCAAAAGAGTATTTGCCGATATACATAAGAATATAGTGCTATATTTTTTTAAAAATATACTCTCCCAAAAAAGAAACGCAACATCCAATTTTTTTTCAAACATGAATTTTTCCAAAAATTGACACAACAGGATCATGTTATAATGTAAATGTCCAATAATTGAATTTAAGCCCCTGATAGTGTCTGTTGATCACACGTCACTTTCGGGTCAGCCTTTGTGTAACGCTACACGAGGAAGGCGTAGGCAAAAACTTGCCCGTGCGAATCACGTCTTATCTTTATGCGGGTTTAATGGGTATAAAAGACACACAGCCGTTCAATTGAATTCAGTCGTTAAATTGTTTCACGAAGCTGCTACAATATGCCAAGACTAGAAGCAGCTACCCGGAACGTCGTCATTGGTCGTCTCCTGGCCGGCGAATCACAGAATGCAGTCGCTAGACTTTATAATGTTCACCGGAGCACGATTTCCAGACTGTTGCAATGGTACCAGCAATCCGGTTTAACAGCTGATCGTCAACGTTCTGGCCGACCTAGGATCACATCAGCAGCCCAAGATCGGTACATCCGGTTACTTCACCTGCGAAACCGGACCAAAACAGCAACAGAAACAGCATCAAATATCCCATGTCTCCGTCGAATATCCGCACAGACAGTCAAAAACCGTCTCCGTCAAAACGGCTTACGCGCCAGACGTCCTTACTTTGGCGTAGCACTGAGACCCCGGCATCGACTTGCAAAGGTCCGATGGTGCAGCAGGTTAAGGGGCTGGAATCTGCGAAACTAGAGGGGAGTTTGGTTCAGCGATAAATCAGGATTCCAGCTGCAGAGAAGAGATGGTCGTACACGAGTTTAGAGACGCCGGAATAAGAGGTTCGCATTGAACTGCGTCCTTGAGGTCGACAATTTCGGCGGAGGAAGTGTGGGGTGCCATATCCTGTGCCCGAAAAACCCAACCGGTGCACATTCCCGGCAACCTTAACGCCGTTCGATACACAAATGAGGTTTTGACACCACATATGCTGCCCGTAATGGACCTCCGCATGGAAATTTTTCAGCACCACAACGCTCGGCCGCACATAGCTCGTGCTACTGTCGAATTTCTAGCCAATTTCTAGCAACAGTGCTCCCTGGCCGTCCAAATCACCAGATTTGAACCCAAGAGAACATTTGTGGGATGATTTGGATAGACGCGTGCGCAGTCGTCATTCAGCGCCGCAAACTATGAAAGAACTGCAGCAGGCTCTTGAGCAAGAATGGAGGAGAATTCCACAAAACCGTATTCGTCGATTGATTGTGTCTATGCCGAGACGGGTCCGTGCTGTGTTACAGGTTAATGGTGGGCACAACAGATATTGACGTTACAGTAACGTCATCTGAGCGCTATGAACTTTAATGTGATATTTTTTTACATGTGAATGAACTTTAAAGCCTGAACAACCAGCCTGCCAAATTTCAATGTAATGTGATGCTTATTTCTGTATTAAAAATGATGTTGAAAATTCATATTTTGAAGAACAAAAATTGGATGTTGCGTTTCGTTTTGGGGAGAGTATATAAAGGTTCTACCGCTGTATACTGTTTTCGATGATTTGTTCCGAAATAGCTAGTTTGAAGGATTTTTCCATAGCACTTACACGTGTGTGGATTTCTAAATTAATTGCACCTTTTCTTGTTTCAGAAAAGATCACGAAAAACTGAAATTCCATAACGTTGACATTTCGCTTACATCCGATATTATTCATAACTGGAATCCAGAAAGTGGAATGGACGGCGAAAACTACATCCAGTCACTTATACACAAGCTTCCATCGGTAGCTTTATACAACAAAGATGATCACCTCATTGGATATTGTCTGTTATACTATTTTTTAGCACTAGGGGTGTTTTTTGTGAATGAAGAATACAGAGGAAAAGGATATGGGGAGATGATTGCAGTTGAAATCATTAAGAAACTCAGAAGACGTTACCCAAATCAAACCCCTCATCTTGTTGTTGTTACAAGTAATTCATCGGCAATACGACTGTATGAAAAACTGGGTTTCGTTCGTCTTAAGAAAACCCTAGAATGGTTTTACTTTCGCCCAAACCATAAGCTCAAATAAAATACGTGTACATAAATTTTCGTCAGAGCTTCACAGATCAAAATGGCTTTGTCCCTTCTTTCAGGCTTGGAACGGTTTCTAGTAAAATTGTTCCGAACCAAGAAGACTCGAATATCTGATTCAGCATACTTTTTTTTCTGTTAATAAATAAAAGGCTGTAACGCATACTCATATACATATAATTGTTATTTTGAAACCCTAGAGATTCACACTTCTTCTAAGGCATGATGCTGCTTCTGACGTATGGCTCCGAACTGCGGTTAATGGGATTGCCGATAGATATGATAGTCCAGTAAGTGGAGAATGAATTTATTTTCTGATTTGAAATTGCGCAACCTTTGACAATTTTAAAATCTACCGCGCATAAGCGTCACATAATGTAGTATAAGCAGGCTGAAAGCGCCATAGCCCTGTAAATGGGGTAATGCGACCTTTCACACTTCCCGTTCATAGACTTCTGACTATATCCATTGCGCTCGAAGGGCCTCCGAGGCTCAGTCGGTTAGTGATAGTCACTCAGTCCGACACATGCCTTCCATTGATGCTACGTAGGATAGAATCCCAAATAGAAATTTATTCTCAGTGGATTTTCCAATCGATCACCGGTTGTAGAAGAGCTGCCAAGAACTTGTCGAAGGTCGGGAGGTTTCCTCTCGGCAAAAAGAGCCTGCTAAATGTGGCAAACATATAAGTGAAATAAGATTGAATGCGGCGTAAAACATCAATCGATCAATCATCCATTGACTTTGTGATGTCTTTGTTTGGATATACATTTTTTTATTATTCCATTAAGCCAGTACTAATCGCAAATGAATACGTTTTTAGGATTGATCAAAGATAATTTCTATAAATGGCATGTGTGGTGTCCATTGGTAGGGTGTTTCTCTGTATATCTGCCTAATTACTCACCAGACAAAGCTTGTATCTAAACCTTTATCAGGGTGGAAAAGATACAATCTGCCGAGCAGTCTTGGGATAATGATTTCCGTTCTGCGTTTATCTTTTGTCCAATTAAACCGGTTCATCTTTAACAAAACAGCTGCCGTTTGTCTGTTATGTTTTATCGCATCGATAACCATGGAGAAAAAAGGTTATCTTTAGTTTATTGCTTTGATATAACCAGAAATGTGTTTTATCATGAATGCAAGTACCTGTATATCATTGACTTGATGTTAACGATTGAGTTAAATTTAGTTAATACGAAGGGGAGTATTATTCATTCATCTTTTTTTTTCAAACCGTTACAGTCCTGAGGTTACGATTGAGTGATTGGTGTTTTACGATGCAAAAAGCCAAAAGCAAAACCCCAGTATTTCGCAGTTACCTTGCAACCCTTCAATTTAAGGCGGTCAATTCGTAATTTTTAATTCTATATTTGGACTGATAGGGATTCGAACCCGTAATTCAACCGATTTGTGCTGACTTTACATGCCGTATTGGCCGTATTTGTTAGCCTTCCCATATATTCCGATGGAGGTTCAGGGGGGGGGGGGGGGCTCAATCAACAGCACGATATTCTCTTTGGCAAATCCATGGAAAATGTTATCCTAGAATAAATTGTCTCAAAGAATTTTCTTTCGAGTGATGACATTTTAGAACATCGGTTATTTGATACACTAGAACAGTACAGTTTGCATTGATTACTATAAATACTTACCTGCTATTACACACAAATATATGTTGTTTTTTTTAGTTTCTGTGCTATTTTAATAGTATAACATTTTACTATGCAACCCCATCAACAACTTTTGTCTTGTTTCTCTTATGCCTTGAACATTATATACAATTTGTAATCAATCGTTCTTTTTTTAAGAGTTCCTCACGAAAAGTCCCCAAGATAGGCCCTACTATCTATGAACCATCCACTTTTTGTAACAAGTAAAGCACAATATCTGTAATATATTCTAATTCCCAACTTAATTAATGGGATGGGACTTGACTATATTGACACAGTAGTGTTCGTTAAATCTAAGACAATGACCAAATATGTATCTTCGTTAGCAAATAGTTAAAATTTGAGTCTGCCGTGTTTAATAGTAGAGAAAGAGCCGCATAGTCCCCTTACAGGACCGCAGTTATTTATCTTATTAACCAATCAATGATGAATATAAACCAGATGTATTACAGAAGAGTCACGTGATTCAGGTAAGTTATTTGGCTTAGAGTTGCATGAGCTGCCAAAATGTTGATATTTTGATGTTAAAACAGAATGTTGAAATTATTGGCTGTTTATATAATTCAGAAGCTTTTTAATTCTTCTAGACTCGATAATATAGGATAAAGTATTATTATGAACAAACTTTGGCTTAGAATGAATGAATGGTCGTCCCTGTTTTTAAAATTTGGTTTACTTTTCGAACACAATGTCAGTGAACTGAAATAGCTTCGGTTACTCATGTCATCTGAAAGCTGAGAAACTGGGGACACAGCTAAACCGCTGAAAGAACACTTTGTTCTGTTCCAGTCGCTGGCGGTAACAAACGTAAGGCGCTTTAAGTTATCTGATGGTTGTTATCGAAATAACACCGCATGAATTGCCCCTCCTTTAATTTCTGGGTTCTGGGCAACCAATCCTATACACTCCCCCTATGCAGCCTCTACATACAATAGTTTTCTAATCTTTTGATCTTCGGTTTGCAAGAAAACAATGTCCAAAGTAAGACAGAAAAAAACATGTAGTATCAATGTACGCTAAATATGGATTATTAAAAAATATAAACAATATCATCAATTGCGCATTTGAACTTCAAACTGGTACCGATTGACCAAACTCCAAAAATAACAATCTATAAAACGGATATTTCCGTTATACCATCGGCGATTAATTTCTCAATAAATCTCGGAGTATAATATTACTCTGGTATTTTGCAGAACACATTAACACTTCGGTCTATCTTCCGGGTTATTCTTTGTGTAGTAGTCTTCATCTTAACATTCATTTTTTATCCAGCGATCAGCTTGTCTGTCTGTCTGTCTGCCCGTAATCATTTCTTGTCATCGCATCTCCTCCCAGGGTTTTCATCATTTTTTTTTTGGAAACTTGGTGGACATGTTGGATAGCATGTGAGGATGTGCACCTCCTATTCTGGTTACGCTGGTTTCATTATTTTCAGAGTTATTGCCCTTTTTTGACAGTATACAAAGACATAGACAATCAGTGCTTGTTATCGCATCCTCTCCCACAGTTTTCATCATTTTTTTTTTGGAAACTGGGTGGACATGTTGGATAGCATGTGAGGATGTGCACCTCCTATTCAAGATGCGCTGGTTTCGTTATTTTCAGAGTTATTGCCATTTTGCTGACAGTATACGAAGACATAAACAATCAGTGCTTATCATCGCATCTTCTCCCACAGTTTTCATCATTTTTTTTTCGAAGCTTGGTGGACATGTTGGATATCATGCGAAGATGTGCACCTTCTAATCTGGTCGCGCTGGTTGCATTATTATCGGAGTTATTGCCCTTTTCTGACGGTATACGAAGACATAGACAATTAGTGCTTGTCATCGAGTCGCCTCCAACGGTTTTTAATAATTTCTTTTGAAACTTGGTGGGCATGTTGGATACCATGCGAGGATCTGCCCCTCCTATTCTGGTTACACTGGTTTCATTATTTTCAGAGTTATTGCCCTTTTCCGACAGTATACGAAGATATAGACAATGCGTGCTCGTCATCGCATCTTCTCCCACTTATTGTATCGATTTTTTTTTGTCTTAGTGGACATGCTGGATATCATGCGGTGTACGCTGTTTTTATATTTTCAGAGTTACTGCCCTTTTCCGCTTGTACAGGAAGACAAAAACAACAGTTGCTTGTTTCTGATGACACAGTGTTTCAGAGCACCCTGTATGGAAATGACATTTTTTCTGCTCTTAGTATGTTTCCACTTCCCCATTCTTATGTGGGGTTGGGGGGATATTCCATCCTCTGATGGCTCTTGTTTAGGTTTGGTATCAAACATAAATGTTTTAGTCTCCTCAATAAAAAACACTAGGTTATTCTTAAGTGTACGTGATTCAAATTCATCCCGATTTCATAACAAACATGATTCAAATGTTATCAAGATTATATTCCTTTGGAAATGACTTCTGGTCTAATTTCCCCGTAGCCATTGGCAAATAATTCAGTTGACTACACTTGACTCAAGCTGCAAGAGCTACCAAGTCACTTGAAAACTGCTGCCAACGGTAATGGAATAAAGACTGATTTATCTTTAAATACGATTTCGTACGGGGATTTATCAAACTTCATCGGTTTGACAGGTTTTGAAAAATTTAGTCTGCAAAGTTGCACTCAAGTTTATCGAACGATATGTGTTTAATGTTTCGGGAATCGTGTGATGCAATATAAAGAAGGCAGTAAAACAGTTTATTATCGAAGAAAAAGCGAATGTCCACATAATCATCTTGCTTTACCAAGTGAAAGCATTGCGTTCCCTTTGAAGTCTTGTAGCACATAAGAGAATTGACCTGTTTAATGTCCGAGATTTTAAGGTTATACAACAGCTTGTCAGGAATGTTATTTTGAGATGACAACTCGTTTTTGGTTAACATTGAGTCTCATAACAATAGATGGAAAATGTGTGCAATTGTTCTCAAGGATAGCCAAGTAAGGGTTTGTAATTGAAATTTTGTGATTATTTTTTTCTTTATCAATATTACTTCAGTTAATTTACGTACGGGAGCATCCTGGCCTCATAAATGACAAAGCGTTTAAGTATAGAATATACACACAGTGATGGCTTAACATCAAGAATAACATCACAATATCATTTATTATTTCATTATTGCTGAGTTTCTGTAGGTTTTGTTGCACATCGGTCCAGTTGTAAAATAATACTATATTGTAAATCGAGATGTCCAGGTTTCCTTCGTTAACCCCAACAAAGAGTCATAAGCTATCTAAAAGTTAATACGACTGATACAAGAAAGGGACCACTTCAATAACATCGACAAATGCGGTAATAGTTTCCTGTTTCCTTAAATTTTGTCCAATTAAAACAGTTTAGTCTGTGTTCCAAGAGCTGTTGAACATCTAAAGAGACCCACAGGGAAAAACAATGAAGTTTTTAACTACCGTATTTTTTTCTTCTTCTAGTTTAAGCAGTCTCCCTGGGAATAACTTCCTGACTGTTAATCTTATGTATTTAAGAATTTTTTTCCAGAATGTTGAAAAGAGATGATCATTAGGGTGAACAATCAATATCTGTTTTCTGTAGACATACAGTAATTCTTTAACTATGACAAGATCTTTACACGTTTTGGTCATAAAACATGTTAGTTTGAAATGATATCTCGTTATGTAGGTACCATGGAATGTCTAAATGTTGATAGCGGTTCGATGACAAAATAGGAAAAATATCGGCAATTGTTCTCAGAGATGTTAAAACCTTGTGGGTAATCATTTCTTTACAAATAACGCATTATTCTATTTACGTAAGGAAGCATCCTGAGATCATAACCGAGAAGGTGGTGAAATAGATGATATACATTCAGAGTTCCGCTTGCAAAACAACAACACAGTTTAATATATTTATTAATTTTTGCGGAGTTTCGAAGACAACTGCAGGTTTTGTAAGATTATTCATCCAGTAATAAGATAGTACAATACTGTAAATCGAGATGACTACGCGGATCAACTTTACAAAATGTTTTATTCCTTTTATCCCTTTGTAGCGATTGTTTTCCCGGCTTCAAAGTTTCCTTGGATCAACCAAAAAAGAAGAATACGTTATCTGAAGAAGTCTCTTCAATAGCATCGACAGATGCGGTAATAGTTTCCTGTTTCCTTAGTTTGGGTCCAATTAAAACAGCCAAGTCTGTATTCTAACAGCTGCTGTACACTTCAATATACTCCAAAAAAAACACGTTCTTCAATAAATACATTACTTAATTTTTTCCTACCCTGGGAGACACTTCTAAACTTTTATTATGATGAGAGAAATATTCTAAGGATTTATTTTAAGAGTGTTAAAGAGACATGACCATTAGGTTAAATAAACATTATCTGTTTTCGGTAGACATGCTTAATAAGACATTCTTATCTCGATCTTCAAACCATTTTTCTATCACGACATAAAGATTTTTCTAAATTTGTTGCCCGTCTGTCTATTGCAAACAACCTCTTCAGAAACATATATCGCCAGGTGTTGACATCGAATTTTGGTTAAATATCCCAGCAAATTTAATTTTACATAAGTTGCTATTCATGTGCGATATTCGTTACGTAAACCCTGCAATTGTTCTAATAAATAGCACAAGGATTCCGTAATATCCGTTCACAGATGCCGCTATTAAAAACGTGCGTTGTCCACAATGTCCTTTGTGGAATTATAGAGTGCGCAAGTCTTGCAGAATTCCATGAACTTGCTTTCCCTGACGTTGCATTGTACATGTCGTTGAGAGTTTGTCGTTCTAGTGTGATGTTAAGGAGCAAAATACATCAAATGGAATTGCAACGTCGCTAAAAACGTTTTTAATAGCTGTCTCTGTTAACGGATATAACGGAATCCTTTCGCTCGATATTATAACAATTGCAGAGTTTACGGTAACAAATATCGCACACCCATAGCAACTGATGTTATAATAAAATTGCCGGACGACTAAAGAATGATATAAGAATGGTATACATTCTAGCAGTGAAAACCCAGCAATGTTGTAACTGATCGGATAGTCATATGGAAAGATTTTACAGAACTAAACGTGATTGATGCGTTACGACACGAAGTTATATGATGTCACCAACTTACTGCCATCGTGATTATGTACAACCTGTCTTTATCCCTCCGCAAGTGGACATGATGACGTAGTAATACTTTGATATATGTTTTCATCATGCATGGAAAACTTTTTGAAGAGCCTTCCAAATGTTTGCAATTTGTCTCGTAGCATTGTTCATATCTCACAGGGAGCGGGAGCAACATGACCGTTCTACAAATTTCCTGTCACCGCCGTTGTCATACGCATGTGAGGAGCTTTTATCGTTCGAATATGACGCTCATTTATGACGTTTTAGAACAACAAAAAAAACGTCAATCGAACTGATAACGTCATGAAAAAACGTCATCTGTCACCGGATATCGCGAAATCTCTCGGTAGATTCCCAGGCCCTATTGGGGCATCTCATGGCTTCAGCATACATGAAGCATAGACAGGTTAGTGCTCTCAACAGTGGGAAACCTTTAGACAGACTTAAGCCCGGCTCAGGTCGAGTTAAGATCCGATCAGATTGTCTGGGATTGAATCTTAAGAGCGTTCATGTCAACTGAGACTGGTTTATCGTTTAGCCAAACGATTACCGACTGATCAGTCTTTGAGCCCGCTCAGGTCGACGCGATCAGTTGATCGGAAGGGAATTTTGTGACTATATTCTGCAGACGGGCAAGCCACTAGGAATGACGTAACATTACATCTTCGAAACGCCGAGAAGAAAATGATCACTTGATGAAGTATAGGCCGCAGATTGGCTGTGACCTTAAGATTGATCGGGAGAAAATACAACATGTTTCTATCTTTACGATCGTAAGATTGGTCAGTCTGAGACCGATCTGAGAAGTCTTAAAGGGGAGATTCCTTTCCAACGATACCAAACACATATTTTTGCATTTTTTACCCCTAACGGTGAAGTTAATAAATTCCACAATAAGAAAAACAAATTGGTCAACTTTAAAATCTCCCATTTAAGCCTAGGTTAAATTCATCCTCTTCAAGGCCTTCGTAATTCAGCAATATAGCACGCAGACCATCTTTTTGCTAGTCACATTTCCGTCAAAGCTTCTTTTGTAATTCAATAGTTTCGTGAAACTGAAAGCAATTTGCTGGACATAGGAATACTTTGAAGAGAATGAAATTAACCTGGGTTTTAATGGGAGATTTTGAAAGTTGACCAATTTGTTTTGTGTGTGTAACATAATACGGTATTTTATAAACTGCATCATGTCCCATGAAAAAATCGCAAAAATATGTGTTTGGTACCGTTGGAAAGGAAAAACAAGCGCGCTTGTTTTGAACCATAAAGTATTTTTTTTGTTTTCTTCTCCTTTAAAGTGGCATGAGCTGCCAAAATGCATAGTTGCTGATCGTCCCGACATTAAGAGGCTTGGAAAGCTATCGAAAAACTAAATGATTGGCGTTGGAATGAGGAAAATCCATACAGTATGTGGCCTGTAGGAACCAAAAATGTGTTCGAAAAGTAAACAAAATTTAAATAACCGGGACGACCATTCATTCATTCTAAGCCAAAGTTAGTTCAAAACAATAATTTATCGTACATTATCGAGACTGGAAGCACTGTAAAGCTTCTGAATTATACGTCTTGAGAAAAATAGCCAATAATTTCAACATTCTGTTTAAACGTCAAAATATCAACATTTTGGCAGCTCATGCCACTTTAAGGCCGCTCATGTCGAAGAAAGTTCTCCGACTGATTGATCGCAGATTCACTACAGACTGGAGCTTGCGAAGATCGGATCGAATCTTAACTCGACCTGAACGTGGCTTTAATCAGCACAAACCGAAAGGATTGCCAACAATTTGTGGGTTGTACACGTTACGGTGTTGGGTGTATTTAGAACTATATGTGTTAACGTCAAGCACAGCGGACAAGTTTTTTCGAGGTAAAATCTAAAAAAAGAATGACGCATACAGTTTCGACACCATCAAGACGCTTATAAGCCTACGACAATTTTGATAAATGTGTACCCAGACTCGCGCGGTTTTGATGTTTGCCTGCAGTTTAGAATAGAAAATCGTGCGGAAACCCTCGAGCGAGGTTCTTTATTTGCACCATCTACTGAGACTCCCAGTTTATTTGGCATCAGTACACAATTAATTTTCCATTTGCCGTAATGTTAACGTTTGGCTCTGTCATTCGGTTAGAAACATTCGCCCAGCTAAAAGCCCTGGTGGAAACTCGGAATCATCCTAGACAAGTCTGCAGTTAAAATCTTGACAGACCAATAAGGGAGAAATCTCAAGATTTTCACTTCCGAAGGGGACAGGGGTGCAGACGACACAAGTCACATTGTTGTCAGGAGCCGACTCACCCCCACGTCAGACAGCTCAATCTGCCACTTTTATTCAATCTTCACCTTTCATATATTTTTTAACCAAACTACTACTTTATTGAGTCACGTGAATACTCAAAGTATTCCTGGCTTATTGGAAGCCCCACTAAACAATGCCCAAAGATATCGACCGAAATCTAGGAACTTCATTCGTACTCCCGAAAATGGGCTAATTCTAATTGTGTACTTGGTTATGACCAGCGTAGGCGCGTAAGTCACATGTTTATTTTTTCGTGGTGTCAAGTCCCAACATTTCGCGGATGTGGCTCACGACATAATGATACAATTTTTCAAGAGTTATGCCCCTTACATTACCGCGGCTCTAAAAAGCCTTGTAAACACATTATCTAAAAAAGTTTTAACTTACAAATTTGAAACTTCACACATTTGTTTAATACAGCAAATACAAGAAGCCTATTGAAAATCAACGCTCTCAGATGTTTTTTTCAAGAGTTATGCCCCTTACATTACCACTGCTGCCAAAAGCCTTGTAAACATATTATCTAAAAAAGTTTTTAACTTACAATTTTGAAACATCACAGATTTGTTTAATGCAGCAAGTACAAGAAGCCTACCCGCTCCGACGTGTTTTTCAAGAGTTATGCCCCTTACATGACCGTCAGCCAAAAACCTCCTTGTAAATGTGATACATGTATGTGGAGTAGTTTTTCACTCGCAACAAATTGTCTGGAAAATAAATATATCTTCGGTTTCTTTGGCCTAGACCCGAGGGGTCTTGATGGCGGCAGCCACTTATTTTGTTTTCAGTTCCATTTACGTTGCACAATTATGTAGAGAAAAATACAGACTAGAGTAGCACATTGGTCTGTATAGTTCCAATATTCTTGTTTGGCAAGAGTGGATGCTGTTTAAAGTGACAGAATAGAAATAAGAAGTAAATAAAGATGCTGAAAATAGTTATGAACACACGGCCATATATGTCTAACGAGCACGGGACGATTTTCAAGGATTTGAATAGTGGTTCAGTATATGCCAGTCTGGTGGAAAAAGTTATTATTCAGATAGCTTTTTTGCAAGAGAAACATATATAGAAGCTGTGAATGAGTTTGGAGGATTGATTGATTGTTTGGTGTTTTACGCCGCGCTCAAGATTATTTCACTTATATGATGGCGTTGCCAGTTTTATTTTGGTATGAAACCGGGCTCTGGCCGGGAGAAACCCACGACCTTTCTTTGGTAACTGGCAACCATCCCACATAGGTCGTTCGAGTAAAAACCCAGTCAGAAAATTTTCAATTTAATTTTGACTGAGTGGGATTGGAACCCTCGACCCATTGGTGGAAGGCTGTTCGGATTGAGCGTCCAGCGCTCTACCTACTGAGCCACGGAATGTAAATGGTTTTGGAACGTATCAACTCAGACATATTACAGGTAAGGTGAGATGATTGAATAAAAAAGGATAAAGATTTTTTTAAATTATTTATAAGAGCCTTGACAAGCTCCGATCAGAAGCGCGGATACTGGTGTCGTCGGCAACAGATTAATGTAAAGTGGCATAAACTGCCAAATATAAGAAAAATGTCGACGAAGTAGAATTAGTTAGTTGTTGGTTATTTTTATCAGAGAGTACCAAATAAAAGTTATCTGCGGATTCCAATATTCTACGCTAAGGTACTTTTATAATCAGCAAAATCCCTTAAAAATGAACTCATACATCCCGGCTTTTGGTAGTTTGGCCCTTTTAAGCACACGTTATCGGTTCGTACGGTTTGGTGACTTTACCAATACCCATATTCCAAGGCCAATGCTTTAGTTTGTCAAGGTTATTCAAACGTTGAATTTCTCGTGACAATCACTCATGTCACTTTAACAGCTGTAGAATAAAAAACAATATATCATCACAAAAGAGTATTAAACATTCCGAGTAATGACCCTCGTGGCACACCAAATCTGATCAACTCGGACGGAGAGTTACAGGAATCAAATTGATGATGATTGAACCCACGTTTAAAGACAGTTTCAAACATTTCTTAACTTCATTAAACTCAACCAGCTTTTCTGTTACTCTCTTACACCCTGCTAGAATTATTGTTATAGTTACACCCAACATTTCAGACACAAGCAACAATTAACGACGCCCCGTGGACCCTATAACAGCGGCCAGTTCAATGTGAATCGGATCATCAGGGAGCATCCCTACAGTTGTATCTTGCCAGATTTCGTCAGAATTGGACTACTTCATGAACATTTGTTTTAAGTAAACGATAGTGTAGACGTCACTCTATTGTTCCAACAAGACATTATTTCTTAGGAAAGTCGCCCATTTAAGTGAAGCTTTATTTAAGACGACACGCTGATAAAAAGCTGAGGTTATTACAGCAGACTTTATTAACTCAAATTACAGGGCTGCGCAGAGAAAAAATCCTTTCAGTCAGTATGTTACTTGTGTCAACGTTATTATGAAGTGTACATGCGATTTTGTATTGGGAAGCTGAATTTGTATGTATCCGTGTCGGCGTACACGTAAGAATTCACAACTGGAAACGGGATGTTAATTAGTACTGCATTTGTATAACATCAATAACGGAAGTCAATGAGAAACTCCAGCAAGTCCAAATCGTTTACGTCAGAGAAACACCTTGTCAGCGGGTATTCCAGAAACAATAATATTAACAGAGAAATCTTGGCTCTGCCGAATTTTTTTAATCCGTGTTCGTCATAGCCAAGATCACTTCCATAGTAAAAAAGGATATATGTGAAGGAGACCCGCCGAAAAAATCGGCGGCGCAAATTTCACAACAAATAAGCAAAGAATAAAATATTTACCACTGCATTCCGATAGCATAGACCACGAAGAAGGAGTTTGTCAAACTTATGCCGCTGTAAAGTGACTAAAGATATATGATTGAAGTATTTCTACGACGCCCCGCACAGTTTAACTGGTCGTTTAAATGTTTTACTATGGCGGTTACGTCAGGTTGAAAGCCTGTACATTTTATTGTACATGTGCCTATACTCTACACATTTTCTGTTCAGTTCGGTTGTTTTTTGCATTATGTTCTCACCGATTGTCACTCAAATAACTAATATTAGTCATACCTTCCCCAAAATGTTATATTTTGTCTCGCTTGAAGTAGCATGAGCTGCCAAAATTCACACTTTTTTCAGAATGTCTGATCGTCACGACAGTAAATGGCTTTGTGGGCCATCGAAAAACTAAAGGATTAGCGTTGGAATGAGGAATATCCATACAGTATGTGGCCTGTACGAACCGGAATAGTGTTCGAAAAGTAAACAAAATTTAAATAACCGGGACGGCCATTCATTCATTCGAAGCCAAAGTTAGTTCGAAACCATACTTTATCGTACAATCTCGAGACTAAAAGCACTAAAAGGCTTCTGAATTATACGTCTTCAGAAAAATAGACGATAATTTCTACATTTTGTTTCAACGTCAAAATATCAACATTCTGGCAGCTTACACATTTCCAGCGCAGTTCACTTCCGACACAAGAACAGACCCTAAACGAATTAGCTCAATGAGCTCGATGTACAATCTTTGTCTCCGAAGCATCAGCCTGGATCACTTTTTGGATTAATATATTACAAAGTAATCCAGTCTTGTCTGTCTTCAACTTAATGAAATATCATGGGTTTGGGTTTATTACAACAGCCTATGATTCTGTATATTGGGTGAGATGACATACGTCGCTTTTTAACACAATTAGAAACTTGTTAAACTCGCTCATTGTACACAGATCAAACTTTAGAAATACTAAGTTTTGCGGGAGGAATGAATTTCCCTTTCGTCTGAGAGAAACATTATTCCCTATCAACTAGTTGATGTACTCGTTAGTTCAACTTTCATGAAAGTGAAGGACACACTTAGCTTAGTGAAGTTCAATACAGATGCATTAACAAATGCCGTCTTCCTGACCAGCAAAGTAAGTAAAACAGTACGAGACACATGTGTGCGGCTTGCGGTCTACACGAAATCCCTAAAAGAATTAGTGCAATGGGGTTAATTTACTTGGAAGGTTTTTTGTTGTTAAGTTTTCTGTGAAGTAAAGTTGGCTCCAAAAGCACTAATCTGAATCAACCTTTTACCAAACTTTTTTTACAAAACAAACTCTTTAATCAATTGCCCACCCAGCTGTCGCGACCAGAGAGTTATCTATACGTGGATGAACAAGCCATGCACCATGACCAACCCCCATTTGTTTAGATGGAAACTGTGCGTAAAGTGAAAACAGCACGTTTCCCCTTCCTTCCATGCACACTTTTTAAAGAGGGTTTCATTTGAGTGCCTGTTAGGCAAAAAATCCCAACAGATAAAGCAGGTGGCGGAAACAATCTGAACTAAAAAGCGTCTGCAAATGGTCAGATTATAGATTCCATATTGATTAAAAGTAGTCACATATCCTTAAAAAGGTTAAATAATCAAGAATCGTTCTGTTTCCATTCATGTAACTCTTTGAAAAGAAGACGCGTTTGCTAGTATAACGTAGACAAGCCATTCTGTACGAAATTTCAACGGGTTTAAAATCCATTTTAAGAGCCTTTTCTATGCCTCTGAATGAATCAATGGTACTATTCATGACCCATTTTACACTACATTGTACATAAACGAATTTAGTTTTATACTAAAAATCATACATACAAATTGCCCTATTTGAAGTCACCCGCGCCGCTAAAATCGAGTTTCTATCAAAACGGGAACTCTGTTTTCTGTATTTTCCCTAGTAAGTAAAAGTTAGAAAATTTCATTTTTTGCTAACATCTGTAAGTATTTTTAATTTGAAATTGACAATGCACATATATGGCTTGCATTGTGAATTTTAAAGCATGTGGATGTTGAACCAATTTTCGGAAGTAACCTGACAAATGTAGACGCTTGTGTGGATTTGTGGGGCACAGAAATACCTTCTCATAAATGTGATTCAGTGTGTTCAAAAGAAAAACACTGAAATGAGTGTATGCCAACATAGAACTTACGGGGTTTCTAATTGATTTTGACGTTCTGACTCCATGCGGTTCAGGGTATACCTTCACAACACCATTTACAAAATTTAAAAATAACTGCACAGTTTTTGTGCATCACATGTTTATTTTGAGTGATTTAACTAGCGTTGCTCGTATGAATTCGCTTCTTTACAAATGTTAGAAAGGCTACGACGGTGAGTCGGCCTTGAAGTCAATGATTGTCAGCCCTTTTATCTCAGGCGTACATGTTATTGGCGCTATGGTTGTCAGCCTTGTTATCTCAGGCGTACATCTTATTGACCCTATGATTGTCAGTCCTTTTATCGCAGGCGCACATGTTATTGACGCTATTGTTGTCAGTCCTTTTATCTCAGGCGTACATGTTATTGACGCTATGGTTGCAAGCCCTTTTGTCTCAGGCGTACATGTTATTGACGCTATTGTTGTCAGCCCTTTTGTCTCAGGCGTACATGTTATTGGCGCTATGGTTGTCAGCCTTTTTATCTCAGGCGTACATCTTATTGACCTTATGATTGTCAGTCCTTTTATCGCAGGCGCACATGTTATTGACGCTATTGTTGTCAGTCCTTTTATCTCGGGCGTACATGTTATTGACGCTATGGTTGCAAGCCCTTTTGTCTCAGGCGTACATGTTATTGACGCTATTGTTGTCAGCCCTTTTGTCTAAGGCGTACATGTTATTGACCCTATGGTTGTCAGCCCTTTTATCTCAGGCGTACATGTTATTGACCCTATGGTTGTCAGCCCTTTTACTCAGGCGTACATGTTATTGACGCTATTGTCGGTCTTTTTATCTCAGGCGTACATGTTATTGAGGCTATTGTTGTCAGTCCTTTTATCTCATGCGTACATGCTATTGACGCTATTGTTGTCAGCCCTTTTATCTAAGGCGTACGTGTTATTGACGCTATGGTTGTCAACCCTTTTATCCCAGGCGTACATGTTATTGACACTATTGTTGTCAGCCCTTTTATCTAAGGCGTACATGTTATTGACGCTATGGTTGTTAGACCTTTTATCTCAGGCGTACATGTTATTGACGCTATGGTTGTCAGCCATTTTGTCTCAGGCGTACATGTGATTGACGCTATGGTTGTTAGCCCTTTTATCTAAGGCGTACATGTTATTGCCGAGCAAATGCTATAACTGTACTTTTTACACGATATGCTTTCATATGTTTTTAAAAGCTTGGAACAAAAGCCCATTTTAAACTGGCTTGTGTTTAAACTTCAATCACTCTGTAGAATTTCTTTGTTTTTAAAGACCGAATAAACGAAAAACTAGCGACTCCACACGCCTTCAGACACGATGTTAAACTCGTATAGTATTATTGCACAGGATATCCATTAAGGATTGGTTTATAATCATTGATCATGCATTCAGTAGCGCAACAGGTGTATTTTACGCCCTTTTGTTACCGTCGCAATATTTCAAACACAGCCGGTTTGTTTAAAATCTCCTTGTAGTAAAGCTGTTGCAACATTTCAGGGCTATTAGCTACCGGAAAACGATCGACGAAGACGGTTGTAAGTACGATCTATATCTAATACTGTGTTCGTATCATTTTAGAGACAATTTTCACATGTTTTACTTATATAAATAAGCATTTAAGGTATGTAACAAAAGGATCAATCTACAAACCAATGATGATTGATATAGATATATATATAATTGAAAATAATTCCTAACTGATTGGTAATACATTTAATCAATGTTTTAAATACAATAAAGATATACATATTTATGCATTTTATTCTTTTTGTCATATTCCCCATATAACTTTGAGTTTGGTGAATCTAACATGAGTTATTCCATATTGATTATGTTGAGATTCAGTCTTTTAAAGTGGCATGAGCTGCCAAAATGTTGATATTTTGACGTTGAAACAGTAAGTTGAAATGATTGGCTATTTTTCTCAAGACGTGTAATTCAGAAGCTTTTTAGTGCATCTGGTCTCGAGAATGTACGATAAAGTATTGTTTTGAACTAACTTTGGCTTAGAATGAATGAATTGTCGTACCTGTTATTTAAATTTTGTTTACTTTCGAACACTATTCCGGTTCGTATATGCCACATACTGTATGGATTTTTCTCATTCCAACGCCAATCATTTAGTTTTTCGATGGCCTGATCAGAAATTATGAAAAAATTTTGAATTTTGGCAGCTCATGTCACTTTAAGTTATATTCTAAATAATACCATAATACCAGTAGAATTTTTGGAATATTGATTGCTATTGCTATAACTATTGATATATATGACCCGATACTATGGTATTTTCAAAATACAATGTACTAACAGAAAAAAAGAACTAAGCGAGCAAAAAATAATGTTTTACTTGGACTCAAATCAACTCAAATGTGTAAGCTGCTAAGCAATGCATGGCGAAGGTTTCCATTACCCTTGGAGCCGGTGAACAGTAACCAACAGAATGTCAGTGTTGGACGTAAGTTTAAATCGATCACACGATTAATTTTGAAGACAATGAGCTCCCGAAATTTCAGCCTTTTTTCATAAATTCTGACTGTGACGACAATACAATCATTGAAAACCTAACTAATGGACATTACAAATTGGAACATCCGTACATACTGTCAGTGTCGTGTACGAACCTGTAAAGTATTGGAAAAATAATCTTGCCTGGACGAACGTTATTCATCTTAGGTCTACACGTAAGTTACTTCCACAGACTACTATCAATAAAAGTATTCTAATTTGTAATTGGAAATAGCCGATCATTTCTAAATGTTGTTTAAAGGATTCATGATCTGAGTTATAAGGAGGATTGTGTTTGTTTATGGACTAAATGTATCTTTGAGGAAAACACAGTTAAACGAAGACAACGTGGCAGTAAAAAAAGGGAGGGAGTAGGAAATATGCATATTTTCCATATTTTTGTAATTTCTCGGGAAAACCCGTTAAAAGTAGGTTCTCACTCAAAAATGATTATTTTTTTATACTGACGTCGTATTTTTTAGTCATCCACCTGAACTGTCCCCATTCAATTTCTAAAATCATTTCCAGACATTAACTAAACCCCTGTCCTTTCATAAAAACTACAAAAATGGGAGAGGGGGGGGGGGGGGGGGGGGGGGGTGGGGGCGGGCAGGAAAAAATAATAAAAAAAAACACACAAAAATATCTGGAACTTCTTTCGTCAGCCTTGAAGTCAGAATTTGTTACCTGTGTCATATCAGAGGCTAAAAATTGCTTCAATCTCGTTCAAAATCTAACACATTGAGCTTAAAGAAATTTGGAACCAAAACTAAATACAATGTAAACTAAACCCTCTGTAGCCCTCCCATTTAGCCCCCCCCCCCCCCCCCCCCGCCCCATCAGAACAGAGCAAGGGCAATGACTGGTGAGCTAAAAAAAACTTAAAATTGTCATCTCTCAACATATTCGAATTCTGTAAACTAGTGTGAAGTCTACTAAGGGTGTTAAACAATCAAATATTAAGTTTAGGAGGACACATTGCTTTCTGTGGCTTCCTGAACTAAAATATACTGTGCTTTTGTTCAATTTTAAGATTGGTTGGATTACAAAATGGATAAATTCCACTCAAAGTCAGTCATAATGAGGCTAAATTTAAACAGCTTGAAAAAGCAAGTGTTATTCTTGTATCCCAGGTTGATTTTAGGCTCAAAATTGTACCGGAAAGCTTAAAACCAGAGGAGAAAGTCCCCTGCCACACGGTTTACTGTGGGGTTCCCCAACACAAAACCCTGTTCAAACTTGCCCACAAGTATCCTTGGATATAAACTTAATTATTAGCCTAGCCCAGAGATCAAAACTGCACCCAAAATAAAAACAAGGGTCTAAAAGGATATTTCCATATTTCTGGGAAAATATTACATTTGATAACAAATACAGAAAAAATATGGGTGGGGGGCGTAAATATAAGGTCGGTTTTACTTTATTTTTAAAAACAATGGATTACTGCGTATTGCAAGTAAAAATTGTGTAAGACACATGCAGGTACTGAATAAAATCAGGAAAGCCCAGGTCATGATTTTCTGAGCGGTTTTATGCCAACTTTGAGTGTCATTAGGCATGCTATTTGTGGCGAATTTCTAATGTAATGAAGCTGTGAAACCATGCCAATAGTAAAATTACCTCTGGAAAAAGTAGAAAGAGTCTCCTTTTCTATTCCTTTGCTGTGTGAATCAGGAAAATAACTCACAGGTGGATAAGCACTTCCATTCATCTTATACAGGACCTGAAATTACCTGAAAGAGTACAACAAATATTCAGTTTGACATAAAACAACACTGAAAAAGATTTTTCTTTTATAAAAAAGGCATTTGGTAGGCCTAGAAAAGGGGGTAACTATGTTTCTCATATGTTGACAATCAAAATCAATGTAAGAATTATAGCTTTTTGTCAGAAACCCAAATAAAAAAGTTACAAAAAATCATGTTATGCCCAAGTTCTTTACAAATATAGGGGTAGAGGTAGTAAGTAGTCTCTTGGCCTAGACAGGTAATTTTGTACAGCAGGGGTCCTCCAATCGACGTGTAAAATCGATAATTACACAGCAGGGGGTACTGACGTAAGCGTAAAAAATCGATAGGATGACGTAATAAGTGGCAGATGGTGTGTGTCAGATGTCAAGTAAATCAATACCATGCTCGTACTATAGTACGGGCAAAAAATGTAAACTTGGATCGTGAAAATTGATAGAAAATGAGTAAAAATGAAACAAGTAATGACGTTAAGAAAGTTATTTTCAGTCGAGAACAATAGAAAAAAGGCGTTAAGACGTTGAGCAAAATGTGAAGAAAGTGAGTCTAAAATCATAGTTGGGAAAATAATATCTTCGAACAGTAGCAGGTTGTTAACGTCATGTCATTAAATCAATTGTATTTATGGATAGATGACGTAATAAATGGCAGCTGGTGTGTATCAGACGTCAAGAAAATCGATAGCATTCTCGCACTATAGTACGGACACAAACGGTGAACTTTAATCAGGAAAATTTAAGAAAAATGAAATAGTTGCGTTAAGAAAGTGATTTTAGGTAGAGAACACTAGAATAAAGGCGTTAAGACGGTCAGCGTTAGCGTTAAGAAGTAATGAAAAACAATAAGGAAGCTAGTCAAACATTTTAGAAAAAAACTATGTAGCATGGCGGCACTTCCTGTAAAATCCCGCACTAAAGTTAAAATGGCGGCACTTCCGGTAAAATCCATCGAGATCTAAAAATAACTAGAGAGCTCATTGGCCTCACAAGCTGACGCCAGACAGGCGCCATTTTCAACTACCCCAGTTAGCCGTAATCGCCAGCACAGAGTAATGGAGTAGATCGAGTAACCTTCCTTTCGGATGCTTCCCACTTCGCTTTTTGTGACTAAGTAAATTTTGTAACCTAAAGCATCGCCCAATCAGATCAATGTAAAGGTCTGACGGACGAGCGCGCCATTTTGATCTACCCTAGCCAAGGAGTATAGATGGACTAGCTCGCCGTCCACTGTGGCGTCAGACCTTTTTTATTGCTTTGATTGGGCGATGCTCCCTCTGGTTATTTTTAGATCTCTATGGTAAAATCCCGCACTAAAGTTAAAATGGTGGCACTTCCGGTAAAATACCGCACTAAAGTTAAAATGGCGGCACTTCCGGTAAAATGCCGCACTAAAGTTAAAATGGCGACACTTCCGGTAAATCCCGCACTAAAGTTAAAATGGCGGCACATCCGGTAAATCCCGCACTTAATGAAAGATGGCGGCGCTTCCGGTAAAAATTTAAAATGGTCGGGTGACGTCACAACAGTACCACGTACAACAGTATCACGTAAATGACCAGGGACCAATCGTAAACTTTGATAACGTCATACAATCAATAGTATGTTCGTACACCGTGTAAAAGGCCAGTGATGAAATATGAACTTTGATGGGCGAAATTGTGTAAAAACATGGAAAGTTGTCCATTAAAATAATATCCTCAAACAATAGATGTTATCGTTTGGAGGTAGCATGACGTCGCAATATATAGCGATTAAGCCTAATATTTAAATGAGTTTGGCTAAGACGGACGATAAAATAACCAAACTACAAAAGCAATGAAGCACAAAAGTGGATAAAACCATAGAATTGTCCTGCATCGAATAAGTTACCACGAGCTATAGCAAAACTAAAAATCTTTAAAAAAAATCTTACCTTCAGGATTTCTATCAAGCGTTGTTGTTGTTGTCCACACTGCGTTAGTACATGAATCATATCTCCACGTGTAACAACCTAGAACTGACATCTACGCGTAAATTTCGAACCAGGTACCCCACGTGACCTGTTCAGCCTAAACGTTAGCCTTCCAATCAATGATCGATCCTATAGTTAGTGGGCGGTGCTCGTGGGGATTGACGTGATCGGTGATCAATTCTCAGCTAACACAGCTGACGTCTGTCCTTCATGACTACTATCGAAGGGACCCCCTGCTCGAATAAGCTTTTAACTCGTTGAAACGCCGTTCAAAAAAATTAACGCCCCACTGGCCAAAGTCGCGAGAGTCGCTAAAAGCTAATCGATCTATATTGTACCAGCTGCCAGCTAATAGTCTATATGGACGAAAATAAAGTTTGAATTTTGATTTTGCGATTGTTATACATGTTACATCAAGCATGTGATTAGCTAGTCGCACCACATAGTGGAGGTCATATTTTCATACTAAAAACCGCACACAATGCCAAGTAACTTCTCTTTGATTTGATATCTATATATATTCGACGCCGTTTACGGACGCTACAAAACAACTAAGAGTACTATTCCAAAGCAAATAACTTACGCAAGAAAACACTGTTGCAGAGATCTACAACGATAATGGGGAATCCCATTGTTATAGAGTACTACAAGTTGGATGCTACAAGGTCGGTATTACAAATCACACTGTAAGAACGGACCTGCACAGGATGTACGGACGATTTGTCTGTGTGCTCTGTGCCGATAATTTAGACTTTCAGCTAACATTAGTCGTCTCGTTTTCCCAACAGCCTGAAAACAGACGAAAAGTGCAGGTTTTGACAGGTCTTGTTATATTTGAATAGCATATAGAACATATCTCGGAAATGGCTGAACCATTTCATAATTTTTCAACACAACAACGTGTTATGCAAATATTTTTCTGAGGGTAATGCTTATTTTATTTCTCAGAAAGATGCAACGAACCGTGTTATTTACCTTGGGTCTGGTGATGTTATTTGTGGCTGTTGTCAACAGTTTGAGCTGTTTACAATGTGACGAGAACCCCGACTGTCCTGATCCACCTACATGCTCCGAGTACGGAAGGACGCCTTGTGGATGCTGTGATGTGTGCAAACTTGGCGAGGGCGAAGAGTGTCGTTCATTTACAGCAGAGTATGTAAAAATCTTAGAAATTAAATTGTATTGTTTGACCACAGAACCTAGTCTAACGTTAAAGTTTTTTTTCAAATAAGCATCCATCTATAGTGAAAGAAATTCTTAAAGCAATCTCGTAATTAGACAAAATTTAAATACATGTAGGCCTTCTTTCATTTAGTCTTTCACGCAGTTCTAGTTTAACTTATGTTTGCTCAATCCGTGTTTCGTCTCAACGGGATACCCTCTCTTCCTCTTTCTATATTTTCTAGATGTGAAAGTGCTTTAGAATGTGTTGACCCTGACGGGACATCTTACGGTAGCCGGCCTTTCTGGTGGCAGTTTGATGTTTCTGGTGTCTGCTCAATTGTCTAAGGTGGGTATTTTTCTGTATTTTTGGTATCATTGTTATTCAAAAGTTTATTTTGTACTTACAAATACAGGATATCCCCATCTTCACTTGATAATAACCAAGTTTCAACAATATTCAATGCAATGTGTAGGAGGAAATGCATTTAGAAACCCATATCCGGTGGAATCAAGAAAAAACAACAGGCACAACTTTCTGGAAGGTAGCAATGCCCTAAACACTGTACATGTATGTCATCAGAAGCACGCACCTATTGTTTATGTCTTCCTGTACAGTTGGAAAAGGGTAGTAACTCTGAAAATAGCAAAACCGGCGTAGATCGCATGATATCCAGAATGTCCACCGAGACAAAAATTCGATACAAAACGTGGGAGAAGATGTGATGCCAAGCACCCATTGTCTATGTCTGTGTATACTGTCGGAAAAGGCCAGTAACTCTAAAAAATAATGTGACCAGCCTAACCAGAATAGAAGGGACAGATCCTCGCATGATATTCAACATGTCCACTAAGTTTCGTAAAAAAATTGATGATAACTGTGGGAAGAGATGTGATGACAAGCACTAATTGTCTATATCATCGTATACTGTGTGTTAAGGGCAGTAACTCTAAAATAATGAAACCAGCGTAAGTAGATTAGAAGGTGCACATCCTCGCATGATATCCAACATGTCCACCAGGTTTCGACAAAAATTGATGAAAACTGTGGGAGGAGATGAGATGACAAGCACTCATTGTCTATGTCTTCGTATACTGCCGGAAAAGGGCAATAATGCGATGACAAGAAATGATTACGGACAGACGGACAGACAAGCTGATCGCTATATACCCACGCATTATATGCCGGGTGGATAAAAAAGAGTAAATCAATTAAGTTACGTAGCCTGTTTCATAAAGCTGCTTGCATAAGTTTTTACGTGACCGCAATAGCAACGTCTCTCTACAATATGTCAGTTACGGAAAACTTATACTTCGTCGCTCTGAAAAACAGGTCCAAGGCATAGTTTATTATGTCAAAATTGTGATTCAGTTCAATTAAATGAAAGACATCTTAAGCAAAAGTTTGTGTTACATTGTATATGTCTGGCATTTTCATTTGGTTTCAGTTTGCATGGATTTTACCTACCTTGTGCTGATCAAGTGGAAAATGGTTCAACAACTACTTTGGTGTTGTAACATGTGTAAATAAACGAATTAAAAATATATTACGAAAATATGCCATGGCGTAGGGTTTTTTTTCTGCACAGGCCATCAAATGATTGCTTGTACTTGTTCAAAGTTTAGCTCTTAGCATTTGTTCCCTCAAAATTCAGCTCCACTTTACCGATGTATTGTTTTACAATGTAGCTTTATAATCATTTCATCTGTACATATGTTGAAGAGATGATCTGACATTAGGGATCTGTCAATAATGGTAAATGAAGTATTGGAAATAGCTTCAGCTGGAAAAGTTTTAACGCCAGTAACTTTTGCTGGAATAAACAAATATTAAGCATGAGGCGAGAGTCCATCAGATTAAGGCCAAGTCGCAAAAAGATGGTTTCTTGGGTCTGAGTGTAATTAGAACCAGCACACATTAGGCAGGAGGATTTGAGATTCCGCTTCTTCTATCTGAAACCCGTACCCTTTTTTGTACAGCTTTACTCAGGTGTTAAGTTTTTGCGTGTGTCTAAAGGTTAACAACAACAAAACAATTGTGCGATGAAGGACTTCCAGTTCTATCATTTACCAGGAGTTAAACGTCTCCGGTCACCCTATTGTTCGACTCAAACATGCAACCCAGTCCTTCAAATGTAAATGATTTACCAGGCATGCGCATTGGAAACGAACAATATCTGCTTCATCTTAAAGGGGCATGAGCTGCCAAAATGTTGATATTTTGACGTAAACACAGAATGTTGAAATTATCGGCTATTTTTCTCAAGACGTATAATTCAGAAGCTTTTTAGTCCTTCTAGTCTCAAAAATGTACGATAAAGTATTGTTTTGAACTAACTTTGACTTAGAATGAATGAATGGTCGTCCCGGTTATTTAAATTTTGCTACTTTTCGAACACGTTTTCGGTTCGTACAGGGCACATACTGTATGGATTTTCCTCATTCCAACGCCAATCATTTAGTTTTTCGATGGCCTTCAAAGCCTCTTACTGTCGTGACGATTAGAAATTATGAAAAAAGTGTGAATTTCGGCAGCTCATGCCCCTTTAAAGAGTGATAGTTGACTTATAACAGGGGATCACAGCCGATTTGTCTTAATGGAGTGCTTTAAAAATCATATGCAAAGGATTTAAATCACCATAATAGGCATTTCATTTATAGAAACACTGTTTTAGAAAGGGATTGGTACCTGTGATAAGTAAAAGGTCTGGTTGATTTTTTTTAAAACATTTTTTCTTTGATATAAACAAAAATACATCGCATGACTTACCTCCCTCTATTTACTTGCCTGTGACGTCACACAAAAACAGGCTTCTCTATATGACCTCAGCTCGTTGCACATTATGTGCGATATCATACTTTTGTATGGCTTTTACAAGGGACTTGGGTGATGATTTACAGGACAAAGATATACCGGAGATCGATTTAAACATAAATATTCAGCCGTATATTCATAAATCCGTCACAAATAAGCTATACATCAAATCTAATCCTGACAGCAACCTTTGAACATATGGCCCTGAGGAAAGATCGAGTGTAATCTAACTGTTGAAAAGATTACGGCACCTGTTAATGAATGTTGTTCGGTGGCGGGAAATTGTTGTTTCCTTAAAACTACTCAACAATTTCCTATTATAAATACCAAGGGAATACAGAGGGAATTGTCAGAATGGCTGCGTTGTTGAAGCTTCATATTATGAGTATGGGGCCGATATCGAAGATAATGGAAAGCGAAACGAATTAATACATAGCCAACGTATCATTAAAGGGGCACGAGCTGCCAAAATGTTGGTATTTTGACGTTAAAAAAGAATGTTGAAATTATTGGCTATTTTTCTCAAGACGTATAACTCAGAAGGTTTTTAGTGCTTCTAGTCTCGAAAATGTACGATAAAGTATTGTTTTGAACTAACTTGGGCTTAAAATGAATGAATGGTCGTCCCGGTTATTTACATTTAGTTTACTTTCGAACACGTTTTCGGTTCGTACAGGCCACATACTGTATGGATTTTCCTCATTCCAACGCCAATCATTTAGTTTTTCGATGGCCTTCAAAGCATCTTGCTGTTGTGACGATCAGAAATTATGAAAAAAAAAGTGTGAATTTTGGCAGTCCATGCCACTTTAAGCATATTGCAGTTATAACTTATAGTAATTGCCATGCCAGTAGCAAATAAACAGATAAATGGAATAAATAAAGCAAAACTAATTCATATTAAAGGTAGGCCTTTCACACAGATATATTTATTCATTTCAAAGATCGGTAAATTAGAGTCCTAGTGTGAAACACAGTTATTTTTCAAGAAAAATAGATAATGTTTTGGGACAATTTTTGCTTGTTTATTATCGAGATCATGAATTATTTTCCGAATTTACATTGTACATGACAGCTTTTCTTATTGGCCTTCATATAGTGATAGTCCCATAATCTGACACAGGCTTTACATCAAGGCCCCACTCCGATGATAAAAGTGCATTTTTTCTCTCGATCACCGCACGTGTAAGAGCTGTTAGGGTACTCCACTATATTAATGAAATCACATGGCCGATGTTGTTCAAATTGTATGTTTTTGTTTTGTTTGATGATTTCTTCTTTTTTTATTGTTTTGCGGGGGGGGGGGGTGTACTGTTAGCTCTGAATCCGCCAAGCGTAGTTGAAAATTTACTTGACTCGATTGATGTTTTACGCCTATTTCAAGATTAGGCCATAGGTATGTAATGCAAAATGGTGGGGTTGCCAGGTTTAGTGGTGAAGGAAATCGGGTTTCTGTCCGGAGGTAACCCCAGACCTCCGATAGGTACCTAGGCGCAAAATTGCTTCGGGCACAAAAATCTTGAAAAACAACCCTTGCATGGTACCTGGCGCTGGTCCCACTCTCAAATCGACTTGCAATTTCTCTAAATTCTGCTGAGCGAAATTAAAGTTTTAAGGCGCCGCAAATAAGAAATGTTTTACTCAGACAAATCTGGGGAAACGATGTGTTTAGAACAGAAGAATCTATGCATATACATATCCTGATTATCTTGCTACTACATTCTTCGTATAGACTTAACGGTAGGCAGAATTAGAATGTTTTTATTATAATATAATCACATAGTAATTGTCAAAATAACACAGAGACAGGCTAATGGTTAGTCCGAAATATCTGCGATGATGATGTAAGACATTTTCTGACAGAAAGAACGTCAGAACGCATTTGATCAATTTTCTGGGAATTCCTTGACACCCTTCGGGCTGGCAAAACCACCTCTCGTTTCTCATCAAAAATATCAGAATTCTCTCCATAACTTTTTAAAAAATAAAATTACAAACCCGTACTTTAATGGTTTCCCTTTCTCCTCGCGCCAATCTGAAGTCTGTACGTCGACACAAGCCATGTATCTGCCCGGTTAAATTTCAAACTGTACCAAACCTTTAGTTTACAAAAGTCGCCATCTGCATACTCTCGTTGATACGTCACCATATGCGCGAAAGGTCGATCTCTCACATGACTACCCCCACTAGCAAGCGATATAGTTCATTGGTCGTGTAGTTTTTTGTTGAAGTCACGTGAACCAACACGACCAATGAACTATATCGCCTGCTAGTGGGTAGTCATGTGACAGGTTGACCTTTCTCGCATATAGTGACGTATCAATGAGAGTATGCAAATGAAGACTTTTCTAAATTAAAGATTTGGCACAATGTGAGATTTAACCAGGCGGATCTATGGCTGGTGTTGACATACAGACTTCAGATTGGTGCGAGGAGAAAGGGAAACCATTAAAGTACGAACACGGAGAGAAAAAAAAATTCGGCAGAGCCCAGATTTCTCGGCTAGTAGAAAATAATCGGCGGTTGTAGCTGTGACGTTTAAGCCGGTTAAACGCCTCGCCACTGCCGATTATTTTTTAAGAATCGACAGTAGCTGTCCCACATAGGACAATCGCGTGAAAAGCCCACGCGGTATTTTTTCTTGGACCAAGTGGGATTTGAATCAAAGGCTTGCGTCGGACTGGGCTACAGATGCCGCCGTCTATTGTCCAACTAAATATGTGTCTAACCTTTGTGTCGAGTTATATATTTAGCATTGTTCTAACCCTACAATATTCTATAGCGCTTAAGTGGGTTATGTTTACACAGCGCCAAATTTTATTATTCTCTCAAACTATTAACTCTTTATAAACTTAATACATATGATTCAAATTATGAACGGTATACATATAGCAGATAAATACATTCATGTAAATACAACAATCTGTTTCGGTTAGAATGGAACTAGATGATGAGACAAGTACATGTCAATTCATAAAGACTATTTAGAACTGTTTAGACCATCGGTTGAAACAAAAACCATTCTAAAGTCCCTTTGATTCGATTGAAACCCATCTTTTCATATAACCTTAAAGCCGAAATATTTCTTCTTTGAACTACAAGGTAAGGCGTCTGGTTTGGATATAGCTTTCTGAGTTTTCTTATAATCTCAATGGTAATAATCTCCCCATAGCCTTTTCCCCTGTATTCGTTTTTCACGAACAGCAAGCCCAGGGCGAAATAATAATACAACAAACAGTATCCAATAAGACAGCCATCTTTGTTGTATAATGCCGATGATGGAAAATGTTTTATAAGTGCCCGGATGTAGTTTTCTCCGTCACTTCCGCTTTCCGGTTCCCAGTTATGAGCAAGGAGAGAAGCAAGTGAGATATCGACGTCAGCGAAATAAAAACCTTCAAACTTCCTACAAAGAGTACAAAAATTTGTATTTTATTTTAAGCATATTTCTGATCGTCAAGACACTGGACCACGTTGGTCGAAAAAACTAAATGATTTCCCTAATTGGTATAAGAAAAATTCAACTGTCTGAGGTCTAAACCAATATGTGCTGAAGTTAGTTCAAACCATTATTTTGACGTATTTTATCGAGACTAGTAGCACTAATAAGGCTTTTTATTGGTACCTCTAAAGAATAATAGCTGATAATACCGAAAATGTGTATAATAGGAACAATTATATCAGTTTCTATAGCTCAAACCACTTAAAACGTCATTCAAATGGCAGACACAAAGTTATTGTCTAAATTTACAACACAAAATATATTTTTGCCTGACATGCATTTTTGACAAAGCCAAACTAACTTTAGATTTTATATGACCACAGACAGCCATTGTTACATAGCAAATGGATCGATACACAGCAATGGATGGTCATTTGAGATCCAGTTACGGAAAGAACGCATGTAGGCCCCTGGCCAAAACAAAAATAAAGAGATAAGCGAATGTATTAGAAAGTGACACAAAGTAACGTGCTCTTAAAAAATCCTAGCTGTTAGTGAGTTTGAATAAAACATTTCTTTTTTTCTGCCGATCATAAATTAACTGGCTACACATACAATAAAGCTGTTACATGAATTTTAAAACAGTAATACAGGAATACAATCTGAATCCGCTAAAGGGCACAGATTGTTTTTGCTTTTTATTTGAAGCTAGGCCTACTTGTTAGACAGGCTATCATAGCTAACGTTTCCCTTAGTTATAGTTCCCCTCGATGCAAAATGTACAATGCGCTGATTACCTATTTATTGTGGGATATTTCCCAAGACGTTCAGCTACCTGATCCGACAAATAGTACATATAGAGCTGAGGAAGAAGTACGATCTTGCCATTTTTCTCATGAGCCACCAATGTTATAGCATCCAGACATACGCTCGAAACAGCTGAAATGTTATCACATTGAAAGATATAAGTAAACCTCAACAGCTGAAATGTTATTACATTGAAAGATATAAGTAAACCTCAACAGCTGAAATGTTATTACATTGAAAGATAAAAGTAAACCGTAACAGCTGAAATGTTATTACTTAGAAAGATACAACTGTTTGTAAATGCACATACATGGTACCTAATATAAGCATGATCTAGAAACAACCGACACGTTATCATATTGAAAATGAAAGTTAAAGCTACACACGTGCGGGTTATCCAAGTTAGCTATAAACCATAACCAGCTCAACTATTATAACTTTGAAAGATAAGACTACATACGTAAATGCAACCCAATATAGACATGAACTTCAAAGAATTGAAATCGTGTCGGATTTAAAGAAAAAAAACTGAACAATTAAAAGCTATCTAATTTGACCTTAGTTCAAAACAACTGGAATGTTAAGAAATTGAACGAAGAAATTACGCACATACAACAGGCCTACATAGAGTCTTTATTGTCTAATATAGATGTATGAATGTCAAAACACAAGGGCACAGGGAAAATCTGCTTGGCTAAAATAATAATCTTCAATTTCAAAATAATACCAAAACTTTCAAATTTTGCCAAAAATAGAGAGTCAAGGTATTCTGTCGGGGGAGAAAATAGAACAGTGCTCTAAATATTAGCGGCGAGTGTGCCTTCAAGTATTTCACTTGAGTAGTTATGCATTGATACAACTCATTATGGGCAGCCTGAAAATACTTGATACTGGCGGTAAGCTTTACCTGCTACTTGAAAGGTTCGACTCCACTTGACTACTTCGTTATGTCGTAAAACCTTCACAAGTGAGTCAAAACAGCTGGTATATATCTCCAAACGATCTCTCCAATACGCAAACTTGAACATAAAAATTGGATTAGTCAGTTTCATTTGCCCGAACCCTCCCTTCAGATATATTGTCCTTCATTCAAAAGAGGCCAGATAGACCGGTTGGTTGATGAGGTCATTGGAATATCAACTTCGACAGTCTTCGGTCGCTTACGGTCGGCTTTGACATGCCTCGGGCGCTGTTTATACGTTATAACGCCGTATTTTGGGGCTGATTACAAATGACGACAGGAAGTACATGTCAAAATGTTTTACTACATAAGAAAACCGAAAATAAAAGCATGATCGTAATTGTATCAATTGCCTAAGTCACCCATGAAGTCATTCGTACATATATTTTATTAAGCCAGGTAAACTACGTACTGCGTAACACAATATGAGACAGACGCAGTTTCCTATCATATCTCGATTTTTTCCAAAGCTTCAATTTTAACTGATTAAGACCGAAAGGTAACACATATGATTTTTAGGTGCATTATATTATCACCGGGACACTTGTGATGGGCCCCCAAGAGGATAGGAACATGTTCGTTTCAGGGCTACCTTTTTGGTCAAAATGACCTGCAACCTGTCCTAGGTTGTTTGACGTACTTAAATCCCCGAGGATATACCAGTGAGGAAAACATTCAAATTGGCGAGTCATTTTGATTGTAGCTAATTTGTATAAAATATATGCGTCGAAATAAATATAAAGAAGGAATTGATAAATACTAACATTAGAACTGAGGCTGTCGATGACACAAACCACTGTTTTCACATCAGGCCACTGGTCAACCCATACAACCTGGCCGTCACAGTTACCATGTATTACACTCCGAATGTTTGATTGAACCTAGGGAAAAAGCACACTACCAGATTATGCCCATGATTGATTGATTGATTGATTGTTTGGTGTTTTACGCCGCGCTCAAGATTATTTCACTTATATGGCGGCGTTGCCAGTTTTATTGTGGGAGGAAAACGGGCTCAGTGCCCGGAGGAAACCCACGACCTTCCGCTGGTAACTGGCAACCATCCCACATAGGTCGTTCGAGTGAAAACCCAGTCAGATATGCCCATAATAAAACCAAATCTATTTTGCGACTATGTTTTATTTTTGAGGAGGGGGGTGGGGGTGGGGCTGTGGGGTGGATAATAGGAGTGCAAGGGATCGATAGATCGTAGTTAGACCAAAAATATCTTGTAAGTTCCATTCCAGTCAAAAAGGTGCCATTTAACAGCATCTGAATGCATGGTGTATAAATCAGACATGTGAAACCATTATCGCGTCTACAAATTACACGCCTGAATTAGAAGTGGTGAGAACTGTCTCTTTTACTATTCGATACATACTGTATTTAACTAGTTATCGTATAAAACTGAATTCTGTATACTCTAAAATGGACCTGGTCTAGAAGAATTAATTTTAAAAGCACTTCAACTATGGCATATGAGTAATTTGAATTCAGCGCTAATGTATTTCAAATCGAGAATAGAATTCAGTGCAGACCTTTCCATGTGGCAGATTTAGTTCAGTTTATTCATCCATGCAAATAATACAGTTGAATTAATAAAAGCTAAGGTCTGTTCTATCCCGTTAATATAAATGTAATCATATTGGATTTGACGGAAGCTGTTACACTATTTTAAAAACATATCTAGCATTATATAATATCAATAAATACAAAATATAGCGAATAAATGGCATTTACGTAGTAAAAAGTTTTATAAAAAAGGCACAAAATTTTACTTGTGCAGGCTATGAAGCAAATAAACCCTAATGGTTAATTTAAAAATAAGAAATCGACTGTTTACTCATAGTTTATAAATTTAGCTTTTTGCTAATTTTTGGACCTTCCACACCGATAAGCTGCTCATATCAGTGTGATATATGGAAGTATATAAATTTAAACAAGACTTTTTTTTCATTTAGGCCTATGCAAAAATGCGTTTATTGAATATAGTCACGAATTTACAATATGCCGCCTTTGTACTTTCCCCGTGACCAGGTTGCACACAGCTTGTACTAATGTTTACACCCCGACTGATAAAAATGACCATATAATGTTTATATTCTTGAGGAGTAATTTAAAAAAAACTGAACGCTAAGACAAGATATGAGAGTGGATATAAGGTTATATTTAAAAACGTGCCTAGTTAGATACGAGTGGATAGAGTTAACTCCCTGGAATAGATAGGTGAGACTCTTATAATATGGATACAGGTCACAGTTTCTCACTTCCGGATTTTTGTATGGGAAAGAAGTTCCAGATATTTTTGTGTTATTATTTTTTCCTGGCCCCCTGCATTTTTTTTCTGGGCATTTTTGTAGTTTTTATGAAAGGACAGGGGTTGAGTTACTGTCTGGAAATTTTAGATGATTTTAAATGATTTTAGAAGTGGAATGGGACCAGTTCAGGTGGATGGAGATCTGGTAGTTGGGGGTGCTTTGGTGTGTTTATATTTGCGGAGGTATATGTTCAAAGAGACCCCTATCAGCTGATTCTACTCGTATCTCAAAATTTCTACCTTCAACGTATGAATAAATTCTGCTTAAAATACTGCCAAAGGACTGTCCTATAGTTCTTACATTGATTTGATGGTCAACATCTGAGAAACATAATAACCTCCTTTTTTAGTCTTACCAAATGCCTTTTTCTTGTAAAAAAAACTAAACTTTTTCAGTGTTGTTTTATGTCAAACTGAATATTTTTTGTACTCTTTCAGGTAATTTCAGGTCCTGTATAAGCTGGAATTGTTTATCCACCTGTGAGTATATTTTTCTGATTCACACATCAAAGGAATGGAAATGAGAGTCTTTCTACTTTTTCCAGAGGTAATTTTACCATTGGCATGGCTTCACAGCTTCATTACATTAGAAATTCGCCTCAAATAGCATCTCTAATGACACTCAAAGCTGGTATAAAACCGCCCAGAATATCATGACCTGGGCTTTCCTGATTTTATTCAGTACCTGCATGTGTCTTACACAATTTTCACTTGCAAGAATGCAGGAATCAATTGTTTTAAGAAATAAACCAACCTTACATTTACCCCACCCCCTATTTTTTGCATATTTTTTCTTAAATCTAATCATATTTTCCCAGAAATATCCTTTTAGACCCTTGTTTGACTTTTTGGGGTGCAGTTTTGTTCTCTGGGCTAGGCTAATAATTAAATTTATATACAAGGGTACTTGTGGGCAGTTTTGAACAGTTTTGTGTTGGGGGATCCCAACAATAAGCCGTGTGGCAGGGGACTTCTTCCTCTGGTTTTAAGCTTTCCAGTACAATTTTGAGCCTAAAATCAACCTGGGATACAAGAATAACACTTGTTTTTTCAAGCTGTATAAATTTGGCCACAGTATGACTGACTTTGAGTAGAATTTATCCATTTTGTAATCCAACAAATCTTAAAATTTAACAAATACACAGTATATTTTGTTGAGGAAGCCACATAAAGATATGTGTCCTCATAAAGTTAGTATTTTATGATAGAACTCTCTTAGTAGAAGTCACACTAGTTTACAGAGTTCAAATATGTTTTCCCAAAGCTGAGATATGAAAATTTTAAGCTTTTTAGCTGAATGGGGGGGGGGGGGGGGGTGTAAATGGGAGGGCTACAGAAGGCTTCTGTTAGGATACAGGTCACAGTTTCTCACTTCCGGATTTTCCTAGGGACAAAAGAAGTTCCAGATATTTTTGTGTATTTTTTTTTAATTATTTTTTTCCTGGCCCCCTGCATTTTTTTCTGGGCATTTTTGTAGTTTTTATGAAAGGACAGGGGTTGAGTTACTGTCTGGAAATGATTTTAGAAGTGGAATGGGACCAGTTCAGGTGGATGGAGATCTGGTAGTTGGGGGTGCTTTGGTTTGTTTACATGCGGCGGTATATGTTCAAAGAGACCCCTATCAGCTGATTCTACTCGTATCTCAAAATTTCTACCTTCAACGTATGAAAAAATTGTGCCTAAAATACTGCCAAAGGACTGTTCAAGGCCCCCACCGAAGGACTTGGTTCAACGAAAGTTAGGGAAGGTGCTATGAGAGCAGACATTAACATTATCGCAAATGGGAAATGAAGGAAAATGAAACTGTGACCTGCTGCCTGTAAAACCAACAGCCGAATATCCCACATTTTAACGACCTTTGATCCGCGCTTGTCCATTTAACTGTTTGTTCGACCCATTTCCTTAGACTTTTCACCAAAAGGATGAATTTGGGTAATGTAAAAAGAAGGTCTCGGATTTTCAGAAATTACTTTCTTTAGAACGGCTTCTGGAATAGAAAAGTCGTCCATTCTCGTTTTGTTCATTACAGATAGTTATGTGAAATAATCATGAGTGCAGCGTAAAACGTCAATCAATCTTTCCGTAACTTGAACTTCTACTAATCTGGGTAAACTTACGTGTAACTATAGGAGCTTGTGCATGGTCGCAGGTTAATAGAACGATTTAACTCCATAATGTAGTCAATCGTATTCTCGTGAGATCTCATTTAGACGTGGCTAAGATAGACCTCGTAAGACTTTACCGGACATAGCGCAGGGTTTTTCGCGTGCGATCTAGGGTAACATTTTTAAAAGCTATCAGATAAATATAAAAATCCTGACATCACGCTGTACGTAACTATATATTTTGAATTTAAGAAAACGTTAAACTAGTAACGAAAGGGTAGAGTCAATTTCACGAAATAGTCTCATTTGACGAAAACTGACAAAATGGCAACGTTCACTGTCGACCCGATTCACTTTGAACTGGCCACTGTGATAGGCCCCACGGGGCGTTTCAAATAGCTGCTAGTGTTTTAATGTGCGATGTAACTAACAATAGCTCTAGCTAAGTGTAAGAGAATAATAGAAAAGCACGTGGATGCGAGCAAATGCCAGGCAAAATCCCATGGTGCTGTTGTTTTGTCACATGTGAACTCTCTAACCCCATTCCAATGGATATTTCTGATAAAAATGTCAACCATTTGCCTTAGAGGATAAATCTGGCTCTTAAGACTAGAGTAACTTCTAATTTTAGATTGAATGTACAGTCTATGCTTAACTTTAGGCGAACTGAGTAGAACGAGTTCCAGTTATGTATACGCTACTTGCACATTTTAACATGGAAAATGACACCGGCTTTTAATTACATAATTTGTTCACTCCCAAACGAAGGCGGTTATTATATGTGGCTTTTAACTACCCTAACAGAAAGTCATCATCAGTAGTTATAATCCACATTTATGCAGCTATCTATTGTTTTCATAGTTTATGAACACCCGGGTTAAAAATATATACATCTGTATACTTGTCGCCAGCTTAAAATTGGTTTAATACTCACCCGAATGACATCTGGTATGTAGTTATCCAGCGTTTTCACCAGCAATGGCAAGTCACAAAAGTTTACCCGGCGAACCATCTTGTGTTTTAACGAGCAAAATAGGCTATACAAAAAGCTAAAACTCAGACCTGTCTGTGAAGGTTTATTTTTGACAATCTAGGTCAGATATTACGCTCTTGTGCATGATAGTATGTAAAACAAACATGTTGACATGTAACAGACAATCTTCTGTCGGAGTTTTACTTTCGCCATATAAGTGGCAGGGGGACTTGAAAATGGTCGCCGCTTGTCTGTCCTTTCGTCGGTCTGTCTTTCCGTCCGTCTCTCTGTCCTTCTGTATACGTCCGCTCAGAAGCAGGCAGTCTAATCCAGCGTTTTGATTGCAATGAACCCGGACTCCAAAATATGGCAGTCAGTATAAGAAAACTTATGCTGGCCTTAATTAGACTTACAAGTTATTATGACTCCCACAACACATATATTGGGATAGAGACTTTACCTGGCTCTCTAGGGCTTGTCAGCAAGGTATCTCCAGAACCACTAGCCGCAATTTTCTGAAATTGGTGGGATCAATTGCAGTTGATGAGGTTTCGGCGTCTCTACATTCGCCCGCTCTTCCGTTAGCTTCCAATTCGGAAATTATCATTGGTTGTTGCGTGTCTGCAAGATATCTTCTTGGCCGCTTGTCGCAAGTTTATTGTTTTATTTTTAGCTTATTGGTGGGGATCGTTTTCTGTTTTGGTGTGTGTACGTCCAAGTTGACTGCCAAAATATACGCAATGTTTTTTTTTTCATAATTGCTTTATAGTGTCTATGGACTGTAAACTATACGGAGACATATTTTATACAGGCAATTAAAGTTGGAATATTAGCACGGAAATGTTGTCATCAATAAGTCCATTTCAACTACAGTCAATAAGCTTTTCGGTAAACTGTCTGGTTTTGTATGATCCAAAAGTATCTTGCTGTTTTTTCTAACCAAAGTATACACGTGTGTGACGGAATCACGCGTGCGATTTCTGTACCAATATTAGGCCAAATGCTTAGCGCGAGAAATACAGAAAATATGGTTGATTTCTTCAATTCATAAATGTCATTTTACACGATCTATTTTATCCTACGGCATTAATTTGCAAAGTATAGTGCCAAGAAAACACGTTATACTTTTGATTTGTGCATGTGTGTAAATATAGCTTATTTGAAATAAAAGTTGTAGAGGCACTAGCAAACTCGCAAACTAGCAAAAAATATTGACATATTCTACAAGGTATAAGGCCACACACTGAAGTGTGCATAGGCCCAAAGAAGAAAATATAATTAGCTAAATTTACTCGAAGCGCAAATGAAGTAACGACCCAGCTCTATTTTGCATTATATCTAGCCAGCAGCGTATATTTTGGCAGTCAACTTGGACGTACACACACCAAAACAGACGGTAAGAGGATATGAAGGCCATCGAAAAACTAAATGATTGCCATTGGAATGAGGAAAATACATACAGTATGTGGCCTGTACGAACCGAAAACATGTTCGAAAAGTAAACAAAATTTAAATAACCGGGACGATCAATCATTCATTTTAAGCCAAGGTTAGTTCAAAACAATACTTCATCGTAGATTTTCGAGACTAGAAGCACTAAAAAGCTTCTGAATTATACATGTACGTCTTGAGAAAAATAGCCAATAATTCTGTTCTAATATCAAAATATCAACATTTTGGCAGCTCATCTCTAAATGGCGCCGTATATATTTCGATACCAGAGACCGAATTCTTAGATTTCGTATGATGGGAAAGCTGATCGAAAGTGTCATGAAGGTGATAAGTAGAGTAGATTCCCTCAACAATGGAAAATCGCAAACATTCTGCCAATGTTTAACAAGTCATCAGAAGATGACATATCCCTCGGCCCTGCATTATCGTAATTCATGCCCTTAGATTTGAAGAAATACTGTTATTTACTGCTTCAAGAAAGACTGACAATTTCCTGCATGACTTAAGTTCAATAATTTTTGGATTAT